>VYXF01012893.1:596730-685615 GCA_013397295.1 Polioptila caerulea | reverse complement strand
GGGGAGTGGGGGGGGGAAGGAAAGAGGGTTAAGGGAGGGGGAGGGAAGTGGTTTTGGAGACAAGAAGTGAAGCTGCCTGTTTTCCAGTAAGTAATGGAGAAATTCCAGGAGCCAGGGCTAAATATACTTGGCGATCAATACAGAAATGGCTCATTGTGAATAATTTAGCTGCCTGGTGCTGTGAGAGTTTTGAAACTAAAGGCAAAAAAGAGGCCATGGAGGGAGAGAGGAAATAAAATTTTCCTCTGGTCATGTCAGATTCTTAACTTTTCCACTTAAAAGAACATAGTTATGATTATTGATCTCTCCTTTTTCTTTTCTCCCCCCCACAATATATATCAAATGATAGCTAGGGGGTGTCATTCTATACAGTTACTTGGGTTTCGGGAAAGTAATAGCTTGTTCTGTGTCAGCAAAGTGCTTCCAGAAACTTTAAGATTGCTTCACACCACAAAATGCGTGATCTGGGAGTATGAAATGTGATGTTTGGCCCTGTGCTGTGGCAAATAAATAGGGCTAGAGTGAACAGGTGTGTGTACAGGTGTGTGTGCACACAGAGTTGGGAGGCAAAGCTGGAACAACTCTGTCCGAGGGGAATGGACACGGGAGGCTTTATTTTGTTCAGACCTCGAGGCAGTCTCTCGTAGTGCGTGTGAAAAGAGCAGTTGTTAGTAGTATCCATATCCTCAAAGTCTGTTTTGGCTGCAGACAGAGCAGATAATTGATAAGGCATTACCGTCCCAGCTTGAACAAACAAGCGGAAAGTCAGGGAAAAACTCTCTGATCAGGCAAAGATGTGAGTGGGGCACAGAGAGAGGGGTATGGTCAGACCAGGATGATCCAGGTGCCCCCTGGCCAGGAGGCAGCTGCAAGTCTACTCACTTAATTTACAGGAAGAGTTCAGTGATTTGCAAACGAGCACATGCAGTGCACTTGTGTGTTTCTCTAGGCAGTGGTTGCAACAGCAATAAAATGGGCAACTACTTAGGGCTTTAAGTAAGTTTA
Organism: Polioptila caerulea; assembly: GCA_013397295.1. NCBI lineage: Eukaryota > Metazoa > Chordata > Aves > Passeriformes > Certhiidae > Polioptila > Polioptila caerulea. The sequence goes on along the minus strand of VYXF01012893.1, from coordinate 684,610 downwards.
ATCATTTAATGGTTGATACTGACAGGCGTCTCTGAGGGTGTACTTTTCTGCCTTGCAGCACTGCACTTTGACTATGGAAGCAGAGGCTGTTGATGGATATATTACATGTAAGTAGTAATTTTGTTTGATTATTCTGAATTACTTTTCTTTTCCTACTCTCCTTTGTATAATGCAGATACTTGAAAGTTTAGCTTCCTTGTGTACGGTGTCTGCATTGACACTGAATTAGTAGCATTTTAATATAAACTCTCTCTGTGACTGGGAAATGCATGGGGATGGGTGCATGGGTGAGTATCTCTAGGTTTAAATATTTGCTGAGGATGAATGAACTTTGCAAATGGGAGAGAGAGTTCATCTCCACAAATTCAGACTACAAAAACTTTTTAAGCCTTTCCCTATGTATTTCTCTTGTTTTCTGTGTGTTTGTGGGGGGGTTTGTGTAAGTGGTTTAACTGTCAGTTAACCCAGAGCTTTTGGGGGAAGGTCTGTATGTTGAATTACTAAGCCAGCCTTCCCCTGCCCAGCCTGGATTCTCCCTGTCTGCTGATGGAAAAGTAATCCTAACTTCCTTAAAACCAAGCAGCATGGGAGAAGGTTTGCCATAGAAGTGTGTGTAAAAGACTGGTGACAGTGGCTTTGAGGGGGCTCTTAAAATCAGCCAAGTGTTTCCTTGGGGCCGCTGAGAGTCGAGGTTTGGCAGGCTCTGGAAGAGGCCGCCAGCAAAGGAGGGAAGGGCCGGGGCAAAGGGAGCGAGCGGGTTGTGTTCTTGATCTTTGTGTATCTCTGCTGAAAAAGGGGGTAAAAAACTTACAGGGGACCTGTGTTGTGCTTCAGGTGACAATGACTATTCGCCTGAAAGGGAGCACTGTGGCATGGCCATCGACCTCACCTCCAGCACTCCCAATGGGCAGCACACCTCCCCCTGTCACATGGCAGGCAGTAAGTCTCCTCTTAAGCCTGTTTCTCTCTAGCTGAGGGTTGGGTTGGTCTGGTCCTCCTGGTCCTTGGTTTGCTTGCCAAGTCTTAGCCACCGCCGTTGGCATTGCTAATAACACAGGAGGACAGGGGAGATTTTCCTTTATTTTTTTTTTTTTGGTTCTTGTTCGTGCTGGTGTCTCATCTGAACATGAACGGGATTACTAGTCTGAACTATCCCAAGGTGGCATTTGAGAGCTGGTCCTTACCTGCTCCAGGTAGGAAAACACTAGGCTTGACATGTCCTGGTTTTGTTTCCTCAGGTTCTGAAATCCAAATAGAAATTGGTGTTATTATTATTATTACTATTACTTGCTTTGCTTCCCGAAACAGGCTTGAAGTAGCCTTATTTGAAAACAAACACATTTTATTTACAAAACTACAGTTGATTGTTACAAACTGAAAGGAGTTGGATTTAGAATGTCGGGTAGAAACTGAGAGTTTTGTGAGTCTGCACAGTGAGAGTTTCAAGAGCTGATAATATTTATAGAATTATTCTCCTGTTATATATGGGAGGTGGGTAAGTGTAGTTTGTGCAATTTCATAAAAGCAACAATCTTCATTTTCTGTGTGTGCCCTACCTTGTTTAAGTGTTGGTTACAGTGTTACATCAAGATATTTACCTTTAATGTAACCTCTGCACTTACAGTCCGGAAAAAATGTTACGAGCATTGCTTCCAACATACTTACAGAGTGTTCCTCTCTATGTGATACTAATTTTCTTTCTGCTTTGTGTGTACTATCTATTTAAACTGGAGGGCTAGTATAATGCCTTACCAAAATATGTGAAAGAAGGAGAGAGCTTCTAGGGTTGCTTGCTTAAAAATGCAGAGTGCATTGCCTTCAGAGTCTTTCTGACAAAAAGATGTTACTTTCCTTTAAGAATTCTTCCCTCTTGCAAATTACGGGTAAAGCACAGTTTTATGAGCCTTTAAACTGAGGGTTATTATGAAGATCTCTCAATTATATACATGTTGCTGGAGAATATGATTTCTAATACCATGGACTGAACTTTATTTGACAACCACCCATAATTCAGCATCTTTAGACAATTCCAATTGTGCTGCACTGGGATTCTGATATACTTTATTATGTTGTAAAAGTTTTACTACTCACTTTCTTCATTTTCTTTGTTTCCTTTTTATTAATGGGAAGGCTTCATTGGAAGGGAAAAAGTATCTGTGTTTTAAATCTTCTTTATAATCTAGACTGAAAACCAAAGTCAAATTAGGAATAAAAAGATCTAGAATGAAGTCATGTAGTTTAACATACTCAGTATTTTCATGTTCATTGTGTTAACATTTTCAATGGTTTTTAAGCTTCATAAGTTCTTTGCAACGCACATGTATCTGCAGCCTTGGTGAATATCTTATTTTTTAGAGGTGTTTTTTGGTCTCTCACAGGTGTCTCAAACGCTTTCATCACTGCTGCTCTGACTTAAAGATGTGCTGCTGTTGAAAAATTAAGGGCTCTGCCTGGGTTTCCCAAGACAAACAAAACTCAAGCTTCTTAAATGTATTTAATTTATTTACTCTTTGCAGGCTTAGGATTGTTTTGCAGAGAGGCAGCTTGTGCTGCCTTAAACATGGAAGATATTGATCAGAGGTTGTCAGTTTTTGTGGCAGCTGTTACATTGGTTCGTTTAATATTTTTGGCCAAATCTTGAATCTTGCACATGCAGGCTAATTCACCAGGCTGAGCTCTCCACCTGTTTTGTGGGGCACAGGAAATCCTTTTAAAGGTTTGATAGCCCAGGGCCCTGCACCTCTTTTTTTTTTAAACTCTTTTGGGGTTTTTTTTGGTATTTTAAATGGAAAGAAGGAGCTGGAGTAGCTGTTGGAAATATTTTGTATGAATTTAGTAACTCCCAGTGGATCAACCCATCATCCATTGCTTTAAGTAGAGGCAGTGGCTGTGTTCTATTTCAGATTGGTTTGATTTCCAGTGGGCTGCTGGTGATTAAATGATGTTGGCTGCTGTTACAGCAGAGCCTGGGGTGTGTCATTCAGGCTGGGTAGGACTAGGGAATGGAGGAGGTGGTACCAGGAGTAGACCCCAAATATTTGGCTCCCAGATTGGTTGCTATTCATTGCCAGAAGTGCATGGCCCTCTTTGGCTGTGTGCTCTGCATGTGCACCTGCAAGGCAGAGATGGAAGTTTTGACCTCTGTTCTTCTTGCCTTCCATTGAATTGTTTTGAACCACAGCTCTTAATTTAGTCGGAATTTGTGTCTGGCTCAGAGGGAGAAACACCAAAAGAAGGAAACTTCTTGGATCTGTGCTGAAATGATTGAGTAGTGCTCTCCCAGCTACAGCAAAATTATGTGCTGGGTAAAGAGTTTTCTGTGTTCATTAGCCCCTGGCAAGCTGTGTTAGTAGTTCTGTCTGGATTACTGATGTTTTCAGGTCCTATTCCAAAGTGGTTTGGGTTGAATATTTTGGCTGCTGCATCCTTTAACCTATTATCATTTTCAAGTATCTGGATGGTATTTGTAGGTTATGGATGGGGATGACACTCAGTTTTCCTTGTGAATGAGATGATCCTGAAAGATGAATTGCACTAAATCACCTGTCCTAGCTAACTGATGATCTTACATATACCTGCCTTTAGCAGAACCCTGCATGTGTGTTGGCAGATGCTCTGTTCTAAAATACTTCACTGTAGTTTTAGGCAAGCAAAGATTTAAAATACATGTAAATAGTCAAACCGAAGAGGTTGATAGATCATCTCACTTTTCTCTACAGCAAAAGATGAATTAGTGTTGCACCTGCTGAGTATGGACGATCTATTTACATAGCCCCAAATCTGGGAGTCCAGATTTTCTTTTGATGTTCCATAGGAAATCTCTTGTAAAGGCTGACACCCAGAGCTGGGTGTCACAGGCTTGCTCAATTAACTTTGTGTTGGTACCAGAGAATTCCCTGCATGGCCCTGAGCCCCCCATAGACCCCACTGAGTTCAAGGGAGCCTGTCTTGTTCCCGCCTGTGAATGCTGAACTGGGCTATAAGTGATCAGAAACTCCGAATAGGAACTGGCATGCTAATTAAAGGCTAATGGGGAATCCTTATAAAAGAGGCTTTAAAAAGAAATAATTCCCAGTCACCTCCCCATAATACCACACTGAGTTCTTACTAGAGTTATTAGAGATATTTTCTTTCCTGTAGGTTAAAATGGACTTAGAGGAATGTCTGCTTTAGAAACTGCAGGGGCACAGTTGTTCAATTAGTTGACTCAATCACTGCTTTGTATAGGATGAAGGACACTTTTCTAAGATCACTGGCCTGGTATCACAGGGAAAATAGTAGCAGCAGCTATTAGCATCTGACAGTCAGCGACAAAGGCAATTTCCCCTTAAATTAGAGGCTTGACAGTGGGTGTCCCAGTTAACTTTCTTATCTTTGCTTTCATAGACAAAAGGAGCCCTTAAACGAAACAGAGTCAGAACAATCATAAATATCAAACCCAACATCTGATGTTTGGAACCGATTAAAATTGTGGTATGCTTTCAAGAAGTGTTTATAGTAGCTTGAAGCGTTAGTAAGTTATGAGAATTAATTCATTAAGAGAGTAAGCCATGTCTGCTGGCTCTGCTGCTGAAAATAATGAGGCGATTGCGTTTTCTCTGTGGCGGGCAATGATCGTGCTGTGTGACGAGATCACTGACTGGGACAGCAGCACTAAGTGGGGATGATTTCAGCAGTGGGGTTTAAAGAGAACTTGGGCAAAGTTTGATTATAATGTAGCCAGTACTATATTCCAAGTGATCAGGGTGGGCTATCAGTTACACTTTTTTTTTTTTTTGTGGCATCAAAGCCCCAAATCTTTCCTGATCACTTTCATTTTTCAAGCCTGAATTGTCACACAGCTCCTGTTTTGTCACAGTTGTATTGTCCTGAGCAGAGAGTTACATGTAACACAGCTGTATTGGCACATCTGTAGGGATAAAGAAAAGTAATTTTGGAGCCTGACTGCTGGAATGAAACCACATAAAGTTAAAAGCTGCTCCATGCCTCAGCTCCATGGCGAACGAGTCTTGTCACCACCAGAATTTACTCCCAGGCATGCGAGGCTGAACCTTGCTCTGGGATTCTTTCCTGGCTTAGTATGTGTTGTGGGATTTTCAGTGGGATGAGGTGATGTAGACTTTGCTTTGGGGAGGGTGGTTGAACCTGGCTGGGCTGGGCTGCAGAGGGGGACTGAATAAGTGCTTTGAGGCAGTCACTCCCCTGATGTGTGCACTGGGGCATGAAGAATTCTGGCAGCCAAACTGCTGTGCTCTGAACTGGGGATTCAGGTCTGCTTTTCTTCCAAATATCTTGGAAAGTACTAAGAACTCAGACCTGATCGCCTCGAGATGCTGAGGAATCTTCTTTCCTCAGCAGCCTTTAAGGAGGACGGTAGGCAGCATTTATTGGTCTGGGTATCTCCTGCCTCAGTGCAGGGAGGTGGACTTTTGACAGTCACTTGAGATGTCCTCCAGTCCTTTGTGTCTGACTTTGCAGTCTTGACACTTTGATTTTTAGAGCTCAGCTATGGAATTGCAAGATGATGCCCAATACAGATGTACCTGTGGTTTGGCAGGTTGAAGGACAGTGAAGATAGGACTTTGCCAGGATGAGCTCAGATGTGAGGGATGAGCTCAATAAAGTGTGGCAGGGAACGGTAAGAAGTGAGCTCCTTTGACACATACAAGAGGTCTTTGCTTCAGTCTTTTATCCTCAGACTTCCTGAGAATTGCCAGGGCAGTAGTAGTTATCAAAGTTTTCGCCAATGCATTTAGCTTTCTTGGAGTTTGAGAAGAAAAAATATTAAATGGAAAAGTGATCATCAGGATTTTAACAGAAATAGAGGGGGTTTTCCACTCCTAAGAAACCAGAGCTCTGCAAAGTAGTGTTATGCTGTGTTTCTTGAAAAAGACCACAACCCAAACAGAGGAAAGGGTTAACTGGAAATTAAGCATTTCCTGGGATGTACCTTGAATTGTTGTAGCTTTATCCACATCAGCTCAAATTTTTCACACTGGTGTGGTTAAAATCATGAAATAGTTCCTCTGGTACAAACTCTGTATGTGAACCAACACAGAGTGGCCACTGAAATGAGCTGGTGTTTGAGTAGCCCACACTGCAATGGTGAAGGGCTCCCCTGTGTATTTTTCCTGTCCTCTGTCACAGTCCTGGCATTCCCTATGGAGCCGCATACTCGGCTGCAAAAACATTCCTCCCTCTCAGTGAGTGTTATAACGAGGGTGGAGTGAAATGATCAGTTAATCTCATTAAATAGGTTTTTATTCATTCTGATGGAAGTCTCTTGAGAGGTCATCTGCCAGGGCTTTGTTGCAGCACACACCTTTCTTAGGAAGCTTCTGTTATTCTCCTGGACTGTCAGGTTCAGTTAACTTTCCCTGGTACACACCCTGTTACAACACTGTGCTCTTGCTAGCTTTGTAGTCAGCAAGTTTTCAGTGTTTGCTTCTGGAATTTCAGTTCCTTTTCAGACATGCCATCAAAAAGAGCAATCCTCATCTTCCATGAAATATGACACTTTGATAGCAGCTGGATGACAAGATACCCGTTTGAGAGTGTTCTGTGTATCCCATCCCTGAATCTGGGGGAAGGTCCTACTCCTGTTGAAATCAATGGGTATCTTCAGGAAATTGGTTCAAAGGCTTCTTTCCAGTTCCTGTGGGCCACAGGTCCTGTCTAGTCCTTCAGCTAAGTGATGGTTTGCAGGTTGGCAGGGCTAAGTTTTACAGGTGAAATGCAGCTACCTTTGTGCAGTACAGAGGGTGAGTAGTGCTCATCCTTCCAGTACCAAGAGGGCACCTTGAAGGAGTGATGCTGTTCTATCTGGGAGGAATAGGCAGAGCCTCCTTTTCTGCCTTTTGCTTCAGTAATCACAAGGAATGAAAATCCTTGGAGAACCCACCTTGAAACAGGTCTAAAATTGACCTGTTCTAAATTTCTGTGGAAAATTGAAGAGAAGGCTGAGCCACTGCTCTGTGTAGGATCAGGAGCTGTCAGCAGCCCAGGTGAGGAGCGTGTGCTACAGCGTGTTGTCCCTTCCCTAGGGTAGTGGATGCTTGTTTGGAGCCCAGGCAGCTGACTGCTGCATGCCAATGGAAGGAAGCAGAGCTGGATTATCACTGAGAAGCAATGAACATGACAGATATGGCTCTGGGCTCGGTGACCAGAGGCCCAGGTTTTCTCCAAACTCTGGTCATTGTAGGGGAGTCCCTTCATGTTTCTGTGCTTTTTTTCCCCCCTCTTGCCTTTTATTTTCTGAATCACAGAAGCTGTAGATCACTTAGGATGGAGGCTTGGACGGTACATGTTAGCCTTTGTTAAAAGTAGGATTTTTTTACAATGTCTTCTTTGCTTAGGGGTTATTTTGCATTTAATTTTTGCAGCCCCACAATGAGGCGCATTCAGAAGCACCTTAATACCAGTGCAGCTTATTCCCTGTCCTGCACGGGTAGTGGTCCTAAAGAACCCTGCTGTGGGATGATTACCTTAGAGCACCCACGGAATTTTAACTCTTCCCACACCACTGAGCATTGCCAGGTCTGTGTGTGGACGAGCCCCTGTTCACACTGCCCAGCAAAATGTGCCCTTGATCTGGAGCCAGGTCTACATTACTGGCTTCTGCTGGCACTGCTGTGTCAGCCTGTGGCTTTGAAGAACTGTAATCCCTCACAGGCAGAGAGATGCTGGCAGAAGCTCCTGCTCTGAGCATAGCCCTGGCTGCCAGGGTCACCTGCAAGTGCTGTTACAGGTGTTACACTGGAAAGTACAGTAAAACAGCAGACTCTGTTCCTGGAAAAGCATGGCCTTGATTGATCTCCCTCATTTCTGTGTTCATAGGTCATGTCAACTTCTGTGAATTAGAATGTCTGTTTTGGGTTTTTTAACTGATTTTTGCTTTCTCTCTGCCTCTTCTTTTTTAAAAACCTTTCCAGTTTGGGGGTTTATTTCTGTAATGCTGTGTGGTCAAGGCATAGCACCACAGAGGTAGTGGGCTCTGCGTGTGCTGTATGGGCTCCTTTAGCTCATGGTTGCTCTGTGTTTGTCCTGTCCAGAGAGCTCACAGGGCTCTTGGTGTTCCATTTGGTGAAGCTCAGGTTGGTGGTCAGATCCCTGTGTCCTCTCAGGTATGGGTGGGAGGTCAGTCCTAGGGCCAAACCATGTTCCCACCCCCAATGCAGATGGTGTGAATATCTGTGTCTATTAGCTGGTAGTGGAAAAAGAAAAAGACACAGGAGCTGAAGTGCATCATTCTCCTACACAGGTAGGAGCTCCTCTTCTTAGCAGACTGCGGGTTTTACACAAGGCATGAGCCCAGGAATCTGATTCACTGCAGACCTGTCTGCTCACCCCACCATGGTTTCATGTTACTTGGAGAAGCTGCACAGACTGTTTCTATTCCAGCCTCTTTTCCTGCTGTGGTGACGTTGCTCTGGGTGCAGGTGTAGTCACTGCAGTAGGGGAGAGAGACAGGGAAGGTCAGTGTGAGTATTCAAGTCCGTGCCCTGTCTTTGGCTTGGACAAGGCTTTCGGAGGACTCGGTGCTGCTGTCCACCCTGAGACTTTGTGCAGTGGGAACAGCCACACCTTGGTGCTCCCGTTGTCAGGCTCTTTTTCCTGGGGGGTTGGACATCTCAAGTGTTTTTCAAAGGCGGTAAGACATCATGAAGTACAGAAGATCCATTCACCTTGTTGCCTGTCCTACCTATCATCTTTTTATCTTGAGAATCTTCTCCTCATGTGAGGAGGTGAGGCAGGCAGGCTGTGTTTCCTCTCCAGCTGAGGGAAGATCTGGGCAGGGCTTACGGGAGAGATGCTCCGTTGGCCGTTAAACCGCGTATGTGACAAAGCTTGGCATTCCGCTGGGGGCCATTTTCTTGTTTATCCCCTCTGTTCTTCCACTTGAACAGAACAACTGTTAGACCAAAGATACCTGTGCTGTGACCTTCAGCATCAGGCTGGAGTTTTCTCACCTTCTTCTTAGTTTTCTTTGCATTTCCCCCCAGCCTCTAAAACGTCCTAATTCCATCAGAAGAAAGTGATGCTCTGGTTTTTCTCAAGGGGCATGTGTTCCCTCAGTCCATGAAAATTATGTTGGTGAGTGGCACAGAACACTGGCTGCCAAGCCCTGTGTTATGCTCAAGTCCATGGTAATTTATCTCATAATTACTCTTTGATTTGGGAATGCTGTGTGCAGTTCTATGAGAATTCACACCTAATCTTTCCTAGACATCAACTCAACTTTCGGACATTTTATGATTCCTTTTGCAGGCAAAGTTGCTTTTTAAGGTGATGATCTAGCCATAAAACACAAACTGAGAGAGTTTTTGGTAACTCTATCTGTGCATCATTTAAGCTTCAGCAATGTGAATTAAATAACCTGCTTTAGTCCAAGGAGCAGCAAACAAGATGGTGGGAATTCCCTTCTTTTGAAAATAAAAGAAGTTGCTTCTGTATGAAAACAGCAAGTCTTTTTACCCAGAAGAGATGTATGGTTTATTCAGCTGAGGAAGAGTAGCTGTTCTCTTAAAGTTGTGGATGGTTTAAAAGTTTCCAGGAAAGAGGGGCAGTAGACTGAAGACCTCGTTCTGGGTAGCAGCCAGGTCTGTGATAGAGGGAGACAGCTCAGGCAAGAGAATAAAATGGCGTTTGGTTTTTAATCTTATTTCTTGAGAAATTGATATCCTGCAGGGTTTGCCTTGTCGAGATAACGGCCCCTGAAGGAGAATAAATCTTATTAATTAGCAGTTTTGCATACTGCTTTTAATTTTCCGTTCCTAGGTACAGGCTTTGTGTTGCACGTGTGCTGCAGTGGTGAGGGCCTCTCTCCTGCATCCCTGGAGAGTCTGCAGGGATCTGGCACAGTGCAGAGTCTGCCTGAGTATAGAAATATTTCAGAATACACCACTGGGCCGTAAATTTACTCAGTGCCTTAATCCTTATCACCTTTCAGATTTAGGCATGTCCTAAATGTAGTTGTAAGTAATAGTTTTACAGTTTAATCTCCCAAAATTGGGTCAACCTTACCTGTTGTTTTGACCTTGTTGCCAGCACAGGTAGTTCCTGTGTGGGTCTGATACATCTCCCTGCAGCTGGGTGGAACAGTCTGGGGTATCAGCTTTACTTGAGACCCCCTGTTTGAAATCTTTTCCCTGTATTAAACACACAGACCTCTCTCTATCGCTGTAGGGCATTATCCTTTGGATAACCTAGTCTTCTAGAGAGTAATGTAACAGTATGTCCTTGTTATATCCTGCTTTTTTGGCTTTAAGAACTTTACAAAGGATACAAGTTGAAGAGATACAAATCAGTGGACAAAATTTTAGGCTGAAGAGGTGGAGAAAAAGTAAGGAAATTAATCTTAGAATTCAGCTCCTGTAGGTGGGAGGCAGTCAGCTTCATAATTTGTGTATGTGACTGCAAATTGTCAGAGTATAAGTAGCTCTCAAGTGTTCAGAAGAATGATGTGCTAGTTGTGTATTTAAGGGTCAGGTAGCATATAACATTAGCAGACTGTGAGAGCTCTGTGGGTTTATTCTTGGCCTTCTTTTAAATTTGTATTCTACGAGTGGCACAATTTATTTTGCCAAAATCCCGTGTGCCTCCATGTGAATCCCAGTGTTGTCATAGTTTAAATGCTATGACCTGTCAGCTGCCCCCCGTATTACCCACTATCAAGTAGAGAAGGTTGGCAGCCAAAGAAAAAGATAGGAAAATGTGTCCAGCCCTGGTCTCTGACAAGCCTATACATGTGCAGAGCAGTAATGGAAATGGAAGGCACTTAGAGAGGGTTTCAGTCACATACAACAGAGAAGTACAGGCTTGAAAAATACTAGAAAAGTGCAATTCTTGTGAAATGAGGAAGCCAGAAAGAGGAGAAAGAGGTATGTGAAATGTGCCTCGGCCGAAGGAAAAACTATTAAGCGCCGCCCTTTTCAAATGTCAAATGCATGGGAAAAAGTTGTTGGAAGCCAGTCTCTGCTAAGTTTGCTGCTTGCAAAACCTACTTTTTTGTGAGATGTTTGTGCAAAATCACCTCTCTGGTCTGCCTGTGAGACCAGACATGACTCAGGCTATCAGCATGTAACATGGTTTCAGGTTGCTGTCTTACTGCTCTTGGTCTAAAATGCTGTAAAGAAGTGTTTGCTTTTTTTCTCACTTTTGAATTGCTTCATTCATTTAATGTCATTAGCGCTATTGTTACTTAAATTTACCTTCTGACTGGTAACCATTAAATATTTATAGAGAAATCGATAGTAGTGAGATTTTTGCTCGAGTAAATATATATCACATATGTACTCAAAACCAAAGCAAACTGCAGTGCATTCCAGGAAATAATCTATAGTGCTGCCCTGTAAAATGTTCTTCCTCATCTTCATGTCAGGATGTTTTATCTGTGCTCACCCATTCCTGCCCCAGAACTCTGGCTGTTCTTTATAGCAGCCTGGAACAGCAGAGCCTTAAGAAAAGAGTAGAAGTGTGTTCAGTGTAGAAATGTGAATTATAATTGCCATATAATTAGCCAATGTTCCTTAATGACTGGATACAGGGAGATGCTGAGGTTTGATGTTGTGTCTGGTAGACAGTGCCCCAGCCAGAGACTGCTGTGCAAGAAGAAGAGAGTGGAACTGGCTGGAGGCAAACCCAGCCCTTCACAGCATTTGGCAAGGGGAAAGTATTTGTGAGAGAAGGTGGTGATGGAGCAATGGAAAATGATGGTTTAAAACCATTTAAAACCAATGCCTAATAAAAAAATAATAATAAAAAAAAAAAAAAAGGATCGGGCTTTAAATGGCTTTGGAGCCAGGCTTAAGTTCATTGGAGGGGAATTGACAGAGGTGTGAGATAGCACAGCCAAGGTGCACAGGGCAATTTATTCTCCATTTTGGGTCTCTGCACCATTTCCTTGTGCAACTATAGGCAGAATAAATTTTTGTAGACCATCAAAGAGATGACCTTAATCAATTGTTCTGGCCAGGTGTTTTGGAAGGGGGAAAGCTTCCTTATGAGTCAGTGATGAAATTTCAATTTATAATTATGACTGTAGTTTATAATAATAATTCTAATTATATATATAAACAGTTTCACCTACTATAATGTAAAATGGTAACATTTGCTGAGCTTTGGCTGCTTTCAGATGGTGAAAATGTGCTGGTGGTTGTTGGCTGGGATTCAGAAACATTTGTCAAAATTTTGTGTGCTATGTGAACAACAAAATTTTGTGTGGATTAAGCAATTATTAATTCTCTCCCATTATCCATCAGATAAAACTACAACTAGCTCATTAACCAGAATTAATTGTAAATAAAGCCGATCTGTTGTTGAGGAAACTAGTTAGAATGGTAATTGGGTAATGATGATGCATTTAATTTCAAACTGCAGTTTTAAAAGCTACTCCTTTTGGCAGTGATAGAGCAAGGTGTTCTGAAATGAAGCAGGGTGCTTGTCACTGTCATTGTCCTCTTAATTAATGCCACCACGACTGCCTGTGTTGTGAATCTAATTAGTGTCCCCTGCAGAGCACTTGGAAATGTCCTGATTCTGCTCGAACTGAAGCCCGTGGTTAAATGTTTTGTGACCTCTGTGGGCAGGAGGCGGTGTGGGAGTGGTGGTGCAGGACACCGTGCGCTGCTGGCTTTTCCTCCTGCAGCAGCACATCCTCCTGTCTGAGCTCTGGGAATAGTGGCTGTGCTTTGGGATTTGCTACTGCCTTGCCATGGAGATAGATCTGGAGTTTCAGGCCAACAAAAAAACTGAATTGTGACTCAACGTTTTAAAAATGATTGAGTGAGTAATTTTCCATGCAGTTTCATTACAATATCTTTTGCCCCAAGGATTATTTACTGTAGAGTGACTTCCAGCATGGTTTTTTCTGCTATTTGTAATGTTGAATTTTAATAAGAAAGGACTTGTTTAAATAGGATAATGTTTGTATCCCCAGTTGCCCGGTTCTAATGCTAAAATTAGCATCACAAGTGAAATAGCAGTTGTACCTGGTAGCTTACATGCACAAGTTCTTGATTATTTTTTTTGCACTGTTTTCAAAATGTATTAAATGCTATTAAGAGATGATCACAAGTATGTTTAATGATTTTAACCAACTACTATTTCAGTCATTAACAAAGAAATGGGCGTTGGGTACAGAGTATATCCTTCAGGAGGGCCACCAAGCTGATCAGAGGGATGGAGCACCTCTGCTGGGAGGAGAGGCTGAGAGATTTGGGGTTGTTCAGCCTGGAGTCGAGCAGGCTTTGGGATGACCTAATTGTGGCAAGAAAGGTGGGCAGAGACCGTTTACAAGGGTCTGGAGTGACAGGACAAGGGAGAATGGCTTCTCAGTGCCAGAGAGCAGGGTTAGACTGAACATTAGGAAGAAATTCCTGACGGTGAGGGTGGGCAGGCCCTGGCACAGGCTGCCCAGAGAAGCTGTGGCTGCCCCATCCCTGGCAGTGTCCGAGGCCAGGTTGGATGTGGCTTGGAGCCACCTGGGATAGTGGGAGGTGTTGTGTCCATGGAAGGGGGTGGGATGAGATGGGTTTTAAGGTCCCTTCCAACCCAAACCATTCTATGATTGTCTTTGTCCCATTATAATCACTCTACTGATTTATTTTTTTTTCCTTCTGACTTGATTTATAGGAAATTACAGATCTAAAGCATCGACTTGATCTTAAGTGCTCCTACTTATGAGATTTGAAGGGAATATAGAATAAATACATTTTACCTTTTTTATTTTTAACTTTTTCTCCGTGAGGTTTTTTTTTTCTCTTGTGCTTCCCGGTCCATGGGGAGAAAAACCCTACGAGCATGTTTTAGTTACATCACTAATATTAGAACTGAGTAATCGGGTGGCTTTGGCAGCAGTCTCGTTTATAAATTGTTGGTGAGCAGATGGCTCACCAAGTTGGCATGCCAGCTCCAAACTTTCACAATCATGAGTCAAGTTTTAAATCGCAAGATTGCCTTGCATACCATGAGGGGTTTTTTTTATTTTTAATGTGTGTTTGTTTAATAAATGTAACTCTCGTTGGGTCTTCTCATTTCTGAGCTGTGTTTTGTACTGAAGCATGGCTTTTCAGCAGTCTGTGGCTCTGGGAATGCCTTTTTTCTTAATTTAATGAAAGTGAAGACTTTTTTAGTCACACATCTGAAAAACTAATAAATGTCAGTGTAAGGGACATAAAAGTGAGACTTGTCAATCCTGGCTAACGTCTAACAGTTCAAATGACTGAGATCATTCACAAATGAACTTATAACAACTTTTGGGTTGTATGCACAAATATTTTTTAGGAATAATCAGCTGATATTTGTTTTCCTGGATATGCAGTTGTATGCCAATTGGTTTGTTTTCTGAGTGCAGGGCTTAAGTCATTAGGCAGCATCGAGTACAAATGTTACATTTTGAAATGCAAGAGTGAATATTTTCTGTAAGCGAAATGTAGCAATAAGGAAATTGGGCCGAGCAAGAGTCCTCAGACGTTCTCCCTGTGAACACAGTGAAGTTCCAAAAGGGTCAGATCTTGATCCACTTGAGAATTTGGACTAATATTACTGGAAGGATTTCTGCTTTTTTCTTTTTCTTTTTCCTTTTCAAGCTATTCCTTTAAGTAAAATTAATATGCTATATGTGGGTTATAATGCATTGTGGGACCTGTTATGGAATGATAATTAGACCTTATTTCTAAATGATTCCACACAAAGTGTGCTGTTGTAAATGCTAAACAACTGTGTTTCATCCATAATCATGTAATTGGTGTGTGCAGCTAATTAGTGTGTGTTCAGTTTAGGCCCAGATTTTTTGGAAATGTCTCCTGTTCTGGTCCTGATTTAGCAAAGCTCTTAAACAGATGATTAACTTCCATTGGCTTTAATAGGACTTAAGCACATTCTTAATCAGGGCCATTGTGTCAAATCATGTCTCTTGGTGACAATCAGAACAACCTGCCAGAGCCGTAGTAAAAATATCTGTAGGCCCTTCTTAGATTTAGATTAATCGTGTCTTTAATTCGTGAAGCATTTTGTTTCACAATCTGAAACTCTGGGTAGGTATCTTTCCCTCTCTCTCTCTCTTTTTAAGCAAATGGTTATTGTCACAATCTAATTGTATGTGTAAAGTTTAAAGATTTTAACTAGCTTGGCAGGCTGTTTACATGAAATCTGTTCAATACACCTTTGAGATGGAGAAGAGGAAAATAGGCATCTGAGAGTGCCTCACTGGAATATAAATGTCAGTGCTGATAGATATCTATGATAGAAAATTTGTGTGGGAGTAATAATTTAGTAATAAAATAGGTCAAATTAATTTTTATGCTGAAGGGGATACCTTACAATAACCATTTTGTAATTTTATGTTTGACAGTTTGCTCTGCATTATGTGGATAGGTGGAGCTGAGATAATGTAATCCATTTCCAGTTGTAAACAAGATTGCTTTAAGAGCTGCAGTAGTAAGATGCATGTTGGCTGACTTTAAGCTGAAAGGTAATTGCCTCTGAATATTAATGTGCATGTGGGGATTTTGTTTTTAATTCTGGGATTTCTTCTTTGCCCTATAGCAGCTCTGAAGAGGCCCTTGTTTTCCCAAACCCCACTTTGCTGCAAATTGAAGCTGATGGCAAGTGTTGAATTTTGGGTCCTTTGCTTCTATTTTATGTGGCCTGTGTTCCTTGGAGGATGCTGCTTTCTTTGGCTGTTATTTTTTTTTGTTATCCAGCTTTCAAGTTGAGGATTTTTGGAGATGCTCTTGCTGTCCTATGGCAGCTATGAGTAGTTCCTGGGGTGAAGGAGGAAGGAATTGCAGGTTATGGAAAAGGAGAGAAGTTGCTGCACTAATTAAATGGGAGCCTCTTAGAGAAATGAGAGTTAGGGTGCTGATCCTTGTGCTCTGTGGCTGGCAAGCTTTCTCTTGAGTAATTTAGAACCTATCCAAAGCCCACTGCACTCTGTGGGAGATTCTCTAATTCCACACACTTGTGGAGCGGACCCCTATCACGGGAGCAAGTTGTAGTTGTAGTGACAAGCACAATCAACCAGCTTCATTTGTTTTTGGAGTTGTTTTAGGTGTGAAAGGCTACACAAGCAAGCTGTACCTCCCTCAGCTTTCCATGCAGATTCCAGCCCTTGGCTTGTACAAGCTGTTCATTACCCACTGCTTGCAGCGAGGCCCAGCACTGGGAGCAGCAGGGTTGGTGTTGAGCAGGGGGTAACTGCAGCTCTGCTCTGGAGCAAACTGCAGCTCCTTGGAAATCTGTTGTGTGCAGGGTTTTAACCTGCACATGTTTTAGTGGCGCTGGGTGTGTGGGCTGTCATTAGTTAGGACTGTTTAAAGGTGTTATCACTGACAGGTGCCCCGGATGCCCTTCTAGCTGAGATGATTATTCCTAAGGCAAGCATTCAGAGAAGAGTTCAGCATTCCTTGTTCTCTGTGGCAATGCCAGCATTTTCCTCTGAAGAGGAAAAACCAAATAACAAAAAGGGGTATTTTTAGCTTGGATCGATTTGCTGATCCAGTTTAGTGCATGGTCTCACACAGTGAGAGGGTGGTGTCTGAGCAGGGATGGGAGCTCCTGGCTCTTCCTGTGTTTCTGCAGAGGCAAAGGCGCTCTGAGCTGTGCTGCTACCTCACACAGCTGTGTGGTCAGCAAGGCAGGCAATTGGCTTTTCTGCTGCCTCTGACCCAGTGCAAGGGATGGTTGCCTCTTGCAGAGGGATGGGACCAGCAGCTCAGAGGGGCTGTGTTCACAACCAGCCCCAGTTTGCAGGTTGCCTTTAGCTCACAGCTCACATTTGGACTGTAACCTCATGTAACACCTTTAGTTAAACAGTAGTGGTGGTATGAGTTGGAACCACTGAACAAAGACAGACTTGAAGCTTCCACATTCCTGCCCCTCACACAAACTTCAGGGTATTGAGATTTTGTTCAGAAGTATTTTTAAATTTCCATAGTGCCCCATCTCCAGTGATTTGGTCTGACACTTCCTGAAGTTAAGGGGAGTCTTGGTGGTATTTCAGTCATTTTTGCAACATGATGCTGCTTGTAGCAAAGCTGTTCTATGGATGCCTTTGCTAAAAAATTACTTAGCTACAGAAACATTTGACTGTAGGCTGGTAAGCAGAAAAAGTGAGGGTGTGTGGGTTTGTGAATGTATGTTGCCCATTAAGGAGTCTCACTCAATGCTGGGTGCTTCATTACAATGAGAAAAATAACATAAAAGGATTCGAATTTCTAATTAACTTGTTCACTAATGGATCAGGCACTGTCTTAAGGGCAGTAGTTTCAAAGAGTCCGTTTAATGAAAGTTGACTGGAGGTATGTCCTGTGGCCATTACAAACTTTGTTTTATAATAGCATGTATTTTTCAGTAGCTCCTTGCCATGCTGTAATGTGGTTGGAGTGGGGAGAAATTAGAAAACTGACCATTTCCCGGCAGATAGCGATAAGTTTCTACTCAGTCACAATGCTCTATGCTCTGTGATAGGTTTATAATTATTATCCTAAGATTGATGTTTTTTGGGGGGGAGTGTAAATTTGTGCAGCAGTAATCCATTAAGAAATCAATAATCATTCCATCCTGAAATGCAGTTTCTCTACAACATTATAAATACACACCAAAGATTTGAAACTCTGCCGGTTTCCCCTTCTCCGCTCCCCCCTCCTCCTGCTTCCCTGAACTCCAAGTTCAATGCCCTTTGTTGTGCTGGAGAACCAGTTAGGTGGTGGGACTCTTCTGTCAGGAAAAACAAGGCTGGAAGTATTACCAGGATCCTGAGAGCCACTAATGCTCTTTAGTGTGAGCTTTGCTTTCCCCCCAGAAGTACCCTTTTTATCTTGGGGGAATTCTCCCTCTTCTCTGCCCGGGTTACATCCCTGCTGGATGGGGATGATGAAGATTCGTGCCTTGCTCTGCTCTAGAGAACAGTGGACAGGAAGTATTACAGAAGTGCAAAGTCGTTGTATGTGTACATTTCCTTTTCCTCACTCCTCCTCGTTCAGACTTGGTTCTTCATGTAACAGTTCAGAGGTTTGGCTATCAGAGACCAGCACATCCTGCAGGACTTCCCTTTTTGCTCTGAATTCTCCCTAGCTGGGCAAACACAATTTTGAATTGCTGCTCCAAGTTATCCCTTAATGTAGAGAGCTGGAAACATACTTTATCTAGGAGTGAAGGTGATTATAACTGATAAATAGTAGCTGAGTGAGGAAGAGTGGGAGTATTATTTATGTTTCTTTGTGAAGGAATAAATTATATGGAATGAGGTGCTGGGTCAGCCTGGTTTTGATCTTCTAAGCAAAATTGTGGATGGAGCAGGGAGATGCTATTGCTGTAGCAAGAGCCACAAAACACGGAGTATATCTAATATTACATTTCCATGTCTTTTACTTTTATTATTCCTCTACTTTCTTTTTTGTTAGAGCTGCTTAAAAAATCATTTCTATTAAAAAATTCTCTTTTTCTCCATTTCAGTTTAAATTAGTATTATTTTTAGCCAGCTCTGCAGTTGGTTGAAAAAAGGGACATTTGTTAATGACAAAGTTGTTTTTTACACCCAGGATAATTGTTTAGGCCTAATTTCCCTCTTTCTCATCTGCCCTAAAAAAAAAAAAGGCATGCTTGGCTTGGTATGTGTAACTCAGATATGCCTTTTCCTCCTCTGAGAACATTGTCATCCAATTCAGGGATGGTCACCAGCCTCTTCATCTTTGAGAGGGAGAAAAAACAGTCCTTATCACATCTTTGCTTTTGAGATTTGAGAATCTCAGGTTATATCCAGAGGTCTAATGAGTGTGAAGTCTGAGTTTTGGCTGAGATTTGGTACATGTGTGCCTTGGCTTATTTGGGAATACCCACATGGATAGAGTCATACGTGTGTTTTAGTGTTTGCAGACAGGGAGTGTGAGTGAGCTGGTGATGAACAAAACTGGGCACTGAGAAGCCACATACTGGTTCTCACCTCTAGAATAATCCAAGGCTATTGTCATGGCAAATTCTCTCACTGTGATCCTGTATGGAAAGAGCTTTCACCCATGGCTTGACTGTGGGGACACTTGCCTTTCACTGGTTCTCACTGGAAGGTGCAAAGTTGGATGCTGATAGGAAAAGACCCAGATGCCTGCAAAAGAAAGATCTTGTCAGTTGTGTTCGGTAGGTTTTCATTCAGCATTGACTTCTTGTGTGGAGAATCTGAGGTTTTTTCCTTCAGGCCATGAACCCTATGCTGGGTGCTTTCAATAAGCCTAAGTTCTTCATTTACCTAAAACTGTCTCTCTTGCTCAGATGCTGGTAGCATAGGAGTTTAGCAAGGACTAACACTTTATGGGTTTTGACTCTTCTTAATTCAATATCTTGTAACTGGCCTCACTTCTTTGGTCTTCATACTGATTAATGGCTTTTATACATCACTAATGCCTAATTTTGAAAACACCTTTTTTTTTTTCTTTTTCTCCTCTCTGGTCAACTTGTGATGCAGAAGCAGCAACTGATTGACAGCTGATTTTTCTGCAATGGTTTGCTCATGAGTTCATGCCAGCGACATGTGGCTTTTCAGTGAAATAGGAAGAGTTTATCACATCTTTTTGTTTTACCCATTACCTTCTTTTTCCAGTGGTTTGCAGAACAGTGAGTGCTAAAAGCCCAATACCAGCTCACAGGATGCCGAGTTTAACAGATAGGGCTTTATTAGCTCTCGGTTGCATTTGTCTTTACTTCACAAGTCTCTATTTAGAATTACCTGTAAGTGGTTATTTTCCAGTGCGGTTTTCAAAGACAAACCGCTTTTTCCCCTTATTGTTGTTGCTGCTGGTTTTTTTAACTACTAAAAGCTCATCACCATGTACATAACTCTTATGTGTCCACTGATAGCTTGAGTGGCAAGTTACAAAAATTGGTGTAAGTGGCTTTTCAGAAAGAAAATTCTTCAAAGAGAAATATTTAACAAACCGAACAATTAAGAGATGCCATCTCAATCAATAAGTTAGAGTTAATTGGCTGCGTACAAAGCATTTTTAAACAACTTCCCTGAAGAGTCTGTGTATTGAGCTTAGAGTGCCTTTCTAGTGAGGCTATTTTCAAAGGCTGGTTTCTTCTAAAAAGTGCTTGTTTTCAATATTTTTTTTTTCTAATTTCCAGACTGAATGCCATTTTGCATGTGGGTCTCACTGAGCGAATTTAAGACTATTTAATAACAGCTTTTAATTTCTTCCTTTATGTATGTGTGCCCCCCTAGGAGTATCCCACGTTCTAGTGACTGTGAACTGCTGGTCTAAAAAACATCAGCAGTTGCTCTCAGCCTGTGGGCAATACCAGCACTTCAAATGTGCTGTATTCAGGTGTCTGTGTCACCTCCTTTTTCTATTTCTGTTAACTTTATCAGAGTCTCCCGAGTGCAACACATTGACCACAAGCCATGTGTTGGGACCAACGGCCTTAAACTGATAATTCAACTTCATGCTTGTAGAGGTGTCATAAACCCTACTGGAATCAAAAGGCAAAAATAACTCCCAACCTCCCCTCAGGTTATGGATGCATTTACAAAAGAGGATTTCATGCCAAGCCTTCAAAACCCTCTTTGAGGATGAGCAGGCAGCATTCTCTGAACCTTCGGAGGCTGGAGGTGGAAGAAGAACTTCCTCTGTCTTTGAGCAAGAGCCACCTGTCTCTTTGGGATGCCTCCCTTGGGGTGTTGTAGGCCTGAGTTTCAGAGAGGGCAGGCACTGGGGGCCATGTCCAAGCAGATCAGGAACATGTGCAGTTGGACATTGGAAGGGTTGGTCCAAGAGGCTGGGTCAGAGGTGAGGCAGCACCCAAACCCACACACCCGCTGAAACACCCGTCTGCCAGCTAAGAGTTCATTCCACCAGACCACTGTTTCTTGCTTGGTGGGTTGTGGAGAGCTGTTAAATGTCTTAAATGAAGCTCCCTCCCTATTCTTTTTTTCTTCTGCCCGAATGTCACCTGTAAAAGTCAAGGTAAATGGTAAGAAAGAAAGAAATCACTAGCATAAAATCTGGACAATTAAGTAGTTCTAAGCAAAACACTTTCTTAATGCTTTTCCTGGAAATTGTTCTTCCCTGTTGACCTACCAAAGGTCCTCACTGTGACTTGTAAGCTAAAGGACTGTGATTCTGGGTAATAGTTCTCAAATAATTTGAGCAATGCTGCATTCAGATGAAGGAATGCTAACAGGTCTTGTTCAGGCTGATTCTCCCTTGTGCAGTTGGGTAAAGGAGTGGGGACTAAATCATTGAGTAGGTATGTCTTCCATTCAGCAGGAGCTGCACATGATGGGATTATTAGTATTTCTAAACTAAAGCCCCTGACAGATCCTTGGATGCTTAAAGCTGTTGTGATGCTTTACCAGATGGTTCAGAAACTCAGACTGGAATATCTCATTGGCTGGTGCTGAACAATGACATTTCAAACCCACACGTTTGTTTGGATTTTAATTTTCAGGAGGATTAAAGCTTTTTGGGATATGGGCTGTCTCTTTCCATATATATGCTCAGCACCTTATGTAGTTTAGATGCTTTTGCAGAGTCTTTATAATTCATCATATGACAGAGTATTTGGAACTGTTGCACATTTGTAGCCATGTGGTCCAGCAAAGTGCAGACAGGGATAGATAAGTGTGCAAGTTGTTGCCTTGTTTAATGCAATGACCGTGATGGCTGCAACTGCTTTGTCTTGTAAGTGGTAATTGTGTGAGCAGGTGATTATGCTGAAATGTGCCACTTTTGATTCTGTATCCCTCTGTTCTTTTCACTTCTCAAATCTTGTCTTTGAAGCCTCAGTCCTGTAAATACTAATGTGTTTGCATAACTTGTATTCGGTGCAGTGTTGATGCTTATTCCTCTTAGAGGTTGAACTGTTCAGTCCTGACTCTGCTAAATACATTGAATGAGACCCCGCTGCTCCTGGGGAGAAGATCAAAGGAAACCGGTTGGGTTTTATTCCCTTTCGGTCCCATGACATTTTGAAAACAGGATGGAGTGTCCCTCTGGCAAAATTTTTAAAAAATTTGGGGCCTTCCAAAGTAGGCAGTCCTCCCTGGCTGCCAACATGACTGTCCTGGTGAAGACCACGATCTGTCTGCTACTTCCGAACTGCCTTGGAGCGGGAACGGGAGTATTGCTGTGAAATTCCCTTCTTAATTCCTTAGGGCAAAGATTGCAGTTTTGTTGTGTGCAGATAATACTGGGTAGAGGTAGGCTACTGTGTGAAAATGTGCACAGGTCATTTTGGGATCGGGGGAAGGATTTGAGATGAGTGTTTGAGGAATGGAGAACTCGTTTATAATGCTTGTTTAAACAACAGTGTTAATGTACATTCTAGAGAGCAGTGAACCAGGATGCTTTGTTGACAAGTCTGGGAGGTTTGGCCTTTTTTTGTCCCTCTCTCACCCCTGACAACTCAATTAAGAGAATAGCACTGGTGGGGAAGAAAGAATTCAGTTATGTTGAGAAGAAAAAGGACATTTGACATAATTATTTTTGTGTTAGACTAGTACGTTCTATCCCACTCTTCTCCATATGATTCATTCTATTCTATGCACAGTATTTAATAATGTGCCTTTTTTTTTTTTCTGTTAAACAAGTATTCCCCTAGCTTGTCTCAAAAAGCTGACACATGTTCATTCTTCACTGAGGGAGTTCTGCATCTGTCGACACTTCAGCCATAATCAGTTTAGATTTCAGCAGCTGATTAGTGCTCACCTCTAACCAAACTCAGAAGCTGTTCCTCCAAATGGTAACAAATAATATCTTAATTAGTCCTCTGCATAACGATAGCAGGGGCCGTAGCTGAAAGCTGCTGCTCTCGGAGGCCTTCCTGTTCTAGTCCACTGGCTTTACAGGCTGTTGGATCAGCATTTATGCTGGGCTTTCCTTCCCCCGCCTTAAAACGCCTAGCAGAGCAATTAATTCTGCACCTGAAGACAGGCATTAGGCACGCAACAGTATTCCACCCAGAGTTCTGAGCGTTTCATTAGAGGCAGGTAATGTCTGTGCGGTTACGAAAGGGGAACGCGGGCAGCACTCCGGGATGATCCCGTGGCCGCTGCGTGTCCCTGGAATCCGCCTGGCCCGGCCGGCTGGTGCAGCCCAGCGCCGCTCCCTCCGCCAGGAGCCCGCTGCGGGCCCGGGGCCGCGGCTGCTCGGAGCAGGGCAGCTCCTCTCTCCTCACTGACTGCCTGCTTGTGACAGCACCGAGTTTCACCAGGAAGTTTTATATGGGTTTATGCTTTTCTGAGTCTGATTAGCTAGTTAGCAAAACATGCCCATCCCTGTCCATTAAACTCCGTGTACTTCCTCTTAGCTAACACTTATTTTGCACAAGCTTGGGGGTTTTATTTATTTATTTATTTTTAATAAATCAATGTCTACAGAGGCGTAATTTAATAAGTACCACTCACGGGGATGGTACAGTAGCCACTGGCATGTCTCAGAACAAAAGTCATGTGAGCAACTATAGCTGGATTAGTGTGACCTCAATAGTACAGAGAATTGTGGAAAGAAAAGAGAGGATGAGGGGGGAAAATGCCTTAAGATGCCTTCAGGAAGCTGTGCAACTAAAATTGTCCGAAGGCAGGCTGAGCCAGCTGAATACCAGAGTACATAAATATCCGTTAGTTTAAAAAGGAACTTTTAAAATGTCAATTGGATTTTCAGGTTTGATTCAATAACTTTTTAAAACCCTGCTTAACTTTGAAATTGAGAGGGGTCTATTTTAAAACATAAATCAACAGTAACAGAAAAATCACTTAAATAACAGCAAAAGCGCTGCTTAAATATTTGCTGCTGAAATGTTAGAGTGTCTAGCTACTAAAATTGGGGATGTCACAAAATCAGCACCTAAAAGCAGAGCTTGTTGCTGAAAGTGCTTTATTACTGTAGCTGTTGCTTTTTCTGTTGGTACGGGGATATTTTCTTCAGTTTATTCAGAGTTCAGTCAAAGTGGGTAAGGCGGCTAGTAGGTGGAAAAGCAGAAAGATTTGTTCTCCCCTGTAAGCTGGTGAATAAAAACTGGTTTGAGAGGTTGAGGCCAATTCCATTTTGCATTCAGGATAAGGTTGACATGAGTAATGAATTTAAAAATCATTTAGAAAATGAAGCTGTTAATTATCTTTAATGTATTAACATGTAAAACAAATGTGTGAATAAATGAATGTTAAGCTTTTTAAATAAGTGCACAGTCTATCCCCTGAGGTAATAAAAAGTGCCTAATCTACTATAAAGCTTCCATTTATTTGCAAAATCACTGGTCTCTGTGGCTAATAGTTTTTGTTTAGAAAACAGCTGAGAAGTCCAAATACAAGATTAGCTACAATATTTAAACTGAAGTTTCCTGGTTGCTTTATTAAACTCCCAACTTTGAAAGACGATTACATGACTTGATTATGAATTGATTTACCATGTCTTCCTCTTTAATAAAATATATTTATCTTGGAAACAAGGACTAGAGTATACCTAATCTATCTACATTTTGGTTCTGTAGCTGGTATGCTTTCCTGAGAAAGTTTTTAGCTTGACTAAGATAGGAATTGATACAGCTTTTCCCACATGCATGAGAAAATGTCTGAATGAAAGATTGTGGAAGGCTATAAAATATGGGACTTACCAGGCTACAAGGAGGTGGCAAGCCTCTTCAGTCCCAAATCAGATTTGCTTCAAATATTCATTCAGGAATTGCCATTGGAAATGGGGAGGTACTTATGTGTCTTCCAATTTGTGCCCAAGGACAATATCAATGTGAAAAAATCAGCAAATTGTACAGGATGAGTTGCCACATTTGGGCTGGAACAATGAAACTTGGGGCTGAAACGTGGGAGTGCATGGTGCAGGGTCGGAGGCCAGGGCCTGAATTTCCACTGTAACCTGCAGGCCTGCAAATGCCAGAGGAGGAATAAGCTGGGTTTAGGTGATGGATGTCTCACACAGCAGCATGACAAAGTTAGGAAAAAGGCACGTGCTATGAGTAGATGTTGCAGGTAGAGTGTTTGCAGTGGAGAAGGGAAATACTGCTGCTGTTTCACCAGCCTGAGCAGCAGGATGGCTTGGCCCATGCAGAGGTCTGAGCTTCAGCCACGAGCCATCTTCTGTTTCAGGAGCGCCCTTTTCAGTCTAGTCTGGGAATCTCTCCTCTCTGTCGGGACGTGAAGGTCTGTTCTGCCATGGCCAGTCCACCTGGTAACTTAAACCTTCAGAAAGGGCACGGGATCAGGCCCATTGAGCAGCACAGGAAGGGGTAAATACCAGGCAGGGTGGCAAGTTATTTAAACGTACAAAATTGTCACGAGGAGCAGCAGACTGGGAGTGAAGCAGAATTACCCTTTTGCTTCTGCCAGAATGTGGGCAGCAGTCTGACACATTTCTGAATGGGATCATATGGCACGATGGCCTGACAGCACAGGGCTGAGAGTCACGTAGGGCAATCAGGCACCTTTTACCTCTCTAGGGGTCACCAATTGTGTGCCTGTCTGAGCCTTAAGCAACGCCTTCCTCATCTGCTCAAATTCTTACTCCAAGGCTGCTGGCAGCCCCTCTCTACCCTGAAGTCCAAGCCCAGGACTGCAAAGGCTGCACACACACCTCAGCACTCCCTTTTCGTGGGTCACAGCACAGTTGTGCAGCAGCAGAAATGTCTTTTCCACGTTCTTTTTGGGACTGTGTAACTCCAGCCTGAGTTTGCTGCCCTGTTGATTGACATGAGCTTCAGTAGGAAAACCAAGAGTTTCCTTGGCAAGACATCTGCTCGGTCTATGGCAAGGAAGCAGTTGCCTGCAGGAAGTCCTGGGATACATGGGGGCATGGTTATGAACTCCCTTTAGCTGGATGAGCTGTTCTGTATTTTACTACAGAGCTGGGGTAGCTTGGAATTAGTGAGGACTATAAGTTTGTTTCTTTTACATTTGCTGTGTGACAAGGTAGCCCAAAAAGGAAAGTCTTCAGACATCTGTGTTTCAGATGAACGAGTAGCAGCAGAAATCAGTGCTCAGATTTATGTCTGAAACCCTGGAGATTTAACTCTCCCATGGCTACCTGAAATTCTCATGGCTATGAGAATTTTGGCTGAACCACGTACTACTTTTCATAAAGCCTCCTGCAAGTTTTGTGTCAGTATGCTGGCTTTGATCTTTATGGATGATGCTTGTACAGATCAAAACCCCTCAGCTGGTGCCAAATTTTCATTTGCTGTTAAGTGCCATAAGTGTGGCTCTAATAAGGGCTTCTGATTTAGAGCATCTGATATTCTAATTTGCTAACTACTGGTTTTGGTTTTTTTTTTTAAATGTGAAATCATTTTTTATTTCATGTAAAGCTCCATAATAAAACATGGTTTTGTTTCCTTTCCCATGTGCTTATCATAAGAAGAAAAAAAATGCCATTCTTCTGTAATATGGTTGAAATAATGAATTCACTCCAATGATCAAAATTCAGTTTGGTCATTCCTTCACTATGATTGCTGTCAGACACACAAGGTACACTGCCCAGGTGGAAGATGAGACAAGGGATTCATTTGGAGCTGGCTAACTGGAATTTTCAGCCAGTAGTTAGTAGAAAGAAGAAGTTTTAATGTTTTTGAGATCTGTAAATGTGCCTGTTAATGTCAAAACAGTCTGGGATATATTTTCAAAGCACAGTTCACTAATCCTGTTATCAAATAATGGGATTTGTGCATGTACCTCCCATGAGCTGCTTTGAAAACATACCTTTAAGTGTCAACACTTTTCTGGACGCACATTTAAAACTCACTGAATTCTTTAATTGCTAGGAGTAGGAACTTGCCAATGCTCTCAGCTTTGATCACATCTGAGGTGCATGCTGGAAGGAACTACTACAAGAGACTTTTTTGGTATATATGGCCTAGAAAAGCTGGGTTTTTCTAGGAGATGTATTTCTGTAGGAACATCTATCTATAATGCTGCTCAGGAGAGGCCATTCCAACCACCCTTACCTCAAGATATCTTGTCTGTCAGACACAAACAATAAGAACTTGTTCATGGATATGCACTGAATATAATTTGGTGGTTTGGTGGGTTTTTGAGGGCGTAAGATTGGCCACAGATTAGCACGTGCTCACCCCGAGATGGGTCCTTGGAATGTGATAATTCATTATCTCACTGAGAGTGTGACAAATGGGGATCAATCCCTGCAAATTCATTCCCATGTCTACACCTATTTTGACTGCTTGGTTGCTATCACTGCAAGGGCTGCTTGGCAAGAGGAAGGAAAAGTCTGGTTGAAAAATATTGCTGACTTTTTACCTGTTTTCCTTGAAATGGAAGAGTGAGCATCACATATCTCTTTTCTTCTTATCAAGGAATTTGTTCCCTGGAGGCAGTCTGAAAAATGGTACCTGGGATCCGTGTGTGCAGACAGACCTCAGCATAAGGAAGCATCCTGTAAATATTGCATTAGCAATCCTGGGAAGACCTGATGGCTTCAGGATTTTTCTGCAGTAAAGCTGAGGGAAAGCAGAACAGTTGAGTTGAGAAAGATGTATTGAAAAGCCAGGAAGCAGAGGAGTGTCTTCCTTTGTTCTCTTGGTAGTTCTGCAGAATAATCACTTTGGAAGCAGCTGTGACACAATAGAGGAGCTCATGATTGCCATTTAGATATGGGATATTTTGAGAGACCGAGGGATTTCCTAATATTTTGCTGGTTACAGGACAAGCTATGTGATAAGAATGGTAAATTTCCTGTTTTTTTTAAACCGTCTCAGTGATCTGTTGTATTTGAGGTTCTTAGCTCAGTGCAAGTGAGCAAAATTGACAGTTTTGTCTGCTTGATGATGGTGTAACTAGCAAAATTGAGGACATTTTAGGAAAAGGAGGCAGTCTTTGGAATGATTTTGTTTCTCACTTTTCTGAAGGGAGTATCAATGACAATGACTATGACCTATGCTCACTGTCTTTTTTCTTTCTGACCTCCTGGATCTGGAATTTTTACTGTTGGCTGGCTTTTCAGGAGCGACTGGCCCAACACAAACCACTAGATCCAGGAGCTTAGGCAGATTCATCCAGGACTGCCATTTAGTAAGCTCAGTTAAAAACTTCAGATTTCTTCTCCAAATTACATTTGCCTGAGTTAACCAGGCATTGAAACAAATCTGTGTACTTCTGTTCTTCTTTTTACACTGCTGCTTCATTTCTGGACCTTTTAGCCCTGTGAAACAGTTGGCGTGTGAACGATGTCTGTCCCTCCTGTACTGATAAACAAACTCAAAAAGGTCTCCTCAAAATTGTCTCTTCTGCTGGGAATCAACCTGCCTCCTTCAGTTGTTCTTGATAATGTATAGGATTTGGTATTTGTCGTTTCCCTGATTGCTTTTCACTGGACTGTTTTTTCTCCACTTTCCTTGAGAAAGTGAATTGGGATTTATACACGTTAATCAGTATTAGCAAATGTCTTGGATCTGATTTTTGGAAACACACTAAAAGCAATCTGGGCAGAAGAAGAGGGAGATTCTGCCCCCTCAGGTGAGATCCCAGCTGCAGAGCTGCCCCCAGCCCTGGGGGCCCAGCACAGGAAGAACATGGACCTGTTGAAGCCAGTCCAGAGGGAGATGATCAGAGGGATGGAGCAGCTCTGCTGTGAGGAAAGGCTGGGAGAATTGGGATTGCTCAGCCTGGGAAAGGGAAGCTTTAAGGAGACCTTTTTGCAGCCTTCCAATACCAGAAGGGAGCTGACAAGGAAGATGGAGAGAGACTATTTACACAGGCCTGGAGTGACAGGACACAGGGAAATGGCTCCAAACTGACAGAGGGCAGGGTTAGATGGGATATTGGAAAGAATTTTTTCCCTGTGAGGCACAGGTTGCCCAGTGTGGCTGCCCCATCCCTGGAAGTGTCCAAGGCCATGTTGGATGGAGCTTGGAGAAATCTGGGATAGTGGAAGGTGTCTCTGCGCATGGCAGGGGGTGGGGACCACATGGTCGTTAAAGTCCCTTACAACACAGGCTGTTCTTTGATTATGTGAACATTTATGTGCTTGTTTACCTTTGAGTAATGCTCTCCTCATCCCCAGGGGTCTGAAGACACTAGCAAGGCCCTTGGGCCAGTACCAGACTTAAGTGTGCCCCTAAGAGCCTTGTTGAATGAAGCTTTCTCGGCGGATTAACCCCATACTTTGCTTCTTTACTGGTTCCCATGTGTGGTGTTGGCATTTCTCAGCCACATTTCTGCCATGATGCATGGTTACAAATGGAGAAGCCTCATTGACCGTAGTCCTGGAGGAGGCAACTCTGTCTCAGTTTCCTTAAGCCCCATCTTAAACCTGGCTAGACTTTTGTCTTCCTCTCCTCTGCAGCTTTTCTACAGCTGCTTTGGTTTCCAGAGCAAACATCTTTACATGGTCTTGTGACCCACGTTAATGCAGCCTCATCTGGGTTTTTTCCTCTGTCTGGTGTGCTGAGTTGTGGTTTTGAGCACTTGTGCACACTAACCCCCAAGCATGAACAGTGTAGGCACATATGGCTGTAAACTGATGAAGCTATTTCAAGCTCACATCTATCAAACATCACTTGACATACAGTGGCTCTGTTCCTTCACTGATCTAGTCCTCTTTCAATTTAGTTTCATTACTTTGCTTTGTAGCAACTATAAAATGATGTGCAAATGTTATACACTTGGTGAGGGGAGAGTGGGCCACAACCACATTTTGGTCTTGCTATACTTCTGTCCAACACATAAATAGACAAGAAGAGCTTTTATAAGTAAATAGCTACCAATGTATTTTTAAATAGAAGTTTAAACTGACTTCTGGAGTCATCTTGTTATTTCGTTCCAGCCTGAAATATTTTCACTTTTGGCACCCTTTGGCTCCTGCCCTTATCTCTGTTTACTATATAGGCTCCTCCTTAGATCTTCTTCCAAAACTTTTCACCTTAGCTGTTGCTGTCTGGTGCAGAATCTTCTGCTTTTTAGCACTCTGAGTATACAACATCCCGTGGAATTCCTTCATGTGCCTGCAGTACCATCCCTGGGAATTCCAGAGGCTTTGCTAAGCATGACCTCTTCTGCCTCGGTCCAGCTGCTG
The DNA here is from genome assembly GCA_013397295.1 of Polioptila caerulea. Lineage (NCBI taxonomy): Eukaryota > Metazoa > Chordata > Aves > Passeriformes > Certhiidae > Polioptila > Polioptila caerulea. Next base: position 654,587 of record VYXF01012893.1, on the reverse strand, counting down.
CAGTCTTAAGCACATTGCTGTCCACATTATGCTAGCGTTTCATTCCTGTGGCATGCAGTTCCCAAAACTTTCCCACCACAGTTCATTTTCTGCATTAGGCCTAATAATGTTACCTCTTATCTCTTTACTGGATATAAAGTGATACTAAACTGAAGGCCTTTCTCACATAATTCACTGGAAATTAAGTCTGTGTTGTAGAAATGTTGGTATGGGGTCATTTTTGTGACAGCATTATTCTTGTGATAGATGAGAGTTAAGCCCCTTTCTATACAATAGATCCTATTCCTTGTGAAAGTTTGACGTGAATAAAAAAGAGTTTGGGTTTGTTATTCACGGGGATGCAAGTTTGTGACATTCCTTTTTTTTATTCTTTTTTTTTTTTGATGGTTTTATCTGAAAACAACCTAATAGGCTTATTTCTGGTTTGCAGAGAAGGCATTTTTAGTGCAAGCTGATAGTGAGCCAGAGTCTCTGAAACCTTAAAGTTGTGGTTAGCAGACAGCCAGTCTAGGAAATTAGGTCACCATTACCTCACTATTCTATGTTATCACTTTTATTTTATTTTTTTTAAATTCTGTTGTACATCCTGTAGTTGACACTGCTGCTGTCTTACCAGTGACACCCGAGATGGATTTGATCCCAAGCTGGCAGCAGGAAGGGGCCTGAAGGCAGAGCTTGAGGCTTCAGAGGAGTGAATTCAGAGTGTGGAGTTGGTGCCAGGTGTGAAGAGCAGTGGGGGCTGGCTGCCTTATTCCAAAAGAAAGGTCTGGGCACCAGCTGGCCTTTGGCACCATAGGAGTGTCAGAGTTAGAGTTACAGAGCTGGAGTTGCTTCCCTGAGGACTGTGGTGTGCTCCTGGTCCTTGGGGAGGCAGCTGTAGGTGCTCCTCCTGCCTGAGTGGGTATTTGCCCCGGTGCTCTCAGCTGTCACAGCCTCCACTGCAGCAGAATCATCCCTGTGTGGGTTGGTGGGATGAGGTGGGAGCCAAAGTAACTTAAAAACTCATACCTATTTATATAAATATAAAAAAAAAATTGATTTTTCTTCTCTTAGAAATGCTATTAGCAGAGTCTGGGAGTAGCTGAAAGCTTTCTCCCCATCTGTTACACTATGCATGGCTCTTCTAAGGTGTGACCTTATCAAAGCTGGAATCAAAACACACAGTAAAACTCAAGGCAGGCTTGATCTAGTTGAGATTCCCTTCAGTAGACCATGGCAGTGGGGAACAATGGATGTTCATTCTTTCCTTAAGCGTGGTTTTATCAGCAATTAGTGTGTAGAAATAATGCTTCCTGGCTTCAGGATCCTTTCCTCTGCTTTCAAATTTGTATTTGCTCACTTAGCCTAAAAGTAAGGAAGGTATCTACTCCAACTCTTGTAGTGACTGAGGCAGTGGAGTCACGGTGGCCACATCAGAAGAACAGGTATTTGTTCCTTGTCAGTGGGATTGTTTGTTAAGTTCCATCTGCAGATCTTTTACTGCTGAGTTTTCCTCACAGGAAAACATTCCAGCACATTCCAGCAGGACAACAATTTATTGTTGGATTAGTCTTCCAGGCCCAGGGCAAAAACCCTTTCAGAGAAACCTGACATATCATTATACAGGACTGGATTTTTTTTTTTTTTGGTTGCTTTTCAGGTGTGCTTTCCATGCTTGGAGAGGGCTTTCATGAGTCAGTGGGAATATTGTGACTAACTCACTCAGGATATGTTACAGGGAGACAAGAGACTGGAAAGGGGAAGGAGAGATCTGGTGGTCAGGCTTTGTACTTGTCTCTAAGCCCCAGACTCCAGCAGAGAAGCAGATAACTTGAGCAGATCAAGGCAAAACTGGCATCTCTCCCCCTAACTGGATTCTCTTGGCCTGACTTGGTGCCTAGGGAGAATGTTCAACCACACAGGTTTGGGTTTTTGGGAGGGGTGATTGTTTTGGGGGAGGCAGTTCCTGACACAAGTTGGAAGGTGGGAACTCTAATTTGAATATTGTTGAATTAGTTTGGAGGAATCAGGACTGGATAATAAATACTACAGCTTCAGTTTTTGTTTGTTTTTTTTTTTTCTTTTTTTCTTTTTTTTTTTTTTTTTCCCTCCTTCACCTGTGACAGCTTCAGCTTACAGACTCCATTCTTCTTGTGGAAATTTTACTGTGTGACCGTTTCCTTGTTTAGTAATACAGTGGCTTGGGAGGAAGCAACTTTATACTTTTTATCTAATTTTAAAGCCTCAGAATAGGTCATTCACTCCTCCAAACAATTTCTGAAGATTTTCAAATAAGGAATAACTTGATTTAGAAGGTGAGGAGTAAAGTGTCAGAGCCAAAACTTTGAAGGAGCTTTTATGTGTAACCTTATTGGGATTTTTAATGGGCTAAATACAGCACTGTAGGCAGAAGCTGTAAGCTGAGAAGCCCTCCATCTCAGCAGATCCTTGGGGATATGCCCTTGGGAGGGTTTCAGACTGCAAGAAAATGTGGAAAAACAAGAAGATTGCTCTGCAGGGATGGACATAATGTAGGGAGAGGTTGGGAAAGATAAATCCTTCTGGCCCCCTTCATTATGAGAGTAAAACGACACTTTTGGCTAGAAGCCAGTGAAACCTGGGAGATCTAGGATGGTGCAGACAGGACTAGCAACAAGTTTTGTCAGGGAATGGATTGGATGAGTGCAGATCTGCCTCAGCTCTGTGGTTTTTGTTCTGAATACAAAGCATTAACCCCTCTGTTCCTGCTGCTTTCCCGAAGCAGAAACACGGCCGAGCCGCTCAACCCCTCAGAGCAGATGGGAAAAAAAAAACTGCAGTGGATTTTAATTAAACTTGGAAAAACAAGCGGAGGTAGAGGAATGCCGTGACAGGAGGTGTAGAATTGCTGGAGGAGCACGTTGTTGTGATGCTGACCCGATGATACAGAGGTCAACAGCCATCCCATCTTCCCCACGCACTCAAAATTCAGCAGCAGCGTGGAGAGGGAGGGGGCTGCCAGCCAGATTGGCTGCCTCATAAGGAGCCTTAAAACAAACAAACAAAATATGTATTTTTTTATCAAAAGGAACTGGAAATTATTTTCAGCAAGAAATGCTGCACTCCGTTGTCCTGACAGGTGATTTTGATTTTAAAAATTGACATTTTGGTTTCACCTCTGTTGACCCACCAAGGTATAGCTGAGATGGTGTCTTTAAGGAGACAGGAAAAATGCCAGTGATCTTGAAAGCCTTAGCTCTTAAATTAACTAAAGTGCAGCACCTTTCTTATTTCTGTAGAAACTCATTTTTCTGTAACCACTAATTTATCAGGCCTGTGATAGGCACAAAGTTTCACTTTGAAATTAAACTTCGAGGACTAGTTTTTCAAAAGCCTTTGGGGTTGTTCTGCTCCTCTCCGAGTACATCTGCAGTGTGGTCAGGGGCATAAATGCAGCTTCTGGGCCAGCTGTAAATGAGCTGGTGTGTACAGGCAGGGAGGGCCAGCAGTGCACAGGTTCTGGGGATCAACCCTCCCAGCCCAGGAGAGCAAGGGAGCAACAGATGCTGCTCAGAGGAACCTCCAGGCTGAACACGCTCAGGAGCCTGTGGCCACTTGCACAATCCCGTGATCTTCAGGGGATGGTATTTCATTTTTTTTATGGGAGTTGCATGTAAACAAGACAGGGTAGAATTTTGACCTGTAAATAGGAACTATTTGGGAATAAGCCTTTTCCAGAGCTGTATAATGATAGTTTTCATTTCTTCAGTTAGAAGCAAATGAGGGCCACAATCCTAAAAAGGCTCGCATGGAAGCTTTATTTAAGATTCACCAAGTACTGAAATTAGCCTGGAACTTCAGGGCTCTGAAGTTCAGTGTGCTCTTTTTGAGCACTCCTACCATGGAGTGTTTCACCTGGGAATTTTTTTGCTAACTGCTGTAAGTCTAGCCATGATATCTTTTTTGTTTCTAGAGCCTACGATTTAGTGTCAAGTCCAACTTTTTACAGCCAGGGGTTAGCAAGGAGCGTCACTTTATAACAACATGAGGCAGAGCTGTCAGGTTTATTGAAATGTCCTTTTTTCTAACATGGAGGAATTAGCAGTTGTGTTTTAGAATAGGAGGTCAGGATGATGAAAACACCCACAAAGGATAACTCTGAACACCCGGATGTCATTGAAGCTTTCAGCAACCAAAACCCCTAGAAAATACTTCACAAGATTTAAGGACACTAGACATTTAATTTTACATCCCTTGGGGTTTTGCACTGGCAATGCCCTAAGGAATTATACCATTGATAAAGTTGGGATTTTTTCTCTAAAGTTTTAACTAATCTTTTGCTGCATAGGAGGCAAAATATGGGGAAAAGCTGCTGAGATGTTAACTGTTGTAGTACCAGGGAATCATGAATGAAATATGAATTGCCTGGTGTCTGAAGGCTTTTGAGGGCACTGGGGAAGTGTGAAAGGAGTTGCTGTTTGCAGTCAGGTCATCACACTTAGAGCAGCATTTTAGCTCCAGTTCTAATTTTATGCTCTTACTGTGCTTGCTTTCAAATATTATCAGCCTCTACTGTTCCCAGGGTGCTGGATATAAATCACACCAAACCTTTGAATCCTTGATCCCTTTTCTCTGTGACTTTTCCTCCTTTGGGGTATGAAGTACATGAGTGTTACCTGCCCGCCTGGAGCAGATCTGAGAGGTGCTGTGGTCTGCAGGAATGAGAACTGGATTGGAAGGCAGGAGGTGGTGAAATCTACTTCTGGATCACAGGGCAGACGAAAGCTACTTCACCTTTCTGTTTCATTTTCCTCCCCAAGGAAGTAAAGGGGTAAGGATGTTTGCCTGCCTGTCTCCAGGATGGCTGGTGGGCAGACAGTTGATTAAATCCCACCTGAATACAGGATGGGAATGTCCTTTAGAGGCTGTTAGTAGTGGCCTGGTACAACCACAGTGGTCTTTCTGTGTTTTCCGTGTGGTTGCTCTGTGTGGTGTGTGTGTGATCTGTGCTTTCTGCATTCCTGATCATGTTTACTTGTGGCTCTGGGGAAGGAGATGTAGCAAAGGTCAGCCAGCTCCCTGCATTTTCACACAGACATCTCCAGCCCCGGGTCTCTCGTGGGGTGTCCTGGTGCTCTGAGGACACGTCCGTGGTTCAACGTGATCAAAAGCCATGTGTGTCTACTGAACAGCAAAAAGTCACTTACAGGAACCCTAGCTCTCACTTTGGGCTTTTCTTCTGCAGTTTTACTTTATGAGCACCTTTCCTCCAGCTGGGGGAAAGGCTGGCAAACAAACACCCTCTCACCTGCCAGTAAGGACCACACCTTGGCCTTCCTGAGAGTCAGAGCAGTCAATAATTTATTGCAGGGAGTACAAATCTGATTTCCAGCTCTGCTCAGGCAGCAACCAAAGCACTCAAACCAATTGGTGATAATGCCTGTTAGAGTAACCTCTAACCTGAGAGCAGCCGTTCTTAATAAAAGCCAGCTAGTCTTTTCTTGTTTATATATTTTTTTTAAATTCCTTCAATGGAACAGAAAACCTGTTGATCCTTCACAGTTTTGCTGTAGGAGGAAGTGATTGTTTTTCCATCCCTCAGATCAGGACCCAGGCTCACATGGTGTTGCCATGGTTGTGTTCCATTCCTGGCAGCAGGGAAGGACAGGACCCTCATCCCTTGCCTGCTCGTTCTCATGTCCTTGCTACCACAGGGTTGTGCATTCCTGTTCTTCTGGTTGAGTTGTGTGACCAGGCTGGGCTTCAAAAATCAGATGAAAACCTGGAGCTATGAAAAACTAGAGTTCTAAAGCTAAACCCCAGTGTTTTCTGCTAGAGGCTTTTTAAATTTTCCAGTTTTTATGCAGCTGCTCTGGTTCAGAACATAGCCAATACATCTCTGTTGAACAGTAACTAGCTTTTATAAAAATTACTTAGCAAGAATCTTTTAAATTTAAGAAAGTGATTTTTCTCCAATACTTTTCTTAAGAAAAGTCCTAGAAAATATCCAAGCATGTGTTTCTTTAGGATCTTTTTTTTTTGTCTGTCTTGTTCTTTTTTTTTTTTTTCAGCAAACCCATAGATTTCCTTTCCTGTTTCAGTTCATAGGTCCTTGAGAAGATGGTTTCTTTCAGGGTGGGTGGGGAACTGTGTGAGTCAGCCTGCAGGACTCCAGCCCTAGCAATACTTGTGGAGTGAGGAGGAACTCCAGCTTCTCTTAATCCACTCTTTTCCAGCAGTATGCTCTTATGCACACTCATAACCTGGGAATAAACCTGGCCTTGCTCAGTGTCCTGGCTGGAAGCTTGATAGGAAGGAAGGCTTTGCATGATGGATGAGTGAGTGCAGCCACGTGTCCTGGCATTTTCAGGGCAGATCACAACATGCCTGTAATGAGTGCTGAGTTAATTACCGTGCTCACACCGCTGGAGCTCCGGCCTGTCCCCAGAGAGCTGGCTATGGAATGGACCCATTGTTTGCTGGGCAGAAACCTTTGAGCTCCCTGTCCTGTCTTCAGAGCATCAGGGCTTTAGGGAAAGGCAACAGGCAACAAGCTGTGGCTTCTGTGGAGGTGGCCAGGTCAGACCAGGAGACCCTAACAACCTCTCCTCATCCTAATGTGTCCGAATCCTGCCATTCTCAGCACTCCTTAAACCATCCTGCCCCCTTCATTAGTGGTGGGTTTCCTTTTGCTGTTTCACAGGGGTTCACAGTAGCTTCTGCCTTGCTGTACGATGCTCTGTGTGAATGCACCTAACCTTGTTGTAAAGTTGTAGTGCATGGCAGCTTTCATAAGTTAGTCTGTCTCTCCTTGTGTTTCCCCTCCTGCTGTTTCTCCATAGTTGTTTCTCTCATGGGAATGGGGGAAAGAAAAGGGTCAGTTTTTGCCACTCTAGAGCAGAAGAGTGGATCTTGGGCATTATAAAATGGCATCAATGGGAAGATTTTGACTGTATCTGAAAGACAAGTGCATGTTATCTTTCCTTCTTCCCTGCTTGAGTTTGTATTTCTTTTTCCAAGAATCAATAAAGTAATTAAGATAAGTACAGGATTTTCTTCTCTCATAAATTAATCTGTAAAAGGGAATTTTGTATAAGCAATTCCAGTAACATAAAACACTCTTGACTACAACTTTCTCAATGCCAGACAAGGCCTATAATATTGCAAGAACATGACTTGACCATCACGTGTAAAACATGGAAATGCGGGCATGGGCAAACCATGCAATTTTAGGATTTTTGAAGGACCAAAATAAGCAAGAAAGTAGAACAGAGGGGGTGGTGGGCCATCTGAGCATCCCTCCCAAAGCTGGGGAGGCATAGCAGTGTGGTCCAGCTTTACTTGTTATCTGCCAAGAATGACTTGCTGTGAAGATGATTAAGGACCATTGTCTTAGTAATAAATGGTTTCAGCTGAAATGGCTGATAAAAGATTTTCCAGCTTCTGTGTGGAAGGATCTGTGAAGTTCTGCACTGAGTAGTGCCATCCACGTGGAGTTCATTTCGAGGAACTTCAGCCTTGCAGAGGTGGGGTATGTAGTCCAAACTAGTAATTTTATCCTGTACTGTAGGTTTTTCCAGGAACCATCATCTCTCAGAACAAGTGGGCTGAAGTTATTTGCCCTCTGGAGACATTTATTTCTTTGGATTGACTTCACAGGGAACCTAGGCAGTGCTAGCAGGCACTTGGATAACTAGCTGTTAGATCTGTAAAACTAGGTGGCATAAATTTGCCCTTGCAGCAGTAAATGGTGAAGTGATGGTTAAACTCTCCATGGGGAGGGACCAAGACAGATGGGAATGTGTGCCCAAAACTGCTTTGGAATTCGAGTATGGTGACACCACCTCTCCTGCTGGTTACTTCAAATGCAGTGGTTGCTTTGATATTTATGCTTATAACAGTAAGGATCTTTGTAGCAGCATCCAAGGTGCTATCTGCTAGTGGAACTCTTGTGTTCTAGAGTGAGGAATTTGGTTAAATATACACCCCACCAGATGATTATGTCTGAGATTAAACTGGGGATAAAAATGACAGACTTCTGTCCATTTGCTCAAATAACGGAGATACAGTGACTGCTGTACAAGCTTGATAGTTCTTTGTATCCCTGCTGGTATTACTGTGGTACCTGGAATCCTTAGTGCGGAGCAAAGGCCTGAGAATTATTTATGGAACTTCATAAATATGAAACACTTTCACTTTCCTCTGCTTATTTTGCTGATATGACAAACTAAACTAACCAACCCCACTGAAACATTAACACTGCTTGTGCAACACTTCACTCAGACTTATTCCTGCTGTGTCTCCCACTGCCCATCTCCATTCTGATTACTTGGTCTGTGGACTTTATAAAAGAGTTTTGTGTGACTTTTACAGAATGGGGAAAAGGGTCTCAGTCTGGAAAGCACTTCAACTTACATCGTGGTCAGAATTCTGTCAAGGATCTTCCTTGTTCTTAGGTGGAAGAACCCCTCCCTGAGTAGGAGTTGTGCCAGCTTTCCTGCTTTCACCTCCTTGCAGGAGTGACTGGACCAGCATCACACCCTTGGTTGGCACAGATACTCATCTGCAGCTGAACTGAGTCACAGTGGCTTGAGGCTGCAAGGCTGCACGGCTGCCTCTGCACCCGTCCTTGGGCAGCACAGCTGCTGCACAAAGGGCTGGCTTCACTCAAGGAGCCTTTGTGGGTTAAGAGCCAATTTAACATTTGCCAGGTTGTCACAAGTGATAGAACAGCCTGACAAACAGCACAGTGAATCAAAGGATGCAGTCCCTCTGCTTCGATTCTCTGCCCTAGATGAGGTGCAGAGTCCAATTTTGAAGTTACTAGGTCTGAAGCTTCTCTTGATCACTCACCTGTCAATACAGAAAAACTGGAGGTAGCAGGATGTAGGGGATGTTTAGGAACTGCCACTGCCTATCTGGGCTTGTTGAGTGCTGGTCCTGAGCATGAATGGTAGACAGCTTGCTTTATTTTAGCTCACAATAGTGTCTTGCTTTCTGCTGCCCTTAGCTATTGGATTTTTTTTTTTTTTAATGTGGAATTTTCGTCTGGAAACATGAAAAGTTTGAATAAACACTGAAATATGAGGCCAGTCTGTTATCTTCAGTGAGTTCCCCACTATATCTGTTGTATCTCCAGATACATAATATTGCAGGCTGACTAGACCTTTCCTTCCCCCGTGCCCCCTAATCCATCAAACCACGTCCAGACTGCTACAATTCTGAAGTTTTCTGTTATTGTTTGGTTTGTTGGTTTTGGGTTTTTGTTTTGAAATATGAATAAGTCTATATTCTCAGTAACAAATGCCCTGACACTCAGCCAACACAAGTGTAGAGCCCTGGCTACTAATTATTTACCATTTGTTGTAAACTGGCTTTTTTTTGCAAAGTTCTCTCACTAGGTCCACAGTTAAGGGAGCAACTGTGTGTTAATCCAATGAGCAGAAAGGGTGCAGAGAAGCTGATACAGCCTTTGACCAGCAAGGAGCAGTCCTGATAGCATCTGTTGTGCAAGGATAAGGACTGGAAATGACAAGGCCAGTTTTGGAACAATGGTATCCATGTTTCTCTACCCTTGAGGACGAGGGGGACAAGTGCCTACATGTGTTGGATTTTGTTAGTTGGATCCAGTTGCTGTGTTGAGTTAATGAAGGTCATGCTATTCTGTGGAATGTTGGGAAAGCAGGAGAAGCCGAAACCGAGCTGGCCCATCCCCAGGCAAACTGGTTTTAACCAGGAAAAAGTCAGAGAATGCGAAGAAACTTCTTGTACATCACCTCAGGCGGTTATGTATTCTGTTTCCTAGTTACATTTTTTTTTCCTGGTATCAATTCCAAAACAAACAAATGGAGAGAGAGAGAGAAGGGAGAAAGAGAAAAGCATTCCTTAAAATAACCCTTTAACATCTTGGGCCAAATTCTCTTCTCCTCAGGCCTGAAGATGCAGCCTGTCTGTGCTGATACTGGTAGCGAGCCCCCCAGATCTGTGCTGCAATGGCTGTAAAGTGAAACACTGATCCCTTTTTCACCATCCAGCAGCAGTGTCCCAGGACTGTGGCCCATCTCAGGCACTGCAGTAAATAACAGCACAGAGGAGTAGGCAGTGCAGGTAGAGCCCTCCTGACAGACCTTTCTTCTGTCTCACCTTTTCCTTACGCTGGGTAAAACAGCGCTGGGCAGAAAGGGACCCTGGCACTGGCTGGGATCTGTAGGCACAGGCTTTGACGTTCTAGAGGTAGCTTGGGTATTTAGAAGTAGTCGTTCAGTATTAGTGTTTTCTGTTGGGCTTACTGGGAGAAATGACACGACCAGAGGCCGCTCCCAGTTTGCTGCCCTGCCTTGGGAATGCTGAAACCTCGGGCTCCAGGGCTGACTGCACATTTTCACTTCACTGGGGCATTTGCATTGCATGATTGTCATACTGCAATGCTTGAATAAACCTTCTTTTTTTGTCTGTGGGTGAGCACATCCACTTCCACTCCTACTCTGTGTTATTCTAGTCTTTCAGCTAACTTTTGCCTCCAAAAAGTTAGGGAGTTGATCGTGCCCCACTTTGGAACTGACCATTTGATCTGCTTGAGAGCAAAAGTAGAAGACATTTCTCAACTTCCCTGCACCGCTGCCCTCTGTGTCATCCTGTTTTGAGCTCCTCTATACAGCTCTTAAAGTGCTATATAAGGTTCTGAAAAGTATCACGTTGCTTGGCTGGGTGCTGGAGGCAGGAGGGCACTCAGTCTCTTTGGCGTGCTCCAGCAGCCAGTGGAAACAAGGGTAAGCCAGCTCGTGTACGTCTTAGCTTTGGCAGGGATGATCAGAGCCGTAGCTCAGCAAGAAATCAGCATTCCCTTTGCAAGTGAAAGGTCAGGAATGCAGAAAGCTCGCTGCCTTTTTAAGAAGGTTGAAAGTTTTGTAAGTTTGCCCTCTGTTTTTTTTTTCCAAAAAGAGAACAAATCGAAGGATAACGGTCCCATTTTCTGGTGTATGTTTGGCTGAGAATGTGTCATCTAATCTGTTTAAGAAATGGTCACGTGTAATATTTTGAAAAATTGGTAACCTCTGGGTCACATCCATTCTATTCAGCCCTGCTGTTTGCTTGATGATTGACCAGTGGCCAATGATGTTTGGTATCCAGCTGACATCCAAGTCCTTTCCTGAATTCTCCTGCCAACAGTTAAAGGTACAGTAGAAACAAAAGCTATCAGCAGATATTTCCTCATTAAAACCTGTGCTGCTGGGCTCAGGGCAGACTGATGAGTTCAGGCTGCTGCAATGTTTTTCAATCAAGGACATCCAAACCCAAGCTAAGAAAAGAGCAGAGCTTCACCAGCAGCAGCACATGTGTCTGCATTTATATGTATGTGTGTGTGTGTGTGTACCTCTTCTATCCAAAAGCACTGGCACAAATGCACTGTTATCAGTCTTGCTGTGAGAGTGGGTGGGAAACCATTCAGAGCAGCTTTTTCCCACTGGAAGCCTTTGGTGTCTACAAATCAAAGCTCTCTGCAGATGTGTGTGTCTTGATGAGATCTAAATTGAGAATTCTAAAATCCAGATGGAATTTGTGATGAAAACAGATGCGTGATCAACACCCTTGCCAGCTTAGAAGGCAGAGGCTGCAGCAGCGCCACGGAGAGCTCGGGCTCCGTCAGCCTGAGTGAGTGCTCAAAGTGTCTGGCAGATGCCAAAGGGAGGCAGAGGTTCTTCCTTCCACCTGAACCAAGGTCTGCTTCATCTTCATGACTTTCACAATGTCAGCCTTGCTATTTTCTGTTTGTGCAACCCCGTTTTAAAGCTGGTGCTCGTCGTGTTGTTTAGAGAGGATAAAATGGATTGAATATTAGATGAGATTTTGTTCCCTGTCTCTCCAAAGAGATGCTGCTTTAGTGGATGTTGTTTCTTCTTCTTTCCAAATTACTATTAATTACCTATTTTGCCTTAAATCAACATCCAGAGTCTGTGTGCTTTAATCAGTGTATTCTGTTTACAATATAAGAAAAAATTACTGTAATGACACAAAATAATTTCCCTTCTTAGTATAGTATCCAGCTATACTTTTAACATTGGAAATAATGAGTCATGGAATCAACAGCACGTAATGTGGTCTTTGTGAAAGACATCTCAACTGGCTTGGGGTCATATTATAAGGCATCAGCCTTAGAAATTTCTTCCCACTCGCTTGAACAATTTCTCTTTTGTGCAAACATATGCAAAGTCCTGCCTGCCTTTCTCTTCCTTGCAGCCTGTGTTAAACTTCAGTTGTCACTTGGATTTATGTTCCAAGCTTTTCTTCATCAAATTCATTGAACCCAACAGTAGATAATTTAAAGGCTGTACGGAGATATTTTTTTTCTGAAGGGCTCATAAAAGAGGCAGACTGCTACCTCTAGCTTGAGCCAAAATATATGGAGTGAAGATTGTGCAAGTTTCTTTGCAAGCAGATGTATCTCGTCCGTGACAGAGAAGGCACTGGCTTTACAAATGCTGGGAGTCTTGTAAGTGCTCTATGTCACCCTGAATTAGGATTTGTTTCTGCTTCCATTGACTTAAGCACATGAACATTAATCTCCAGCGTTAATCAATTTATTGTCTCTGAACCCCCATAAGATAAAGAGTTACAATCTCTATTTTGTAGATGAACTGAGTTGCAAAGAGATCTAGATTCCTGTTTAAACATGTGTTTAGGCACCTAAGGATGCAACTGGATGCCGAGTAAGATTTATGAAAGTGTCTTAACTGATCTTGAGTGGAAGTTTAGAGCCCAGGGAAGTGAAGGGATTTATAAATTCAGCAAGGCACTGGAGTATCTACAGGAGCCTCATGCTGACTTCCCCAGGTCTCACCTGTGCCTGGGAGCAGAGCCCGAGTGAACCCAGGGTAGCAGTAGGAGAGGAAGGCCCTTGAAGGGCCTGAGCGCTGTGCTTGGGGACAGCCCTGCTCACACAGACACACACAGCCTTTCTGCTCACTCCCAGCCGTGTCGCTCCATCACTGCCTCCTTCCCACCCAGGGGATTTTCAGATGCTTTGTTTCCAGGCACAGCAGAAGGTGCAGCTCCAGGACCATGGAGGTGTAGTGGCTGCAGAGCTGCTGTGTCCTGTTGTTCAGTGAAGGCTTCTGAATTAACCATCTGGGCTGAAGAATGGGATAGGAGGCTCAGCTGTATCCCTCTCCAAAATATTATGTAATTGTCATGGTATAGTTAAGAACATACAGAGGTTTCAAATGTTTGCCTTTTTATTTTCTTAATTTTAAAAAATTATTTATTTAAACAATNGCTGAGAATGTGTCATCTAATCTGTTTAAGAAATGGTCACGTGTAATATTTTGAAAAATTGGTAACCTCTGGGTCACATCCATTCTATTCAGCCCTGCTGTTTGCTTGATGATTGACCAGTGGCCAATGATGTTTGGTATCCAGCTGACATCCAAGTCCTTTCCTGAATTCTCCTGCCAACAGTTAAAGGTACAGTAGAAACAAAAGCTATCAGCAGATATTTCCTCATTAAAACCTGTGCTGCTGGGCTCAGGGCAGACTGATGAGTTCAGGCTGCTGCAATGTTTTTCAATCAAGGACATCCAAACCCAAGCTAAGAAAAGAGCAGAGCTTCACCAGCAGCAGCACATGTGTCTGCATTTATATGTATGTGTGTGTGTGTGTGTACCTCTTCTATCCAAAAGCACTGGCACAAATGCACTGTTATCAGTCTTGCTGTGAGAGTGGGTGGGAAACCATTCAGAGCAGCTTTTTCCCACTGGAAGCCTTTGGTGTCTACAAATCAAAGCTCTCTGCAGATGTGTGTGTCTTGATGAGATCTAAATTGAGAATTCTAAAATCCAGATGGAATTTGTGATGAAAACAGATGCGTGATCAACACCCTTGCCAGCTTAGAAGGCAGAGGCTGCAGCAGCGCCACGGAGAGCTCGGGCTCCGTCAGCCTGAGTGAGTGCTCAAAGTGTCTGGCAGATGCCAAAGGGAGGCAGAGGTTCTTCCTTCCACCTGAACCAAGGTCTGCTTCATCTTCATGACTTTCACAATGTCAGCCTCGATATTTTCTGTTTGTGCAACCCCGTTTTAAAGCTGGTGCTCGTCGTGTTGTTTAGAGAGGATAAAATGGATTGAATATTAGATGAGATTTTGTTCCCTGTCTCTCCAAAGAGATGCTGCTTTAGTGGATGTTGTTTCTTCTTCTTTCCAAATTACTATTAATTACCTATTTTGCCTTAAATCAACATCCAGAGTCTGTGTGCTTTAATCAGTGTATTCTGTTTACAATATAAGAAAAAATTACTGTAATGACACAAAATAATTTCCCTTCTTAGTATAGTATCCAGCTATACTTTTAACATTGGAAATAATGAGTCATGGAATCAACAGCACGTAATGTGGTCTTTGTGAAAGACATCTCAACTGGCTTGGGGTCATATTATAAGGCATCAGCCTTAGAAATTTCTTCCCACTCGCTTGAACAATTTCTCTTTTGTGCAAACATATGCAAAGTCCTGCCTGCCTTTCTCTTCCTTGCAGCCTGTGTTAAACTTCAGTTGTCACTTGGATTTATGTTCCAAGCTTTTCTTCATCAAATTCATTGAACCCAACAGTAGATAATTTAAAGGCTGTACGGAGATATTTTTTTTCTGAAGGGCTCATAAAAGAGGCAGACTGCTACCTCTAGCTTGAGCCAAAATATATGGAGTGAAGATTGTGCAAGTTTCTTTGCAAGCAGATGTATCTCGTCCGTGACAGAGAAGGCACTGGCTTTACAAATGCTGGGAGTCTTGTAAGTGCTCTATGTCACCCTGAATTAGGATTTGTTTCTGCTTCCATTGACTTAAGCACATGAACATTAATCTCCAGCGTTAATCAATTTATTGTCTCTGAACCCCCATAAGATAAAGAGTTACAATCTCTATTTTGTAGATGAACTGAGTTGCAAAGAGATCTAGATTCCTGTTTAAACATGTGTTTAGGCACCTAAGGATGCAACTGGATGCCGAGTAAGATTTATGAAAGTGTCTTAACTGATCTTGAGTGGAAGTTTAGAGCCCAGGGAAGTGAAGGGATTTATAAATTCAGCAAGGCACTGGAGTATCTACAGGAGCCTCATGCTGACTTCCCCAGGTCTCACCTGTGCCTGGGAGCAGAGCCCGAGTGAACCCAGGGTTGCAGTAGGAGAGGAAGGCCGGGTCCTTGAAGGGCCTGAGCGCTGTGCTTGGGGACAGCCCTGCTCACACAGACACACACAGCCTTTCTGTGTGCTCCCAGCCTTGTCACTCCATCACTGCCTCCTTCCCACCCAGGGGATTTTCAGATGCTTTGTTTCCAGGCACAGCAGAAGGTGCAGCTCCAGGACCATGGAGGTGTAGTGGCTGCAGAGCTGCTGTGTCCTGTTGTTCAGTGAAGGCTTCTGAATTAACCATCTGGGCTGAAGAATGGGATAGGAGGCTCAGCTGTATCCCTCTCCAAAATATTATGTAATTGTCATGGTATAGTTAAGAACATACAGAGGTTTCAAATGTTTGCCTTTTTATTTTCTTAATTTTAAAAAATTATTTATTTAAACAATGCCCATTTCAGAAATTCTTCTTTAGCTCCTGGTGCAAAAGACTGACTCGAGACTTGTTTGCATCCTTACAGCCTGCTGGGAATGAGCTTGTTGTGGAAACCACTAGGTGGAAATGACAAATAATAAATTTGTTGGAAAAGGCAGCTTGTAAGCAGGAACCAGAATGAAATTTGAGTAAAGTTAGATGAAAATGTTGGGGGAGAAAATGCTTCAGCAACACTAAAATGGCTTTTGATGTTTGAAAGTAGAAAACGTTTCCATGTTTGTTTCAAAATTATGTATTTTGTCTCAAAAGGGCCAACACTTGAAAGGGGGAGGTGACACAACTTCAGAAAGGTTTTATTTTCTTTTTGCCCAAACAAATGTCTTGAGTCAACTCAAATTATTTTCATAGCAAATAAAACATTTCTGTTTGTTTGACCCATATGATTATTTCTTTGTGTTTGGTAGTCACTGCGAAAACTCTGTTTTCCTTATGTCTCCTACCAGAACTGAAAGTTGGAGACTGGAATATTCCACCTCCGTGTGTGCGGGGTGCAGCTGCCTGAAATAAATCTCCAAGTTTTGAACATCTCAGGCTCTGCCTCGTGGTAGATGCTTTATTCTTACCCTAGAGTGAGAATCCCCTGTTGATGATATCTTTAAGGAAGCTGCTGATCCCAAAGCCCCAGGCCAGAAACCTGGCAACAGAGAGTAACAAGGCATTCTTACATGAGCAAGTAACTTTCTGCAAAGAGTCTTTAGGATATATGCACAAATAAAGGTGGTTGTGAATGTTCCAGAACTTAAAAAGAAGTCAGTGAACTCACTGTGCACATGCAAGCAGATAAATGAAGGATGGCATGTGATATATAAAATTATATGTCCCTCCTGGGAGTGCCCCCACTGCCTTCCTGAACCCCTCAGATCAGATTTGGCACAGGGGTAGTTGAATCTACCACGGCTGTGACTGTAGCCTTCAGAACCAGAATTGTGCAGGTACATACGCTTGATGAGAATGTGACAAGGGAAAATGGAATGTAAAGTCTGCTAGACAGCCAATAAATTTGCTTTATATCTGTATCTTTTCCTTGCTTGGCAATTATTTCAGCAGGTGCTGAACTACTTTCTGCCTGCTGTAAACGAGGGGACTCAAACGACCTACTGTAAATTCTTGATATTTCCTGTACTTACGAGAAGACATAATCATCTGAAGAACTTGTATATTTAGTGTGGAGTTAGATGATTTTTAAATAACGCCTTTTTTTAAAAAAAAAGCCCAGAATTGGTCATAACTAGTGTTAGGTTGCTTAGTACTATATAACTGAGATGTGTTCATATTGTCACCAAATAGGTAACAATCTATTTTTAAAACAGTAGGGTGGAGTTGCTGCTCAGGTTGTTCCACATTATTTGTTGTAATTCGGTAGCCAGTTAATGACAGCATATCGCTATGAGGTTATAGCCCTCCTAGGTTATGGTTTGTAGAACCGTAAAGCAAGAGTTGCAGGGTTTCAGAGATTGATTATAGAGAGGTTTATTGTTATTTCTTACACTTAAATCTGCTAGGTAGGTTAAAACAGCCAAGTAGGAGATCTGGAATAGCAATGACGTGCAGTTAAACACTGGAAAATCCCTACCTCATCTACAGAGTAGAGCTATTAAAGTATTGCTTATTGTACATTAGTATTCTGTATTCATTACCTGCAGAGCTACTACAGGCAGTAGAGTGAGCAGGCTGTACCATTTCTGACTTCATGCTACAGCGTTCTCGCTTGCCTGCACAGTTGACCCGATCCTGTATGTCATCAGGGAGGAGATGTTTAACTTGTGACACTGCTAATCCTTTCCTGAAGGCTTTTCGTTCTTCCTGCACATTGTCCTTTCGTTGCTTTTGTGAGCTGGAACATGCTTGCTCAGCCTGGAGATGAATTCGTGTAGTTACCTATGGATGTACTGAGGTCCTGTTGACTTTAACATTAGAGATCAGCGATTGCTTAAGTATTGCACTGAATCAGGACCCCCAGGCATTTTCACATGCACAGGCTAACTTGAGAATTGGTGCACCTTATTGTAGTTCTCCCTTGCTGGGAATGGAGAGCAGGCTGGGGACAGCCAGGGGCACAGCAGCCAACAGGGTGCTCATGTCCCCCAGGAAAACCCGCAGTGCGCGCGAGTGGGATCCGTGGAAACACATCGTGACACTAGGCAAAGTTCAGAGTGTGTGTTTGCTTAATCCAGTTCTAGGAAGCTGGTCTGTGTGCAGGTGGGAGTTACACAAAGGCACACGTCCCTGCAAGGAGTCTGCATCCTGGTACTGCTGTGTACGTACCTCTGCAGGAGCTCTGGGGACAGGGTCCTTCCTGGCTCAGCCAGGCTCTCGTGCAAGGGTAGGGGTGATTTGTAGGTGCTCCTCGTAAATGTGCTTGTCTCCACATTTTTATTTTGCTGATATAAATGCAGCTAATGAATGCATTGTGATAGCACTGTGTTTTACAGGGAACGTTTCAGTACTGTCGAGCCTGAAGAGTCTGGGTTGAGCTTGGTATGTGGAAGCATCAAGCCTTCAGAGAAGATGATTGTCCTCAGCTGGAATGACTGACATTCCTGGGAATCACATCTTAGTTACAAAAAACCTTGGGTCTCCAGTTCACGTATTGTTCCAACCCAGTAGACACATTATATATTCCCTGTAGGGGCTCATTTGTGATCCTTTCTGGTACAGTTTGCACTCTCAGGAGTGCTCGCCCCTGAACAAGAGGGGAGATGTTGCTGTTAGAGCAGTTCCAGCCTAGGCTTCTGCTGAAGCTCTGTGGCGTTGTTTTCCTGGGCTGGTGATGGAGGAGTGGACCTTTGCTGTCTCCATCTCTTCAGAAGCCATCCGTGCTGCTTCCTCAGTGCTTTGATATTCTGCCAGCTGAGGGAGGGAAGAGCCATTTATAAATATTTCTGGTAATACAGTAAGTACTCTCACATGTTTTGCTCACTCATTTTCCGTATCCAGAAATCTATCCGACCAGAATCAGTTCACTCTCTTTTATTAGCAGAAATAGATCCACAACAATTAAAATTGATTTAAAAAAAAAAAAAAAAAAAAAAAAAAGAGAAGCAGCAGCAAGCATATCATATTGACTGTGTGTATATTCACACTGGCTTCCAATCCATGGATAATTACCCCTCAGAGATCGTGTGCTGTGTACAGTATGATGATGGAATTATGCACTTTAAAGAGCTTTTGTGAGCCTCTTAGGATGCCAATTTCTTTCCCCTTTTCTTCTTTTTTTCCCTTCTTTTCATTGCAGCGAGTAATGATTTTTAAATGCACACAACCTGTCCTCAAAAGCAAAGTGAGGCATGTCAGTGGTGTTTTGTCTCTGGGTCTGACTTTCCTTGAAGTGACGCCGTAGAAGTGTACCCATGAGATGAAGTTGCATGGTCAGGGGATCTCTTGGGGTTGCTGATCCTCATTAGTGAGGGGAAAGGTGAGTGGAACTTAAAAAGTTGCTCATTCTGTTTGGCAGCAGGTACCCAAATTGCACTTCCTGCAAGGAAAGAGGGCTTGAAAAAGGCTATGGGTACAAATCCATCGGAAAGCAGGCTTTGCTCTTTCGGCTGACTGTGGATCACCTGGCTTAAGAAGCAGGGATAGTGGTTTCTCTGACCTCTTTGTCAGAGCCCGCTCAACTGTTTTGATTTGCAGTTTCACACACACAAAATTAAAATATTGTCTATACATTTCAGCCTAACTTGTTTTTGGCAAAGAGATAAGCAAGTAAAAAACAGGGCCTCATCGTAGGAAGTGTCAAGCCATCTTAATTTTAGGCAGAAATACCAGCTCCTCCTAGAGGAAAAGAGCCAATCCGTAAATAGCTCCCAACAGATCCTTTACCCAAGCAGACAAAAGGGTGTGACGTGCAGGAGTTGCTGCTAATGCCAGATTTCAGCTTTCCACTGGCAATGTGTCACCTGGGTTGGAGTTTGTCTAAGGTGTGCCTTGGTGTTCAGGCAGGAGTGTTCATTGATACTCAGTGAACAGCTCCCCAGATCCTTCGCAGCTCTTGGGAGAACATCTCCAAAGGCACTGCCAAAGGAGTTGAAAGGGGAGGAACCTATTGAAACACAGCCATGGGGACTGAGGTTGCAGGGCTGCTGGACTCCTTGTTCTGGGACTGTGGCTGCATTTACAGATTTTTATCTTTTGTTGACATCGTTAATAAATGTTTGGTAACAGCAAGAGGTGCTGCATCCTGTTCTACCAGCCTGGACCAGCGGGCTCTTGCAGTAAGGGGAGGGCTCCCAAATGCAACTTGTTGCACAAAAAGAGTCTTTTTAACTGGGCCTAGAGCGGCTGTGAGGTCCCCACAGCAGCCCTGCTCCTGTTCCAGGATGAGTGAAGGAGGGCCTGGGAGTGCTCCCAGGAGGAGGGTGGTGTGCACAAGCCAGCCCTCTCCTGCCATCCACCTCCCTCAGGGCCCTGTGTCCCCAGAGGTGCAGTGTCCCTGCTGTCCCCCTGTAACCTGGGCTGCAGAGACAGGAACTCACTCCGCCATCCACCAGAGCCTGTGTGCATGGCTCTGCAGGCTGGTGGGACACATGCTTCCCATGGAATAGCTGAGTTTATGGGACGTGTTTGGAAGTATCAGATCCTTCAGTGTACGCAGCTCTTACATCTCTAACTTCCTGATTCCTCTGGATAATGGTGAGTGGTGCTCAAAGCCACTGACAGCCCCTTTTGGTGTGGTTGGTGGTGGCCTGAGCTCCTCAGCAGTCTGGGCTGTATCAGCTCGGCCTTCAGTCCTGCAGTCCCTGCTCTGTCTGGGCTCAGCAGTCCATGGGGGATCTGCTCAAGGCTCCTGGGTGCTCTGGTGAAACTGTGGTGGGGCTTTTGTTCTTCAGTGGGCAATAGGAGAAAGTGTGCCTGTTTGTGTCCCCATCGTTATTGTTTTGATCTAACTTGGGGGGTCATTCCTTACTCGTAAAAGATGTACATTTTAGGTGCCTAGTGATATGTTTCACTTGCCAACTCTCTCCAGTCCCTTTCTTCCATGATCCCACCACCCTCTTCCTCTCCCATTCCCTTAAATATGTGTAGATGATGAATAGCAAATCTTCTCCTAGAATTCTTCAGGAATATTTAGTGTAGGGTTTTGCTTTTGTTTGCTTTTCTGGTGACTTGGAGATGGCATGGTGAGAAAAGAAACATGTGAGCTAAACCTGTTGGTTTGAACATTGTGTCAGAAAATATCCATAAATTGCAAGTTACTACACAGATGTATAGATTTAATGAGACTGTGTAATGCCATTTATTTATGCTAAAGAATCTGACACATACGGTACTGAAAAAAGTTAATACTCTAAGAGTTATTTTATATTTTTCCATTGCCATCTGTCACTGCCTACATAATAATGATACAGGTGAAAGCCTAGCACTGCTTAAAAAAAAGAAAATCAGAATGAATAGTCATTTAAATGTTTTGCTGCCTTAATAGCTGGTGTGTTTTAAGTTGTGGGAAGGAGGCAACAGAGATACCCTCCCCCTGTTTTTATTATGTTAAAATTTGGGTTTAAACAGATTTGAATTCTTGAAGTGACTTATGGAAATGGAAAATGACTATAAACTCTCCTGTCCTTTACATTTGGAAAAGTTAAGGGACTAAACCAGATGCTGCCATCCTTGTAACGTATCATAAGTGGCTCTTGGAGTGGCCCTTTCATGTGCATCCTGAGATGGAGGTGAATTTTTGTGCCCTAAGTTCTGCCTTAATGTGCTGAACTCAGTACTGCTGGGGCCTCTGAACTGCGAGCAGGTATTTCCAGATCTCTAAATCCTTGTCCTCATTTGCCATCTCAAATAATTTATTAAAAAATAAACCAAGAAAGGACATACAACTTTTTTTTTTTTAGCTGCCTCAGGTAAAAATGTTTCAAAGCAGCACCATGCTGACAGAAATCAGCATTTACAAAGACACTACCTTTTAAGAGTTCTCCTTCAACACTGTGTAATCGTACTGTGGCTAGGCAGAGCTGCTTTCCCTTTTATTTCTTTTAGTTGTGCAGGAGTCCAGCCCAGCAGTGACTGTGAGGTGCGAGGGAAGAATTCCCTGTGCTCAGGCATTTGCAATGATCCAGTGCTGCAAATGGACCTAGGGACCTGCCCATTGCTTTGCAGCAGCCACCTGCCTCCCAGGGTGCAGACAGGGCTTTGGCTCAAACAAATAAGTGGAACAGGTTTTGTTGTTCGTCTGCTTTTTACAATATAGTGACAAAGACAGAAAATATTTTTGTGGCAGGTGCTTATCCTATAATTTTCCATGGCTTGATGAGTTGGGGAGGTGCCATATTTGGAGGAGGAGGAGGACATGGCTAGGTCAGGTTGCATTAAGATGATTTAGAGTTTATATAATGAGAAATAAATAAAACTTTTCCTGAAAGCTGTGAATGATGATGTGTAACTTGGTAATGAAAGCCTTTCACTGATTTCAGATAATGTCTTTAATGGCAAAAATGCCAGAAAATAAAGCAAAGTCCAAACCAGAGAAGTGACTCCACTGTCTTCAAACAATTTCTTCAGGTGTATTTTCAAATATAGTGCAGATCCCTGATGGAAATTTCCTTATAAGTGAAATAATCATTACTGTTATAATTCCTACCCTTTGCGTATGCTGGAAAGCATTTTAGGAAGTCCTGCCCTTTATAAGAAGCAGAGACAACAATGAGTGAGCAATAAGGTTTTGGTCTCTTCAAATGGATGTTATCAATCACTTTATTTTTGTTTATAAGGGATGGTCCATATATAGCTGTAGTTTGTCAGCATTTTCCATTACAAACTTCTAGTTTTTGTACCATACAGAGCTCTCAGCAGCCTCTTAGCAAATCTGCTTGGGATGAATGTTGTGTCTCTCCTCAATGAATGCTTCTTCTGCTCCCTCACTGGAATCTGAACTGGTCTTAAAAAAGTGTTCGTGGTTTAATGTTTTGAGAGACAACGTGTTTCACTACAGGACTGAGCCTTTATTTTTCCTCCTCTCTCTGCTTTTCCGTGTGCATCAGAAATAGCTCTGCTGAAGTAAAAAAGAGCTGTGGTAGGAGAGGAGACTGACAGTATTTACCGTGCACGTTGCAGCCAGTAGGAGACTCGCTTTAGGTCGGCAAGGGAAAGGCCGTGGGAAAGCACCCACAGAGCCAAACCTGCCTCCTGCACTGCACAGCCACTGTGACATGGAACTTCGCAATGGAAGGAGCCCTGGAGAGCACCTGCTGAGCACCAACCCCCCCAGCATCACCTGCCCCTCGGAAACAAGTGGGAAATCATTCACACACAGCCAGAAAGTCCCAATGGCTGCAGCGTGCAGGAGGAGAGAGCAGGGGAGCACAAGGGCTGGGCAGGTCTTGTGTAAAGACAGTTTGCCAGATGACATTTGTCCAGAAAACCACGTCTTGTACAACAGCAAAAGGAGAGGAGAAAGAAAAATCCTGCTGCCTCTCACCCCATCAAAACAGGGAAAAAGAAAGCAGAACAAATAAGATATATCTAACAATTGCTCCTAGTTTGACCTTAGGGAAAGATCCATGAGTCAAAGACTATCATCTGAGTTACTCTGAGCATCTCTAGAGGGGACAGCAGCTAGAAGCAGTCCTGCTGTGTTCACTCCTCTTGCATAGGGATCAGGTTCTGGCCCTGCAAAAGGATAGGGGGAATGGGAAAGGGAAACTCCTCCTCACACCTATGGGGAATTGGCAGAAACCTTGTGTTATGTTAAGCACAATATTTGTTGCACTGTATTACTTAGTAAGTACAGGCACAAAGGGAGGGGGAGGCTGGGTCATCAGGAGTACTTTTCCTACCCTGGGATATGAATACACGACTCTGGCTTGTGTAAGTGCCGCTTGCGTAGATGCATTTGTGGGTGAAATTTGGCCTGAGGTCTTTCTGGAGAGGAATCTTGCGACACTGAGCAATCATATATGTTCAATTAGGAGTTCAGACTCTTGCCAGATGGAGGTATGCAGCATGGGTGACTTGTGGTGAGCAAACAGTCATGCCTGAAGGCATGGGCATCTGGAGCAGATTCTGGGCTACCTACTGCCATGCTTACTTACACCAAGGAACTCCTCACTCACTGTCCCAGCCTTCGGACTTCGGCGGGAATCTCACTGAATGTGACCTTGTGGGAGACTGGAAGGATTGCTGGCTCAAAACATTTCTGGTGTGTGTGTCATTGAAACCTTCAAAATTGGGCCCTGTGATAGAAAAGAGATCTCAGCTCTTAAAGCAGCTCTTGCTGGGATGCTGTTTGCTTAAATAGAGCCCTTCCCACTGTAACTGTGGTCTTCTCAGCTTCATATTTGCATAAGCTTGTATGGCCACTTGAGCATAGAAGTTGTTCACACGCTTTAGCTGCAGTCTTCATTCCTTGTGTCTGGCCCTGGAGAGCTGCGTTGGGAGAAACCACCTGGTGATTTAGAACCATTGCTGCTGAAAGTGTGTGGTGACATCTGGGGTGCTGCTCCACGTGAGCCAAAGCTGGTGGTTGTGATGGCACAGTACACCTGGTCAGGAGCCTGATCCAGCTGAAAAGGGTTGATTTTTCTCAGGAAAATCAGTTTTCAAACAGATCGGTGTAGCACCCAGTTCCATGATCACTGGTGCCAGTATAAAAGATGGAAGGGGTGGGGATTGAGGGAGGATGGCAACCACAGTTTGTGTCAGCTAAAACCTGACTGAAGCTTGGCTTAGCTATGCAACAGCATCCTAATTTAAACTAAACTTGGGTGTAACAGACCTGTTAGTCTACACTTACTGCACACACCACCTCCAGAAGATATGAAATAAGTCTTCTGTTGCATTTAGTGAGAGTTTAAATTGACTTCAGAGGTAGCAGGCTTAAACTGAGATTCTTCAATGTGAAAACTAAAAATTTCTAAGGATCCCTAAATAAGCCGATCAGTTCTCACTGAATTTCTGGCGCATTAACCACCTCCTTGTGGGCTTGAAGAATCCCGTTTGTGGCATGCAGAAAAGGACTCGACACAAAGTTTCTCCAACATTCCTTTCCCTTTTTTATTAGTTACGAACTATTTGGTTTGATTTAACTGTTGTCAATGAGCAGAAGGTCACTCATGACAGGATGGTATCACCATCTCCGATTCGCCCTGGCTCGGTGTTCAAAAGCTAAATCTTTAATTGCAATTAACAAATTTGACATCCAGCATTGGGAATGTCCGTGATCGGGCATTTTGGTACTTGAGTCAAGAAAAGAGCTGGGTAATTTCCCTCTTTTGCAGGTGACATTCACTCTCATTTGTTCCATCCAGATTCCGCTTCACTTCTCTCTGAGCCTCCAGAAAGCTTCAATCTACTGTGAAAGCAAAACTGGCTCCTTTGAAATACACCTTTCTACCCCTCAGCTGAAACATCTTCCGTTTCAGTGTTGGTAGGACAGGTGCCATTGAAGAGACGTCTTCCTTTCTCCCGAGCAGCAGATGCACTGCCAGTGCCTTGAGCAGATCTCACTCTGCTTATTCCTCAGCATCACAGCTTTGGAGTGACACCTGCTCCTCAGGACTAGGGGAGACCTGCTCCTTTCTCAGGAGCTAAACACCATTTGCTGAAGCTATTTGCTTTTTGTTGTCAGCGTGTTAGCTAAGTGCTTTGTGGCTGTGAGGTGACAACAGAGCCGATTCTGTGTCCTGTTCTGCCGCTGCTTGGCTGCCATTCTCACCCCTTGCGTGTGTGACTTTTTAAAAAGGGGAGATTTGCTGGTGGCTCCCTTGTTTACACATTTAATAGCTCGCAGTTAAGCTGAAATGAGCTTGAAAAATGTCCTTAACTAAGACGCAAATTCTATCAGCAACAAGAAACTCAAAGATTAAGTTTTCTTTCACCCAAGACTGTTTTGTACAATTTCGGGAGGAAAGTATGTTTGAACGTGCATTAAAGTCTCATTACACTTCTGAAGTGATGTAAACACCCTCTTTAAGGACCCTTTTTGCTACTAGAGTGCTCTTAGACTGAACAGGAGCCAGGGATCATTGTTTCCAACTTCTGGCATTCCTTACCTTCAACTTTCAAAATCCATCAAGACAGAAGGGTTCTCCCCCCTCCTCCTTTAATTTTCATCTTACAAAACAGTCATCGGTTTGCCATTCCAGTTCTTAAAATTAACTGCGTTACACTCACCCTTGCTGAGTGCTTTTGATAGTGTAGAAACAGGGGGTTTAATAGTATAGGGACACACCAACTGCAGGGCTTGTGATGTGTAAGAATTGGGCTCAAAACCTGTTAAAAACCGGGTCATTTTCTCTTTGTCTGTGGCCGCCAATTAGCAATGTCATTAATCCACTGCCGAGGAGAAGTGCGTGGTGAAAACAGACGGTGTCACTGACCACTGCCAGGACAGTATACACAAGGCTGTGCTGTAGCTGCCTGTCATTGTGCTGCTGTGGTTGGGGCTCAGCCCCATTTTCCAGAGGGCAGGAACAATTTCATAACTTCTTTGATACATCATCTGGGCTTGGAACGCTGCGTTTTGTCGTGTTCTGGACAGGGAACCTGGAGCAGACCCTGGGGCTGCTGGTGCCCCACCTGGCACCCACTCTCTGGCCACTTTGGTTAGAGAACACATTGTGTGTGTGAATGCCCTTCGTGTGCTCGCCCACGGAGCCATCCAAGGCTCCTCGGGGGCGGCAGGTTTGGATTTTGCCTCCTCAAGGATGAATATCTGAAGCTGGGCCAAAGCTTTGTTTCCTGCTGGTGCGAGAAAGCGCCATGGGGGAAGAGGCGTGGGAGGCCTTGAGGGGTCTGGCTTGACTCGCTGCTGCTCCGGGGGCAGCAGGAAGGGGCTGGTGGTGCATGGCTGCTGCCAGGAAAGGCCAGCCTCCAGCTGGAGACCACAAACCCTCGGTGACAGTGGCCAGCCGGGCTTTCCAAGGCCACAGATAAAATAAGCATTGACCTAGGACAGCAGACAGTGGAGGAGACAGAGGGGTACAGTCCTGCTGCCTTCTCCCTGGTGTGTTGGACTGGAGGAATGGTGATTCTTAGTGGGAATTGCACTCTTGTTGCTTGCTGAAGAAAATATCCAGTGCTTTAATTTACTCTCCACCTGGGGATCAAATTTCTGAGCAAGACAGAAGGGTTTTTTTCCCCCAGATCTCACTTTGGAGGGAAAAATTTCCATGACAGAGGATGAAATACCAGGAATGGTTTTTTTAGTGGACCTTCCAACTTCTGGTTTGTAGCCACACTAATTTGTGGGTGAAGGAAATATTTTTGTACTGAAAAGTTCCCAAGAAACTGTTTAGCAAGGAATTGGAGTTTAATTGGCACTTATGAGACATTAACAATAATTGTATTCAACTTGGCCACTCGGGATAAAGTGTGATTCAGGATCAGCTGATTTGTGCGCTGAACAAAAAAAAACCCAACCAAACAAACAAAAAAACCAAACAAAAAATCCAACAAAAACAACCCACCAAACCCCAAAAAATAAAGAAAAATGGAAAAAATGAAAAAGAAAGCAACATTAATGTGTGGACTGGCGGATATGTGCCATTAGCTTCGTATTCCCAGGTTGAAGCTTTTGTGGTGCTTGTCTTATGTTTTTCCCCACAAGGTGTTTTGCCTGACTGGAAAAAGTAGAAGGAATGTGTATTAACTGGAGGGAAATTATTTGACTTCAAGTTCATGCTTTTGCAGTGAGCTGGATTACAGTTTTATCTCTGCTAATTCTTTTGCTGTCTTTTTTTTTTTTTGTTCTTTTAGGAGTGCCCCAAAAACTTTAAAAACCCCCAACAAAATCCATTTACTTATTTATGCTTTTATCAAGCACGTGAACAAGAAAGGCAGGGGAACACAGGGTGAAAGTTGTACTTGTGTACGATGCAGGATAGCCCTCAACATCCCTTGAACATTTCTTTTTCCTTTGCAGCAGAGTTCATTGTGCCTCCCTCAGTGCTGTAGGTGAAAACAAAGACAGTGCCACTACTAAATGATTGCAGCTTCTGAGACTGGCTGGGAGCAGAGAAAACAAACTATATGCAATTTAAGTGCCTGTTTGTATGCAAGCTACCACAGAGCCTGATATGCACATCCGTGTGATGTAAGGCAGGGGAGATGACCTGATTAGCAAAGCCCTCGCAAGGAGCTGGGGAGGAGATCCCTGCTCCCCTCCTTGGAGACCTGCGCCTGGTCCCAGCTGGAGGAAACCTTTCCACAGCTACCAGGGGGGTTCTGGAAATGGCAGTGGCAGTGCTCCGTGTGCACGAAGGTGAGGGAAGGAGGAGGAGCAAACAGCATACAATAGCTGGGATGTTTTGAAGGATGCAGTGTGAATTCCTTGGGCTTTTGTGAGCTCTGTGTGTGTGTGGGGAGGCTGTGCTTCAGCACACGGCTCACACTGCTTGCTCGTGCTGCTTATCCTGTTTCATGAAAGCGTCATTCAGCAGAAAGAAGTGCTAGGGGAAGCATGATAAAGTGAGTGGTCTTTCCATTTGTAAGCTCTCACAGCCTTGTTCTCATGAGTGCTGAGCAGGCAGAGCTCCACAGCTGTGAATGGGAAGTCGTGGTGCTCAGCACTAACTGCACTCAAGTGTTTATTATTCCAAATCAGAAACAGACAAAAATGTATATACGTAGGAAGGCACGTAAGATTCAACACTTTCTCTTGTGAGTACATGTAAATATGCACAGTTGAGATGTGGCTTTTGGATATTTTGTGCAGTACTGTGCCAGGACAGCGTGCAGGTTCGTGGCAGCAGCCTGGGGTTTTGGGTGAGGAGCACAGGGCACTAATTCTGGCTCTGCTGTAGCTACTTGTGTGGCCGAGTGTATTAAATCCTGCTTCTAAAGCCAGCAAACCGTTTCTTTGGGCTTCATTCTCAGACTGGCTGAATACCCCGAAAGGCTGCTATTATTAGAAGGCACTGCCATTCCTTTGCTCTCAAAGTGGGCTGTCCATAAATCACCAGTGTGTGCTTTCCATGGGGAGGTGGGTCTGGGACTTCAGCTGACAGCCCACGGAACAGCCAGAGCTCCTGCTCTTCCTTCTTTCTCCTCAGCCCCTCCACAAGGGTAGATCCTCCCAGTCAGGAGGCTGTTGGCTGTGCCACTTGGGCTTGGCACCAGGGCAGGATGGCTTCCCATGGCTTCTCTGCTGCTGTGGTGGGGCCAGTCCCCTCCTGCTCCCCATGCAAACTGCCTCTTCTTGATCTGTTTCTACCCCTGGGGCCACATCCTAGTTGACCTCTCAGTCCGGGCTGTTTTTTACTCTTTTAAGAACCATAAATGCATCTCTGTGGCAACAAAAATATTAGTTCTCTTCTATAAGTGATGCACTCAAATATTTTGTAGTTACAGACCATTTGGCTGGTGGTGCCTGTGCTGATACTGGTCTGCTGTGATCTGATGCAGCAGTGTCCTTGCTCTGGATGTGCTTTGCCATAACAGTACTTTCTTTTCATTTCTTAGCTCCCATTAGTGCCTTGATGAGTAGTGAAAGATGTTTCTACAGTTTTATGATTAAAAAGAAACATCTTACTGTTGGTCTCTGATTCCTTTACCCTGTTCATTATGCTTACCGTGGTAGTAACAGCAGTGATTTAGAGTTGCAACGTCAACAGCAGAACAGCAGTATCTGAACCCTGTGTTTTCTGGGAAGGGGAAGAAAGGGAGATGAAGGAGGAACTCTAAATAGTAGGGTTTTTTCCTCTGACATGTCCAGGCCAGCTGTTTGAAACTGTGATGCCTCACAGTGTTTACTTATAATTCTGTCATTGGGTTCCTGGATGGGAACCCCTTGGCCATTGCCAAGGAGCACATGTGGCCACACCAGGCAGGCCCAGGGCACAGATCTGTGCTCCAGGTCCTCTGCTGTCACTGGTGCTCGTGCCAATGGCCTTAGTACAGAGGTCAAAGACTGCTTAGATATGAGGGCTGAATCACCTCCTTGTTAAACCCCTCAGCAGGATCACGGCTTAGGGAAGCAGACACGTGGGCTTGCCTTCTGGCTGACACTGTGGATGGAGGCTCTGACTCTGGGACGGGCCTTCTGGCAGGTTTGACCAACACTTGAGGCATTGGAATGGGGGCATTTGGTGATTTAAACACCCCTGCACTGACACCCCTTTGTGAAAAAGCCCGGTACATTTGTTTCCTTTAAAGGCCTGCTGATCCCACAAGCTCTCAGTGGTTAGAGGAGGTTTATCCTGTCACCTCAGGATCAGCAGTGAGCCCGCCAGTCTCACTGGGCAGATGTGAGAGGTCTCCAACTGCACGTATTTCGCTGGCAAATACAGATAATCCAGCAGTGTAGGTCCCACTGCAGCCCTGTTTGCCTTGGCAGTGTCCCACTGACGTGAATCAGGAGGTGGGAGCAAAAAAGCACTGGAGGCTCATCCAGAGACTGGTCTCCCCTCCATCAGGGAACCTGTCTGTGCAGGCAGGGTGATTTGGAGATTACTGGCACAGCCCACAAGCCTGGCTCCACTAGATCTTTGCGTTTGGAACAATCCTGCTTTGTTTCCTTGTGCTGTGCCTTTGGGAACGTTGCTGCTCAGGACACTGGGCAGCAGAGGCCTGGAAGGAGCAGCTCTGGCTTTGACCTTTTCTCCTGTAGCTTTGGCTCCTTGAGAAGAAGGCAACTCTCGTGGGTCAAGTTGAGAAGCAGGAGGTCAGTTCTTAATCCTGCTGCATCTCTGTGACTTTTGGCAGGTGTCTGAGTCACACTGTACCTGAGCTTTAAAATAGGGATAGAAACTGTGAATTAAAAAAAAATAAACAAACCAAAGGCTTCAAGAAATAGGCAGTTATAACTTGTGATGCCACCACCACCATAAGACTCTCGTGATAGTTTGAGCTTCAAGGCTGTGATTTAATATTGATAACAGTAAAATCATTATATTAGTAGTTGGGAACTTGGAAAATACATGGGTTTATCTTTAATTGTTTTTGTTTTTTTTTTGAATTTCAGCAAATTCAGTAAAGCTAGAAATGCAAAGTGATGAGGAATTTGACAGGAAGCCCCTGATTCATGAAGATATTATCAGAGCTCACGATGGAGGAAGCAGCCTGGAAGATCCCTTCATTGGGAGTAACGAGATGGTGGATAACAGAAAGATCCAGGAGCTATCAAGCGAGGGAGGAATCCGGCTTCCGAATGGTAAACTGAAATGTGACGTCTGTGGCATGGTTTGCATTGGGCCCAATGTGCTAATGGTACATAAAAGGAGCCACACTGGTAAGCAGCTGAAAGAAAATCTGTGGCGATGTTGATGTTACCTGACAACTCTTCTCTCTTCCCTTTTCATTCTTGGGGTAGCAGGAGGCTGAGGAGGGGGAAATGGGTTTCATTGGTTTTGTTTCTCTTCCTGCTTTCCAAATTCTGGCAAGAATGGTGCTCCCTTTCCTTTGATTTCCAGCCTTTTGTTCTTAAAAACAGCACAAAAGTCTGGAAATGGCTTTTCTTACTGTTCTTGACTGGAGCGAGATGGTGGGAGTCATTCTCTGGCATGGGGGTGGGTGGGTAGTGTTGTTTGTGTGTGTGCAGTGCAAAGCTTTTGAGCCTTTAAGAGGAGTCTTAGATGTTCTTCCATTGGAGGTGCTCACAGGTGGACGAGACCAGCAGCTTCCTGGAGATCTCACACTTCTTTTGGAAGTGGCTGGGCCTGGGGTGAGCAAACCCTGGAGGGGACACTCATTACCCAGCGATCCTGATGCCAGGGTGGGCTTGCTGCTCACTGTGTGACAGCTCCCTCAGGGAGACCTCAGCTGAACCACTCACCTGGCTCCCCCACACCATCTCAACATCATTCTGGACACAGCTTTCAGTGCTTGGTCTCTCCCAGCACTTGTATTTTTATTACCTTTTGGAGTCCCAAACTTATCAGCCTTGTGGGTTTGAGAATTTAAGAGGCAAAGGGAACCTCTGCAATATGCTGATTGAGTTTTTGTGGTTTGAAAAATGGGGCCTTGAGCTTAAGCTGGGGTGTTTCAGGGGACTGATGGCTAATATGGTAAAATGGTGTGCCCAGGAAGCTGGTACTCACTCCCCTGTGCTGCCCACTCCTCAGGTGGGAGCAATAGTCACCTCCAACAGAAGTACAAGTGGTGCCAGAAGATGATGCTCTCTGGTCTTGCATCAGTCTGCCTTTGATTCAAAAAAGCACTGAAGCTTGTGCTTAACTTTTATGAGATTTAAGCACATGTAAGTCACCTGAAGGGCTTCAAGATATACTTAACTTTGGATACACACTTAAATCTTATTAAGGTTAAGCACAGGTTTTTGTGGTGGAGCCTCAGCGGGTGTTTGTTCTTTGTATTTTTTTGATATTTTGCTTTTTATCTTTGCTATTATGTAATGGGGTGAGAGACTCACACTGGCTGAGATCTGTGAAGATAGAAAGGTGGAATTTTAGTGTAGAGTAAGAAAGACTGAATCCCTTTGTAAACCTGGTAGTTTGCAGTCCAGTAGTGTGCTCTTGATGGGCTAGAAATCAATAGAATTTCTGTACAGAGGGATAATAAACATATATTATATAGGTAATCTCCTGTATATGAGTTGTATTGATAAAAATTTGACCTAAGTGTGTAATGTAAAGCACGGCAGTATCGTTTATGGTGAGCTCATTATTTTAGACAGGAATTACGAGAGGGGAAAAGCATTAGCTGGAGAGTCAAAAACCTTGATTAACAATTTGACGTGCTGTTACTAGAAGAGGGAGAGAGAAACAAGAATGTACCAGACTGAGTCTCCAGCTTTCAACCTCCCGAAAAGTTTTCACTGGTGCTTGCATGTATCTGAGCATATGTATTGTAGGTGCATCAGAGTCCATGTATTTGAACTCGAGCAGCTAAACTAGCTGGGCTAAATTTAGATTTAGGTACTTAATTAAATGGTCTGCATTTCTGAGATACTGAATAGCTGGTGCATCTTGTAAATACAGGCGAGCTGCCTTTTTCATGTTACAGAAGATGTGTAAATTCAAAGCGAAAGAAACAAAATCTCCTCTGCGTGCGGGTGAGACGGCCGTCTGCGGGTGCATGGGCAGCAATTGCATAACTGGTAGCTTTTTCCTTCGGGCTACTGCTGGTTCCTCAGAGAGCTCTGACTCTTTTCCCATCAGGGCAGAGGAGCTGGGATGTACTGTTCTATACAGATGATTTCAAGCATATAGAAATGGCATTTCTTTTAATGTGCAGCTCGGTGCTCTGTTCTCGGTAAACCAGTTGGCAAATTTTGCAGAGGATTTTTTTTTTTTCCTGTCCACTTTGTTTGTTTGTTTTTTAATACATGCTGCTACTTTGCTGTCCACAACAGAAGGAGAAATTTGCCTGGATTTCCACATCCTGGGTTTTCAGGCGTATTTTTAACATACTGGTATCTATCTTGTAAAAGGCAGTATTTTAAAATATATTGCCACTTCCTCAGCAGTGGGGTGTGATGGGCTGGCCCCAGCTCTGGAATGAGCCCTGACCTGTGGATAGTCTGGTTTTGCAGCCCAAGGGAGAATGGTGGAGAGAAGGGAGGTTGTCCCTAGTGAGTGGAAACAGATGACATTCTTTATCAGCTAATCCAACTGGCATGTACATCCCTACCTCTCAAAGCCAATTTAAGTATGTTTTGGGAACTGAATCCTGCTTTACTCTCCTGGTTAACTGCACACAACCAAAGCATGATCTGGCCAGTTGTTTGCATTGGCAAAAACTGAAGTGCTTTTCCCTTCCCCGAAAACCTGTCAGCATTTTATGTAAATCACCCAGAATGCTGTGGTCCATGGCAGAGGCTGTAATTTGTGTGTGTGCTGGGCTGAGCACAGCTTTCCTTGCACAGGGGATCGAGGCTTGGCAAGAAGCTGTGCTGTGGGCTCAGGCTGTGCTATGTGCAGAAAGGGGCATTTCTCCAGCCATTATTCCTCTGTTCCTGAAGAGCAGCTGTCTTCCCTGCCACATTATGGCAGTTCAGTCAAACAGATAAAGGGATGGGGAAAAGAATCTGTGTTGTGGATGAGGCCAGAGTGGGTGAGCTCAGTGTCCTGTCTCTGATCCTGGTGTGCAGTCACCCCTTCCTGTGACAGACCAAGCTGGGGATTGCCATTCATCCCTCAGATCGTGGTCCAAGTGATGCTCTGGTCTGTGGCCCTTCCATCACAGGGCCCATGGCACTGCTGATTGTGCCAAACACAGCCTTTCTCTGAAAAACTGCTTATTGAGGTGAAGTGTTTTTGTAATCTGCCTGGGCACCAGGAGAAGGCCTTTCTATTTATTTATCATTACTGTCAGAAAATAAATAAAATACTCAATGTGGGAATTAAATATGATGCAATCCCCGCTTTAGTGAGCAGGGTAACCCCCTCCCTCATGTGCCACATCCTTGTGTCAGAAAAATAGCATGAGCTGGATTTATTTTCTTCTTTCCCCATACTGTGTTCTTTTGGTCCAAATTTCATACTCCACAGCACATTCCTGCAGTTGCAGGATCTCTTTGTTACTGCAGGAGATGACTTGGTCATAGAATATTGCCATTGGATACTCCAGGGATTTGTGCTTAGGGATGTAGAGGGAAGGGGGGGGAAGGAGAAGAGGCAAGTAATCCAGGTTTTCTGAGATCAAGAGAAGGAGCCGCAGTGATTTCTCACCTCTTTGTGCTTTCTGCTGTGGGCCTGAATTGAAATTTCCTTGCTCCTTGTTTCTGGTAAAATGGGAACTGTATTCTGCTATGGCCATGCTGATACCTCTGTGCTCTGTGAGGTCCACGTGTTGTTCTCCCTTTTGCTGTGAATTGTGACCTTTTTTTAATATTTTTTTAATCTGCTGTAACATCCAGTCCCTTATCTAGTTCACTGCAAGATTTTGTAATGCTTTTTATTCCTAAGGGAAAGCTGGCATCATAGAAACATGGAATGGTTTGGGTGGGAAGGGACCTTGAAGCTCATCCCGTTCCACCCCCTGCCTTGGGGGGCCTTCCACAAGCCCAGGTTGCTCCAAGCCCTGTCCAGCGTGGCCTTGAACACCTCTGGAGACTGGGCTTCCACAGCTTCTCATCCTTCCTGTTTTCTAAAACACAGAGGTTAAATGCTGTCTCTGTGTGGGTGCAGCAGCACAGTGGGAAAGCACAGCCTGGGAAGAGGCAGTGGGGATGTCAGCCCTGCCCCACTCTTACTTTGGGCTGCTGGCATGTTACTTTTAGGCTTTTTTTGGGGTGTTACCTGCAGGACGGTCTCGGATCTTTGCTTGGACTCCCCAAGCATTTTGATACCATAAGTTGCTGAAATGAGTTACGTGCCCATGAGGGAGATATTCGACCTCTGCTTTAGCACCCATAGCCTTAAAACTGAACTTATGCAACCCTGGAACTCTGAATGCAATTTAACTTTTTTTTTTTTCCATGCGGAGTTCAAGTTTTTAGGACAGAAGTAATGAATGAGGAAAAACCCAGTAGTGTTGTTCCATATAAAGGACTTGTATGCCTAAGCAGCTAACCAGGAGCAAATTTAAACAAACAGTCATATAAACACATTTTGATGGACTCCACTGGACTGTGTCTCATTTTGCTGGCAGAAAGGGTTTTTTTGGTTTAATTTCTAATTTGTAACCTAGTGCAGCCTTCCTGTCTCTTGCAATGTTAATAGATTTGGCACTGATTCAAAAATTTTAGGACTAAATTTCTGCAAGTCCAGTTTTCTACTTAGGTTCTGGAGCCTAACTTTCTGAAAAGTCATCTCTTTTCCTGCTTAAGCATAAGGAAGGGGAGCTGAGATTTTTTGAAATTGTTCTGGGCAGAAGGATGTGTTTTACTTGCAGTACTCAATAACTAAACACTTCTGATAGTTTTGCCAAGTTCACTTAAAAGATTTTTCTGTCTTAAGAATGCAGTCATAAATGTGTGCAGAGGATAATTGGAAATCACCCAGGATTTCCCAGGAATTTTTCGGGAGAGATTTGTCACTACTGTTTTACAATAAATTGCCCTGTCTGGAAGCAGGTTTTTCCCAACAAAAAACCCTGCTAAAATCACTGATTTCATGTGATGTGCAGGCTGTTGAGTGAATCCCAGAGAACAGTAAGGAGGTGTGCAGACTAGTTATGGTCCCTGGAATAACAAACAGAGAAATGGAGCAAAGTCTGCTGCTCTGTGTCTCGCTTGGGTAAACGCAGGTTGGAGCTCCCTGCTGTCGCTGTGTTGGGAGCACTGCTGAGAATTCCCTTGTGCTCCCGGGACAGAGCAGAATCACGGCAGTTGCAGCATCTGATGAATCGGGAGAAATGTGTCATTTTAACAGAATTAATATTAACAAAAAGCTTGTTGTGGAAGGCTGAAAATCGGTATTATTTGTAAGAGCAAATACTTTCTGATGGCAGCAGCATGGGCACAGTAATTTTGTGTTAAGAGGCTGGAAAGAAAAAATCCCGATTGAGAAGTACTTAAGCTATACTTTGCATATCAAAAGTATCTGCCACACAAAAAAGGTTGAGTTCCCAGATACACATTGAACTAGGAGAGATGTTGAAGTCCCTCTGGACCTGGCTTTTATGTAGCAGGATTGCTGCTGTAGGAATACCCTGACTGTGTTCTTGAGAAGCAGTGCATTAATTTGTGAGTCACTCCCCTTCTGATTTCAAAAGGACAAATGTTACCAGCCAAGGGCTAGGAAAATCTAAGTCTCCTTGGTCTGTGGGCTCCACATCCTCAGTCAAATTTCTGTTTTAATACAGAAAAGATCTCAGCTTTGCAGCAAAAATATCAGTGTTTTGCACTGGTCTGAGATTGAAAGAAGGTTAACTCATACTGAAACTTCTGCACAGCACTTCCGTGCCGAGGCGGGAAAGGAGTGCTGTTGTGCAGGGAAGCTTCCAATTAAGCAGAAAAAGGAGTTGGTTTGCTTTTTGAAACAGCATTTGACATCTGTGAAATCTATTAGTAGGAAGTTCATCGGTTCATTTGCCTGGTTTCAGGTTGTATCAGCCAGCACTCATAACTTGTGCAGGGAAGTCTCCATCCAGCTGTCCTGTATTAAAGATACTGTGAAAGAAAAGCCCATGTCTTGCCTGTCCTGGCTTCTCACCATTTGTCTCAGGATTTGTTTACACGAGAGCAAGTTAACCTGAGTACTTCAGATACTCAGAGCAGTAATATTTCATTTCTATTATTCATTTTTCTTTCTCCTGTACGAGACACAGCAGTAATGGATGCGTGTTAAACAATGAACTGTGAGGTTTCAGCAGTATTTTACTGTAGTTTAGAGGTAAATACTGAAATCATGCCTTTCAATTAGTATTTTATTTAACTGTAAAATGATAAAACTCTATAGATGTGTTTATTTATTAATTTAATTATTCCCTGGCACAAGCCCCGCTTACAAAGCCTTAAGGGAAGATAATACTTGGCAGCTCCAGCTTACCATGCCTTGTCCATTCCTGAAGTAACTTGGATAATTAAATTCCCTCTGCTGGAGAGCAAGGGGTTTTAGGCATTCCTGGTTTTGTCTGGCTTTAGACTCTAAATCTGGAGTTGAAAAGAAACATCTTTTTTGTTTGGTTGGCTCTCCCTCCCCCTCTTGCCACTCTGAAAGTCACTGAGTTGGAGGGTTTTCTGCCCTGGTTTCGCTCAATAATAGAGAAGAGATTTAATACTTAAAGTAGACTACAAGTATTTTGTAGTTACATTGCAGTCACATAGTTTCCAGTGCTGAAAAGCAGAGAACTTGCTTAGTTGCCTTTCAGCAGAGCTCTTATTTTATTAAATAATTGTAAGTACATAGAGTCAAGCAGGAAATACATAGTTGTAAGTGGTGGGGGAGCACACTGTGCTTATAATTGTCATTACTCTCCTGGAGTTGTGTGTGCTGCCTTTAATAGGTCCATAGTTCCAGGTATGTCTGTGTTGCCATCATCCCCAAAAACACTTTAAACACCATCATGTAGAGAAAAGCTGTGTTTAAAGACTTTCTGTGAGTGGATGTTTAGTTTGAAGTATGATTGATTTCAGCTTACGGATAAAACCTCTGAGTTTCCGCAGAAAAGTGAGGGAGGTGAATAAGGATGTCAAGGTTGTTATTTTGTTACTGGGAAGTAATAATTCTGGAGAACAGTTTACAAAACTACCTGGAAAAGGCAGCCAGAGAAATAATTGGAACCGTCTTCTCAAGGCATTGAAGTGATAAAAAAAGGCTTGTTTGCTAGTATCTGGAGTGGGCATCCGACAGCACGGTTCTTGGAAAACCAACAGAATCTTCTTGCTATGCAGTCCTTACTTCTCTTTGTGCACCCTTCTATTGGATAATGGCCTCTCAGATTAGCTGTGCTAAATGTAAAAGCTGCTAATCAATAGCACGAAGGTGTGACCAAAATTGCATCCCTCAAGCCTGCCGCTTAAACAGGGAGCTGGAATCGAGTGATTGGACAAAAGTGTAACAAACACATCAAAGCAGCTATTTACCCGGAATGAAGCCAGTAGGAGAAATTAATTCAAGCTGGCTTTAAATAGATACAAAGGTTATTTAAGGTAAAGTGTGCTAGTGGAGCGGATTCTGTCTGTTGCAAGAGAGGAGCAGACTACGGGTGATTTTGTGGTGAGTGTTTTCATGTCGTCTTTGCCATCAAACTGTGGTGCAGTGACTATTTGCATTCCTGGCTGAAAGCTTTCAGCATCTCTAGAGCAGCCAGTTTTTGGAGGAGTAATACCTGCTCATATGTGGCCTCCAGAATGCCAGAGATAAGTGGGTGATGTAGCGGGTAAAGCACAGTAGCTGCATCATTTTAAATACAGCAGGAGTAAAAGGAAAGACTTTAGACTTGGTAAGAAACGTGCTACCTTCTTTCATGTTGTCATCCTGAAACTGAAGCTATCATTCCAGAGTACTCAGAAAAGTGTCAAAGGAAAGGGTTTTGCCTGTTTTCTCAGACAGCGAAAGCAAAACAGAAAAGAACAAAAAAAAAACCCATGTATTTTTCTCCTGCAGTCTCTTTACAGATCTCTGTTATGGACATTTTGAAATGATATAAAAGAAGATAATGGCTAATCAGATCATTTAAGTATAGTGTGGGAGTTTGAAAGGGAAACCACAAACTCTTTATCAATTCTAATGAGCTCATGTTCAGTGTATTGGAAGAAGAGCTTTATGCTGTGATTTTTTAATTATTATTTCTCCGTAATGTTCTTGGTGAGATTGTAGGAACCTTAGTGTCTCCTTCAGTAGGTTTCCATCTCCCATGTGTGAAATAAAGGTGCAGAGTATGGCATATACATGGCACACCTCTTGCTGCCCTCCTGGCAGCATGGCAGTCCTGGCAGTGATTTGAACCAAGAATTGCTTGTGGACCACTGCAAGAGCTCTGTCCCTCCCTCTCCTTCTGTTTGAATCTCCAGGTGTGTTTTGGACTTCACCCTAGGCAGAGGCATGAACTACTTGGACACAAATGTAGCATTCATTTTGTCCAGCGAGGGAGTGATTGTTTTAAAGTAATTGTAAAAGGCTTTGAATAGACGTGAAAGATCACGGAATGTGTTTGTTTTTCACAAGATCCGTGCTTCAGGCCACTGAATTCAAACTCAGAAGGTCCCAGCAGGATTTGGCCAAGATTCCATAATAGGTGATACACTGGAAAAATGTGGATGAGGTCGCTTACATCTGAAATCTGATGATCAAGACCTTGTTGAGCTGAGGGCCTGC
Organism: Polioptila caerulea; assembly: GCA_013397295.1. Lineage (NCBI taxonomy): Eukaryota > Metazoa > Chordata > Aves > Passeriformes > Certhiidae > Polioptila > Polioptila caerulea. Next base: position 615,421 of record VYXF01012893.1, on the reverse strand, counting down.
TTGATGTAGACATTGGGTGATGCTTTACATTGGGAGAAGGTAGATTTAAATCAGAAGAATTTCAATCAGAAATTCTTCCCTGTGAGGGAGATGAGGCCCTGGCAAAGGTTGCCCAGAGAAGCTGTGTCTGTCCCATCCCTCAAAGTGTTCTAGGCCAGGTTGGACAAGAGCAATCTGGGATAGTGGCAGGTGTCTCTGCCCATGGCAGGGAGTGGAGCTGGATGGGCTTTAAAGTCCCTTCCAACCCAAACCACTCTGGAATTCAGTGATCTAAAGTCCAGCTGCAGTAAAGCACTTGGACAAGTGGCTAGCACAAGTATATGCTTGGGTTCAATTTATTTGCTCAGCAGGACATAAGCAGGTGATTAGAGCTGACTGCCTGCACAAGACTGCTGGAACAGTCTGACAGTCCTCAACAAATGTTGATATAGAGTATGGTTTTGATAATGCTCCAGAAACCCTGTGTGAGTTTGTCAGGGGTTTTCCTGTAAATAATAGCTTTTTTTTAAAGGTGGGGTGTTTTTAATGGACCCAATCCCCACTGTCAAAGGCAAATATGAAGGCTTAACATAAAAATAGGCTTTGGATGAGTGTGTGAGTGTGTGTGAACACATGGGATGAAGTGATAGGGTAAGCTCTAGGGTTTCCGTTAGTTTCTCATCAAATCAGTCTTTTAAATTTGTTTTATGTAGAGTGCAAATTTGCTTGTTTCACAGCTTAATGGTGTTAGATTTTTCTCAACTTTCAGTACTGCCCAGAGCTTGCAACCCTGATCCTCACGTGCATCCATGCCCTCCATGTCACTCTAGCAATGCAGAGCAGCCTTTAAAAAGGGCTGGCAGTTAAAGTATAACACAAGCAAAAGGTTTGGGTTGAACCAGAGACCTTAACACCTTTGCTAATGTCCAGTTGTTACAATCAGTTCTGAATACTCGTATGGATTGGACCTATGCTAAAAATAAGTGCAAAACCATAGAAGTAAATACTGCCAAACCACAACTACGGATCTAAATTTTCAGCAGAGCTCATCTTTTATACAGGATAGAAGCTCTGAGGTGAAGAACTTTCAAGAGAACCAGGAAGCACTGATCACCTCAAGGAAAGAGCCTCAAATCACTATTGGAGGCTTTGCCCATTGTGCAAAAGAAACGGCCTCTGACTTTAGAAGTGCCGTGTGATGGTGGTGGTGGGGACTGTACCCATGTGCAATGGCACTGGTACAGAGTGGGAAAGTGGCCTCTGTGCATCCTCCGATGTGTGTTGACAGCTCTCTCCCTTCCCCTTCCCTTCCAGGTGAACGCCCCTTCCACTGTAACCAATGTGGAGCTTCTTTTACCCAGAAGGGGAACCTGCTGAGGCACATCAAGTTGCACTCTGGGGAGAAACCGTTCAAATGTCCCTTCTGTAGCTACGCCTGCCGGCGGAGGGACGCCCTCACAGGACACCTCAGGACACACTCTGGTGAGCCCACCTTGGCTTCTCCTCACACTTCTTCCTTCCTTTATCACTACCGTCCCAGTGCAGCAGGTAGTGAAAACCAAGTGTAGCTCTGGGTCTGTACCGTCCTCCTCAGAGAGTGCAGCTCAACTTTGGGAAAGCCTTGATGTGAATCAGAAAAGTTGTGGTTCAGCCACACCTCTCCTTTTGTGTAACTGAGCTCCTCTGCTGATGCTATCACATTTCCCTCTCAGTGTCTCCTTGGGTGTATCCCGGCTTCGCTGGCAGATTATTTTGACACTCTGGGCCCCAAAGTGGCTGTGAAATTCCAAAGATCACAAAGAATAACTGTGGGCTCTTGGAAGCCAGCTTTGCAGTTCATACCCATTTCTTCATCTAATAAATGCCACATGCTGGTTGAGTTCAAACTTGTTCATCTTTCAAAGCCCTCTAAATTGCACTTTTGATTCAGTTAGATCTTGCTGTAAAATCCTGGCTCATGGCAGCCGCGGCACTCACCCTAGAGCTGAAGGTGGTCAAGAGAGATTGGATTTCTCTTGCCTTGTTAAGTGGTAGGATCATGTCTGTATCAAGCCTACTTGATATAGTTTCTTGATAAGTAGTTGAGAAATTCCTGTCTCATGGCTGTGTGCTGGTAGTTGTGTTGGAGCCCCAGCAGTCAGGATCAGCTGTGGTTTTAGTCCCTGTCCCTGCAGCAGGGGCTGCATTCTGCCCACTCACTCACCTGTGTAGGACTCCTGAGTAACATCCTAACTTGCTGTGTTTTTATCTCCTTAATGTTCAACCTGTGTGTTTGGGCCACTCATGAGAGGCTGTGTGCAGAGATAATTGGACTGGTTGCAAGTGGCAGCATTACAGATAAACTTCTTTGGAGTGTTAGCAAATGTGTGACTGCTGAAACACAGTGGTGGAAGTGCAACTGCAGGCACAAATCCTGCCATGAGCTTCCTGATCTTTATATGTATTTCTTCTACAGTCAAGCTCACTATGGTAGGTGTTTCTGTTTTAGGAGCATTGAGTTGCTCCTAGGATACAGAGTTGCTTTGGCATTTCCAAGAATAGGAAAGGGTAAGGTAGTAAGGTTCTTGAGGTAGTTTTGGGAGTATGCAGGATGCTGTGCTGATGGAAAACGCTGACAGAAAGCTTGAACTTCCAAGGGAGTACAAGAGTTGGGACTAGGCCAGGAGAGAATTGCTTGAGCTGAATTTGATCTGAAAGTCAGTAGGGAGAATGTCTGTGGAACTGTGAGCTGCAATTTTCATACATCTGACAAGAACTGTAGTTTCAACGGGAAAGTTAAAAAGAAAACAGAACACAATACAAAAGTTCACAATTAAAACAAAAAGGGAGTTGTGACCAAAAAAATCCCATATTACCAAACACAAACATTGTAACTGAAGACCTCCTCACAATATGAATATAGATTTTGTTACCTGGATACTGCCATTGACAGAGATTGTTCTTCCTGTGTGAAGAACACGTGGCTGATGGTTCTGTGTTTTGCGTGAGGATGAAATGTAAAGGTGTGGGATTTTCAGAGGGCACCTAAGCTGCTTAGCACTTCCCCTGGAGCTCCTTCCCTAACTGACTTAGCCATGCTCAGCTCTGCTTAGTTTGTAATTTTAGGCTTTGTTTTCAGTGGAGAAAGTGTCAACCCTCAAAGCACTCAGATACAGCAGCTTTCAGCAGGAACAGACAAGTGCTCCCACAATACTCTCTAAGGCAGTTCTTAGAATTCTTAGCATTCACAGGTGAAGAGTTGAAGCCTGGATTGTTGCCCTAAAACCTGGTATCCCCCTGCACCAAGGTGAACTGCCCCTCTGGCCATGGGCATGGAAGGTAAGGTGTCTGTCCCTGCCATATAAGCAAGCTGGGTTGGCTTGTGCACACCTGGGTCACAGAGAAAGATGGGTTGGTGTCCCCAAGGGGCTTCAAACAGTTTCATGTCAGTGTGCTACACAAGCATTCTGTGCTTTCACAGAGTGCACATCAAAGTCTGTAAGCAGGCCTGGAATGTAGAGCAGATCCAGAACTGTAGTGAGGGTCTTTTCCAACCCAAATAATCCCATGATTCTGTCAATGTTTACATCTTCTGCTATTTCTGACCAGAAAAGTGGATATCAGATAAAATATAGAAAGATGAGGTTGAAAACTGATTTGAAATGTGAGACTTCATGCCTGTTTCAATCTGGTACACTTAGTGTCTAAATTGAGGTGAGTCTGAATATATTTTTGTAAGAGGAAGGCTCTTTAGACCAGATCCTCAGCCAGTGGAGATTGGAATTACATCCCCTAAGTAAGTACTTCTGTTTTGCACCAGCTGAGAATCTGGTGAACAATTTCATAAATGCAACACCAATTCTGTTCTTTTTTAATGTATGTATGTATGTATATTCTTTTCCTCCTTAAGTAAGAGAGTTCTATTAATGAAAAAACAAAATCCCAAAGCAAAATCCCTTAATCTTTTCTCCTTCCAAAAAAAGGTTTAAACTGCTATGGAAGGCAAATTATGCAATAAAGGAATTGAAGAAGTCTGTTTTATCTCTTTTTTTCCTCTCAGTTAGTTTGATTTGTGGATTTGAGAGCACTTTGCCTGTGTCACCACTTAGTCAGTGACATCTTCTCACTGCTGCTTTTTAGTCAGTTCTTCCTGTGCTTAGTGAAGTTTTCATACAGTACAAGAGGAAAGGTAAAAAAAGAAGGAAATGTAGATGCAAACAGAAATTAACAGAAGCATCTCTGAGATATCTGAAACAGCTGATACTTAGTAGTAATTTTAAAATAATTACTTTTTTTTCCTTTGGATTGATGTTTGTTCATGCATTTTAATGTTAATTCCTGTTGATTTGAAAATGTTTCTAAGCATCACAATCTACATTTTGCCTCCTCTTCTTGTGCAGAATCGTATCTTACTGTGTAAGTGTTCCCAGGCTGAGTGGTTAACAAAATATTGCTTTGCATCTGTAATGCTGCTACTGCTATTTAGCCCTAAATAATTAAGGACTTATCTTGCAGTGATTTACTCCTGTGATTATTTACCTTTTACAGACATAGGGAGTTCTGATGAACTTTATATTTTCCTCCCACATGCAGCTGCTTTGGCTTCAGGAATATAATGATGCCTTCAGGACATCAGTAGGATAATGCCTGGGGAGAGATTCATGTGCAGAATTACACTGCTGAGTGGGCATGTACCTCAGGGCACTTACAGGACTTTCAGGTGCTGTTTTCAGAATTGACTCCCAGATAATAGAAGAGAGGTGCCAGAGAGGGCTTCCATAATGTGAGGACGGGCTGTGGAGTGCTGGGGCAGAAGTTGGTAGTCCCTTCCTGCAGGGTGCACTGGACAAATCAGAGGGATTGGCTTCACCTTGCCTGGCTTTTGCTGTTTTAAAGGCAAAAACATCCAGGCAAAGCCAAGCTGCTGATGGCATTCCCTGCTGTCTCACACTGAGACGTGCCTGTCTTCTCCCTCCTCTCTGGAATTGCACTACAAGACAGTGGCAAAGACAAATTATATGAGAAAAGTTCTGCTGTAGGCAGCGAATGAACAAACCCCAGAAGTTTTAGGGAAGACAGCTGAATCTGATGGGTCAATCTGAAGGTTAAAGCCATCTCAAATGTGTTGACCTCCATACTTTGAAAGGTATGACAGCCTGATGCTGTTTAACCCCAAAAAGCCAGGCATGCACAGATGGGCACATAAACTTAGCAGTTAGGTTTTGGCATGGATTTCTCTTGTGCCTGAAACGGAGCTGAGTCAGCCGTCCCCTCATAGTGTTGCTGTAAACATAAATGCTCAGACAGTGCTCGAAAAAGTCGAGGCTGCAGTGATGAACATTCTGGAAGAGCCCATAGCAAACACAGGCACCTCGGTTTTCAGAGCAGGGCTTGGGCAGTAAGTCAGACATGAGGGATGGGATCACTTGCTAAGGAGAAAACAAAACTCAGAATAGGTTTTGACTAAGTGAGAATCATCCATCCATTGCACTAAGTAAGGATAGTCCTGTGTGCCAATTTTTAGTGCTTAAGACTGTCTCGTCATGTGTCCGCACAAACTGTCCACATGGACATTAATTCTGGAATTTCCTGATTTTTCTTTTTACTTGGCAGCTTTAGTCATGTTCATTACTGTGGGAGTATGTAAGTGTTATTCATATATGAAAGCAGTTTTACTGTCTGTTTCTTCCTAAAAAAATGGGTAGTCAGATTTCTTTTTTTTACAGAAGATTGTCCTCACAATACATTTTAAAATATGCTTTGAAGCTACTGCTTTCCTGCTTAGAAAGTGTTCCCTCCAAACAATTTTTTTTGCTTTTAAGAAATATTTTTCTTCCCCCTCTTGCTCCTGCATTGCTGCTGCGTGTTGTTTGTTTCTGCCCAGCTCTTCAATAGCACTGAACTAATGGTACCCCTTTACTGGCAAAAGAAAAGCAGAAAGCCTTTGTTTTGAAAAGAAAGGCTCAGGGAAAAACTCCCAAAAGCACAATCTTAGCAAACCATGCACAGTGTGCAAGATGAAAGGCACGTATAATTAAAAAGGAAAATGCCCTGTTCATAGAAACTCTTTCCATGTTTGTTGGGTAGCAAGTCCATCTTTCTCATGTCTTCTTGTCCAAGAGGACTTTCCTTTCAGCCCTGCCTGGGTGGCAGGGAGCCATCCAAGGTGTCCATATGCCTGGAGCTGGATGGCAGCCCTGAGGAGTGCTATCTGTGTGTGCAGCTGTGTTTGGAGGTAGGAGGAACCTGTTCCCTGATGCTGATGACACACCTGCCTCAGTACCTGTTTGGGAGAGTCCCACCTCTGAGTGGCTCAGTTTGGCTGAAAAATTGGATGAACGGATGCTGGAGTACACAGTGCAGTGCATGAGTTCCCAGCTGTCAAAAGCCAGGGAGGATTACTGAAACTGTGGCAAGGATGGTTATTAAGAATAATGAAGTCAGTGTTTTAAACTGCTCTTTTTCATCTTGAGGGAACTTTTGCCACTATTAACATCTTCACTCTTAAAAGGCCCAGTATCTACTCTGTAACCATGTTTTTGAGGATGGGACTGTCGTAATTAGATGAATCTTGTGATCTGAAGTTCTCATTACACTCTGAACTGGACTGATTCAAACACTTGGTGAATGGGGAAAAAGATTCAAAGCAGTCACATAGGATACTATCTGAAAAATCAAATGTGTATGTGAAGAGGCAAGGGGCTATTCTGCATACAGATGCCATTTCTCCAAATAGGTTAGCAAACAGCATCTTCCCTCGGTTGTGATGAGCTGGTGGGTATTTATGCTGTTGATCTGATACACAGAGCTCTATTTAATCAGGCAGAGCTGCTCTTCCTCTCAGGTTTTCTTGTGCTGTTTCAGTTAAACTCAGTGGAATTACCCTCGTCACAAAATCATTTAGGGTTTTTCTTATCAGGCTGCGGGTTCCAAACCGCTGTGAGTATGTGCACAATCCTGCAGCAGCTCTGCTTCTCATCACTGCTCCCAGCACCTAGAGGCCTTCACTCCGTGCTGGAGAGAGTCTCAGATCTCTGCTTGCCATTTATTTGTGTGTGCATTTTTAGAGGTAAGCTCAACATGTGTATGGGGTAGGAGTTTGGTATGCCAGGGCTTTATGCCCTGGGGATCCTTGTTTAAAATTTAATCCTCTGTGGAGCACTCTTGTATCCCACGCTTTGCTAGAGCCCCACCTGGACCAGATCCTTGGAGTGCAGGGATCTTCATCTCAATGGCACTACTGTGATAAATACTGGTATTGACCACATGGAAAGATTATTTTTTATGCTCAGGATTATCTCAGTACTGAGAAGCTTGGTCTTTTCTACAGAGTATAATTACTACTGAGAAATCATGAATCAAAGAAATCTTTGATTTAAAGATGCTGTAGGATCTTGATCATTCCAGCAGAAGTACATTTGGCCTTTATTTTCAGGGGAGCTTGTGAAAAGATATGGTTCCACCCAAAGCAAGGAGTGTTCACTTTTATGTTTTGGTCCTGAAATTCCATAAAGATTCCCTCTTATCTGATGTAGTTTAAGAATCAGTCTTTAGCTGTTAAATGCAGGAAATCTGCTTCTAACAGATAGAACAGAGAAACAGGAGGAGTGGTCCTGGTAGCAAAGGCAGATGGGCTGTTTACCAACCTCATGAATCCCTCTCTCTCTTAGGACTAGGTACCAACTTTTCTTTTCCCCCACTCCTGTCTGGTGTGCGTGATTGAGATAGCAGGAGCAGATGCCCTGCAGCTCCCTGTATCTCGTGGTGCTCCAGTGCAAGCAGAGGAGGTGATCTGCTCTTTTAGTGCCTGGGTGCTCCCTGGAAATTGGCTGCATAGGGAGATCAGAGACACCAACACCACAGTGGCATTCTCATTCTTAATGTCAGTTCACAGCAAGATCAGCAGGTGCTAAGATTTGTCCTGGTGCCTGTGAGACCGGCCCCTCCTGCTGCCTCTCCCAGTGGACCATGGCTCTGCCGTGTCTCTGCCAGGTCCACCAGCAAGTCCTCTGCAATGCTGGGAGGTAACAAGGTTCTTGTTCAGGCAGGAGCCTCACAGTGTAAGATCCACATGGGCTCATCCCTCATTAATTGTGACTGGTTCATTCCTGATGGAATACCCAGGCAAGGATGGAAGCTTTTGGGATGAAACTGCTGACACCGGTTTTCTGTGTGTCTCCTTTCTCCCCTCCATGTTAGCAGTTCACATCCTGGCATCATTACCATCATTACCCAGATTGTGTCCCTCTCAGTGTTGCCTCAGGCCACATGGAATGGAACAAAGCACCTGGTCCTGCCCTTCTGGGCTACGATTTGGAGAGCACACAGGCCCCTCTCTGCTGCTGCTCTGGGTGCTGCCAGTTCCAGGCCAGCCTTCCTGTTCTGGCACAGCAAACAAGACAGTGCTTTCTTTTTCCTCTGGGCTTTTATTCTGCCAAAGTGCTATATGTGGGATTTCACTGGCATCAAAAAAAGCATGAATGTGGTAAGACTTCTGCATATAGAGCAGCAGTGCTTCTAAACACCATGCCTAACCTGTTTTTTAAACATCCAGAGAGACTGTGTTGCCTCCCTAGGGAGACAATTCCACTTCCCATCTGCTTTTTATAGCTGTGACTCTCATCCTGATGTTTAACCTTAACTATTCTTTCTTTTGGTGCAGATTATTGCTCTTTCTAACACTGTCTTTTGTGACTGTGAGTAATTCCTGTGCTCAGTTTACACTATGATAGGCTGTAGTCATATGTCTAGCATTGATTCTGTTCTAGTCTGTCTTTATCTTCCGATCCTCTCGTCTCTTAGGACTAATTTTGAATGTTTTTGCTACCCTTTTTCACTCGTTTATGAGGGACCTAAATTACAAAGTCACTTGATGCTCTGGAGACAGGGGCCAGTACAGATGCAAACCCCTTAACCTCATCTCTGCCTCAGTTGCCTGCCAGTAAAATGGGAATAAGAGCATTTCTCCACCTAGTCGAGATGGTGAGAGGGCAGCCCGTGGGAATCATGGCAAGGCACAAACGTTTTGCTGTGCTGAAGGTCATGTAAGTACATCACAGAGAACTCAGTGGTGCTGGTGCCCCAGCTGTGCTGTGCTGTACATGATCTCCTTAGTTTTACTTAGCCTTTGTGCAGTAGTGAAACGAGATAATTACAAAGGGGAAGGAATAATAACTTCGTATTGTTACCATAACCACTGAGGTATTAGATCCCGATACCAGCGTGATTATCTCAGACACAATAGTAAGGTGATTATTAATAATACTAAAGGACTTACTTCTTAGCCTGCAGTTTTTGCATAATTTCTTTAAAACCTATCTTTTCCATCAGCCCCAAGCCTCTGTGAAGTTGGTATGAGTTGTTGCCTCCTTGTTATCTGTTTTTCAGTGATGAGAAAATGAAACAGGAAAACCCCCATGAGACCCAATTTGCAAATTCAGGCACCTAAGCACCAAGGTAGCTTTGTGTGCATCACTTGTCTTTCTGCACCAGAACTGCTATGGACAGGCTGGCAGGTGAGACTCTAGTAGCCCAGGTATTTAAAGATCTGTAGTCCTTTGCTCCTCTCAGTTCCAGCTAGAAACAATTCCCTTGCTTTCCTCGTCACCAGGGATTGTTTCAGAAATGCGGTATTTTTGTGCTCAAGTTGGCACATGTGCATGCATACAAAGCCAGGATTTAAGGTGCAGGTGTTGCATGTGCAGGGATTTGGACAAGCTGGAGGGACACGATGCAGCACACCAGGAGCCCTCCTGCTCCAGAGCCAGCCACTGAGGTATCTACAGTGGGTTTTGCAGACAGAGATTCAAGAGGTGACAGAGAACTTTTTCATGCAGTTGAGATTCAAATATGGTTTTGATGTGACCAAGCCACATCTCAACAAAGCCGAGACCACTTCTTGCACATACTCTGAGCAGCAAATACCACAGCAGCTCTAAGGAGGAAACAAGTGTTGGGTTCTTTTTTTTTATTCCCTAAGAAAATTATTTTCAAGGGCAAAAAGCATCTGCATATCGTCTCTGGGGAAAGGAGACCCAGCATTTGGAGCTGGCCTTTGTCAGATCTTGAAGGAGTTTGTGAAACCTTTCAGCTTGAGAATGTTTGAGCTTGGAACCCAACAGTGGTGTGAGGTCTTCTTTCATTGATATCTCGGAGCTGTGTTACAGGGCAGTGTGACATTTTTGACAGCATATGTTTTAAGGTGTAAGAGGTATTTTTGCCATCTGGAAAGGAAGCCAAGAGAAACTAAAGGGGGACAAAAATAACCCATAGCCCACGCCACAGCAGAGTTGAGGAAAGCTGCTACTGATATATTCTCCTGAGCTCTCTGCAGCCTATAATTATGAATTAGTTTACAGTTAAGATATTGATGGATATCACTCAAGAAGGAAAATGAGATTGTCTAGATTTTTTTACAGTGAACCTGGGCTGAACTCTGTGTGACTCTCCTCCTATTTATAACCCTGTGTGAAGTTCAAGGAAACTTGTCCTGGAGGTTTCCCATGAGAGGGAACTGTGTTTTTACCTGACTAAAGCTCTCTGGATATTTTCCCATTTTTTATTTGATCTAAGTGTGAACTTTCTCCACCCTCTGCCCCTCCTTCCCTTCTGGAGTGGTTAGAGAGGTTGATTGCAGCCAGGATTACACAAGAGATGCCAGTTGCACACATGTTTTGCATAACTGTGCTGTGTTGATTTCAGACAGGGTGCCCCAAGTTCCCTCCCTGCCTTGCAACAGCCAGTCAAGATCTCTATCTTCATTCCTGAAGCTGGAGAAATGCTGGTGAGGCCCTGACTATTGAACCTTTGACAAAGAGCACCTGGATGGGGCCTGCCCAGCAGCACAGAGCTGTCCCTGTAGCAGAGCCTCTCCTTAGAAGTTGTTTGGGCTCTTTGTATCGAAGGTGCCAGAGTTGTTCTGCCACTGCAAAGGGCTGTAAGCGATCGGTGCCAGCTGCTCTCTGCTAAGGGAATGTGCTCCCCAATCACATGGCCTTTCCTTCTATTCCAGCAAGAGCATAAATGTTCTCATGTGCTCTGAGACAGCCAAGGAGCTCTCTTGGTGCAGATCCTGACTGGAAAATTAAGACAGGCTCATCCCAGTGCTCATTTTGGGGCTAGTTCAATGTGGCTTTTATCTTTAGAAGCAGTGAGGTCTGCTTGATTTCAATGAGAATCTGGGGCTTTGACAGCCTAAGCCTTAGCCTGTGTTCCGGTTCCTCTTGCCAGGAAATAGGTACTTTCTTCCTCCTGCCTCATTTTTTTGGAGTGCAAGTCAAGACCAAACTGGATGGGGCTTTGAGCAACCTGGTCTGGTGGAAGGTGTCCCTGCCCACGGAAGGGGTTCAAATGGCGTGATTTCNTGGAAGGTGTCCCTGCCCATGGAAGGGGGTTCAAATGGCGTGATTTTCCATCCCAAAGCATTCTGTGATTCTGTGACAACAGCACAGGATCCCCCCAGCCATACAGGACTGGGGCTGTTCCTAACAGGTGTTTCCTCCTGGGACAGAGCTGGCCTCACAGGTAGCCAGAGCCTGGATGATTTAAGGGCTTCAAGGTCTTTCTAAAAAATAAATCACATGCAAAAAATACACTGCGAAGAATGTGATGTTGGGATTTTTATATAGAAAAGTGACATGGGCCATAGACTCTCTCTCACTTGGATACCCTTCATGTGCCTGCATTTTGCTCGTTTCCTTGGAGACAGTGTCTTGTCTGAGAGCAGTTAGCCTTGGCTAGGAAAGGCCTGACATTTCTGGTTTGTGGGATAAAGCTGTGCTGATTAATTTTCCAACAACCACAGAGGCAGGATTTGGTACAGACATAAGCAGTGATGAACAGGGTTATCGTGTGAGTGTCTCCACTACCTCTCTGGGGACACCACTGAAGTCCCTGGTGTGAGAGGGTTCAAAGATCCTCGAGGAGAGCCCAGCGGTCCCTGTCCCTCAGGTATCAGAAACGTCTGACAAATTTCTCCCTTCCCTTTCCTTCTCCCAAAGAGCTGAGTCAGCTGGACTGGCATGTCTGGAACTCTGTGGCACCGGAGCAGGCAGTCTGCCAGCAGCATTACACGCTGCATCCAAAGGAACACGTCACTCCTCTCTCTCCTTTTTTTTTCCCTTTGCAATCCCCACCCTCTCCCTTTTATTTTTCCTTGTTGATCCGTGTAGGTGAGTCAGAAACCTGCTCATCCACAGCCTGTTCCTTCTTGCCAAATCCTGGAGCAGCACTCCCAGTTCTTGCTGGGTGTCAGGAATAGGTTATAAAAACAAAACCCAATACAGTTGGTGTACGGGGTATGGAGCCCATAGTGTAAATGCAAACTGAATGTGCCACTTAGAATGGCTTCCTAACAGAGTGATATCTTTTATAGGAGACACCTTATTCTAGGAATCATATATAATATTAGTTTTATTCCTTTAAAACACCAGGATGGAACAGGAAAAATTTTTAAGGCATAAATTGGAGAACTTATGGGGAGAAAATCCATCTTAAATTCCACTGAATTTTGAAGCACTGGAAGAGTGGAGAATTTCAAGCAGGAAAACAGGGAGTTCATGGACGTGGTTTTGACTGACGTTTTGGTATCAATTGTAGTTTTACTAATCTGAAGAAATTCCACTGATGAATTTCTGACTCCAAGAATTAAAACATCATGAATCTGTGTTCCCACATCAGATACTTATACATAAGAGTGCAAGGTAATAAACTGGCCTTTTTATTTACCTTGCAATATTTATTTCATGAGTGGGAAGGGAGTGAATGAGCAAACATGCAAGGTAACTTTTCCTCTTAGGTCAGCTGACTCCAGGAGCTGGGAGCTGAAGGAAAGCATGGTATGGTGTCTAACTTGGGGTGAAACTGCAGGTGTTGGTAATGCTGCAGGGTCAGGTGTGTCTCACTATCCATCGCTACATTGCCATCAGGCAGCATCAAAGCCTTCATTTTTGGCATCTTGTGCTGGAATGAAGCTGTCCAGCTGGGAGGAATAGATCATTCACCAGGAAAAGTGCTTTGCTGGACTTTGACGTGCCATAGTAAAATGTCTGTGTTAGCTGTATTGTGAAAAATGTATCCATTACGTTCATGCTGTCTTCTACAAGCAGCAAGTTTGTTCCAAGGGCTAAAAATGAGCCAACTTTGAGAGGCTGCAAGTACAGTTCTGGCTGAGAAGCACGAGATTTCTGCCTTGATCAGCATGAAGTGCTGGAGTGCAGGCCCTGGGACAGGATCACACCTTGGTGAAGAGAAGGGAAAGGCCCTCTTGTGCCAGGTGATGTGTAACTCTTGGTGAGATACAGTCATTTCTCAGAGGTCCAGCCCAAGAGAAGAGGAGAGCAAGGTTTACTGCCCAGCCACCTTCTGCAGGACAGGAGCCCAGAGGGCCAAAAAAAGGGGACTTGACAAAGGCAAGACATCAGTGTCACAGGTGGGAATAAACCCAGATGTTCTAAGTTCCCATCTGCTGACTCAGGTACAAGACTTTCCACACAGATTAAAAGAACAGATGTAAAAAAAAGATAAAGATTTTTTTCTTTTTCTTCTTCCAGGTATAGAGGAACAAGAAAATTTATGTCCTTTCACTCTTGATTCAGACTTCTGGGTGAAGTCACCTATTTCAAAGAGCCTAGTGTGGCCTTCAGTATGATTTTTTTTTCCTCATCAAGGAATGTAGTTAAGTATATTCAGAGTTTCCTAAATTCCCTACTCTTACAGGAAACTTTTCAAAAGTATTTCTGGATGCTTAGAGAGCTATTTTCTGTTGTCCAGCTTTTCTGTCTTTACTTTCAGCCTAAGCAGTTGCTTTTTCTTCCCTTCTTTTCTTTTTCTTCCTTTTGGTTTAATTTCACACCCATATTTAATTCCCTTATATTTTGTCTACCTCCCATTCAGTCACAGTTATTTTCTGAATCTACCCAGGACTTGTAGTGTAAAGCTAATTGCACCAAAAAGGAAACATCATAAAACCCCAAATCTTTCCTTCCTTCCTCCCTTTCTGCTCATTCTCTCTACTAAACAAACCTAAAAAATCCTGGGTATTAAGAAGTATTCTGAAATTGTTGTTTTTTAAAATTTTTTGTATTGAAACAAGCAACAAACAACCCTGCCCCTGGAAATAAAAAACAACCCTTCCTTACCAACAAAATCACAAAAAAAGCCCAAACAAAAACACAAAAAACCCCCACAAAAGTAAAACACTAGGAAAAAATATTTGGACTAACAGGAAGTGCAGAATTTTATTACCTAGAAAAGATTAATCTAGCTTCAGTATTAGACCTAGTTACTTGATGTAACTGGGGTTTGTGCTACAACAGAAGCTATCCAGTATCTCAGATTCCTCTCTTAAAGGAAGTATCATCCTTTAAAAGATACCTTTACTGTAAATTCTCTTGTGCTGAGAATTGTTTTCCTACGAAATGGTCATGACTGCCTCCTGCCAAAGACTGTGGTTAATTTTGACTGTGGAGCAGCCAAGTCCACTGGTGTCGGTGAGAGAAGTCCCTCCTTTGTCTGGAGCTGCTCTGCACTGTTGGTGGTGAGCACACGTGTTGTGAGGCAGAGAGCAGGAGCAGGGCATGGGCAGGCTGCACAGGTGGAAGGACACAGCTTTCTTGCTGTCTGACCTCATTTGACACTGGTGCAAGACAGCAAAACCACATGCCTGAACAGCAGATCTTGATGAGAGTGACTCGAAGGCATGGGCCACACTGATTCCTGGGCAGTTAGAAAAGTGTGAATAACAATTTTCATGTCCCAAAGGAGCCCATTAGTTTCACAGCCTGACCTGCTTTTGGAAGCAAGATTGCCTTCAATGTTGGCCTTGATCAAAATAAGTGAAAACTCCCAACATCAGTGGTTGGGAAAAGAAGAGGAGCTGTCAGTATTACTGTTCCCAAGTTGCTGTTATCTTCATGACAGCTTGGTCTTAATTGTCTGTTTCCAAAACTTTGTTTCTGACAGTGATGGGAAAAGGGAAAACTTACAGGAAGGGAGTGTGTTCTTCCTACCTGCTAATACAAGACATAAAACTGAAAGGTGCCAGGTGCTAGAAGATGCTTTTTCTCATGCAGGGGAATTCATTGCCATGGGATGAGGAGAAATGAGTTAAGGGCTTGCTCAGTGATTCTATGCAGGAGAAAACTGACCTAGTGCTATAGTGAAAGCTAAACATGCTGTCTCTCTATCTCCTGTTATTTATATAGAATAGGATACCTGGTAGCACTTTGGCACCGCCTGCTCCAAATAATTCTTAGACTCTGTTGGCTTTTTAATGCTCAGGGGCTTCTGCAGGGCACTGGGAATAAATGCAAACTGCACACGGCTGATGGGAATTGGCTTCAAGGCATTGCTTCCATAGAGAAGTCTGGCCCAACATCTACATTTGTTTTACCCAAAGAGGAAACAAAACCCCCCAAACAAAAGCTCTTGTGAAGGGAGTGTTTGTCCAGCAGCATTCCTGATCTGCACTGAGGTACCCACACCCTGGGAGCTGTTCCTCCCCACCTGCAGTCGAGGCTCGCCTTGCAGGGATGACGTGTGGATCTCCAGGCAGCTCCTGACATTCCTGCTGAGCTGTGGCACTGACAGGGAGCAGACAGGACAGGGCAGAGAGGAACAACAGGCCAACCTAAACTTGTTTTCATTTTACCTGCTCGCTCTGTTGCTGGGGCACTGTTAAAATGAAGAGAAGCCAACCAGCACATTTTGGTAGGTTTGCCTTGTGAACCAATTAACTCTCCACTTATCAGGTCAACTTTATATAGTGTTAAAGGTCTGAAGTGGAGTGGAAAGTACAGAGCTGGTACACAGAGTTAAGGTTTAACCTCTTCCTTCAGCCCATTCCCACCCACATCCAGAGACATTGCAGAGTGGACTTTCCAAAGTCACCTCTTGTAATCCTTGGAGGGACTCTGCCCTTTTAAAAGTGAATGATGGTGAACTTGGCTGCTTGCAAGTCACTTGGAAGCCAGACAGGTGATAAAACACCAGTTATTTTGTGGACTTCCTGGTTTGTCTTAGTTCATCACAGCACCAGAGAGCAATCTAAACAGAGTCCTTTTCTAATATTACTTAAACATTTCAGAATCCATGTAGAATTCCTAGCAATCCCACCAGTGCTGGGGTTCTGGACCTTCTGGGACATTTTGGCATGGGACTTGGACAGTGCATCCAGGTCAGTGGCCTCACAGCATTAAGTGCAGAACATTTGCACTTGAAATTTTCTAATGTTTGTGGGGAGGGAAATCAGAATGCTTCATTGGCATTAATGTAAATTAAAAACTGAGTGTCAGGTTCCATTTGTCAGATGTGAATGAAGGAAACAGTTAAACCATGAGAAATACATGAGGACAGCTTCTGTGTAGTGCAATATATGTTTCTTGAGACATAGAATTGGAGCACATACCCGTGAATTTCATCTCTTTCAAAAAACCAAATGCAGCATTATTATCCCTCTCTGTGTTTTCCTTGTGTTGGTGCATAATTTATTTGCATGTTTTCACACAGACAGGTAAATTTGCCTTTGTTTTTTGCACATACACAGATACAACATACAAACCTGCAAAGTGAACAGGTGCTGCAGGAAAAAAAACCATGCTGCATCTTCTGTGCTGCAAAGGAAAAACATGGGGTGTAAGATTCTTGCTTTTTCTGAGTTTGAATGGGTGCTGCAAGATTGTGGCAGGAGCCGTGTGAATATTTGGACAATTTGGAAGATTTCAGTAATTCTGTGACTGTGCCAATGAACCAGGAGTTTGTTTGTTTGTTTGTTTGTTCAACTTCTGGCACAGAAATATATATATTTATTTATAACCCTGGTGGCAGATTGAAACATTGTTTGTAAAATTCTGCAGATTAGTTAATAAATAAATACAATCTAATGAATCATATTATATAGCACAGCAACTAGTAGCTGCAAAATAAATTGAAATATCTATTAAAGTAATAACAGGGTGTGGGCAGAACCTCCTGAAGGTACAGGTAAGGACCCAACCCCTCAGATGCTGTACTGGAGCACTGATATTTACAGATTTACTCTAGATTCTGGCTATGTGGTTACTATAGACAGGATATGGATATTAAAAGTTCCTCTTGAGTGGTGCATTTACCTCTAGCCAAGCTGTAGCATGGATGAAGTCCTCGGGGTTTGTGTATAATCTGGTGTTTAGCACTGCTCGCTGTGGCCTGTCAAGGAAGAACTGAACACTGGAACAGTGCTCTCTGCTTGCTGCTTATTTGGCAGTGCTGTAAACAACTGGCAGGTAGATGCAGGTGTCAGGCTGCTGGTTTGTGCCCTGGAGGGGTTTATAAGAGAGGCAGGCATGTCTGGAGAACACCAGGGTAGGAGGTGTGATGGTTTGGCATTGTTTCACTGGGTGCTGATGTACCGTGAGTGTCCAGCTGTGTATCCAGCTGTGTTTCACTGCCAGCTGTAATAGGACATGGGAGCTGTCGACAGAAGTCACTTATCATTGACTGCCACTGGGCACAAAGTTGCTTTTCGTTTGCTGACAAGCTCACAAAACGCTGTGGCTGTTGAGCAGCCACGTATATATCAATTGCAATTGATAATAATACTGACTAAGAGGTGTTGGGCCATGAGTTCATAAAGTCACTCGAGTGCTCCATTGCAAGCTCCAGGTCAAGAGCTGTATGTAGGTTTCCCCTGTAGGTTTTCCTTGTTTGAGTTTTGAACCTTCTGAGGTGTGCAGAAACCTTATTAAGCTCAAATCTACTTGTGTGATCTTCTCTACCACATGATCTGGTGACCCAGCCCTTTACCATATGGCCTCATGAATCTTTTCTTTTCATGTTCATGAACTTGGCCCAAAAGATGTTAATCTAAAAGGTCCTTGTAAAATGGAGCCATCAGAATTCCATGAGGTCCAGACACATACCTGGATCCCTTGAAACATATCCCAGGTATTGCTGCCTCTTCTTGGACTGGGAAGATTAAAAAATTAACGTGAAGTTTTCGTAATGTGACTAGAGAATTTTGTTCTTTCTGAAAATTAGATTGCTTTAAGATGTCACAGGTTGGGCCCTCAGGAGAGGATGCACTTGACTCTGGGTGTCTCCAGTCTGTGTGTGTGCTCTAGCCTTTATTTTAGATGTTTACATGTTGTGACTTCAGCAAGCAGGCTGTCTTGGACAATCTTGGGCTGGTTGTGGGACTTGACCTTATTTCTGAACTCCAATATATATGAGTATTGTGTGTGTGTGTGTGTGTTTGTGTAACCTCACAGGAAAAAAAAAAAAAAAAAAGGAGAAAAAAAGCAATGCATCAAAGAGCCCCCATGAATTTCAATTAACACATTTACAGTCATTAAGCACAGCAGTGAGATACAGCTTCAGAGTGGGAGGCAGTTCCCTTTGCAAAGCTACGTGCTGCTCAGAGCCAGCATGGGCTTAGGTCTCACTCTAATTTTTTTTGTGATTAGTTCGTTCAGGGCTCTGTTATTCATGTAAATATTTTTGTGTGTGAGGCTTTGAGCCAGGCAGCTCTAGACAAGCCGAGGTGCACTGTTTAATTACAGTAGCGAGGCACAGCCACCGTGTTGCATCTCCACAGCCTCAGCCCTCCCGCTGCAGCCTCAGCTCTGCCTCGGCCCTCTCTGCCTCTCAGAGCTGCATCCTTGGCACGGGGAACTGGAGGTTGTGGGGTTTTCTGCTTTTGCAGAAATGTCCCCGAGATGTTAAAAGTCCTTTTCCTTGCCCAAGATGAAAAAAAGAT
>VYXF01012893.1:585625-596429 GCA_013397295.1 Polioptila caerulea | reverse complement strand
GTTCCCAAGGACTAAAATCCAACCCACAGGTGTCTTGGGCTTGGTGCCAGGGCTTCTGAGCCCTCTGGGCCCCCTGCACAGGTCCCTGAGCTCCCAGGGCAGTCAGAGACAGGCCCTGGGTTCTCACAGAGGTGGCAAGGGCAACAGCAGCTGTTACAGCCCCCTTTCTGCAGCTGTTGCACCCTCTCTTTCTCGTCCTGTGTGGGGTAAATGTCACCAAGCTCAGGGCATTTGACAGCCCTCCTGTGCTCACTGTTTCCCAGTCTGAAGGGACTCCATGCAGCACATGGCCTCACTATGTCACATGTTGTTTTATTTCTGATTTGATTTTCTTATTGTTCCTCTGTTCTGTGCCATCCTAAGTATCTCCTCCCGCTCTTTAATGTTCGCTCCCATATCTAATATAATCACAGTGTATTATTAAGTCCTTAATTTCTCAGTAGAGGTACCAGTGCTATTTGTCTGTGTCTCCCTACTTGTGAGTGCTCCACAAAATTAGCCTCTGTGCATCTGGCAAAGTGCACGAGTTCATTTACATGCTGTGAAGGAGGGAATTATTACCTTAATCATACATATGAATAATTGAAGCACAGGAAATCAGAATAACTTGCCTGCAGTCACAAATTTGTAGTGTAACCAAGAGTTGAACTATACACTCCCTAGTTTCAACCCAACGCCTTAAATCACATTTCCTACCTCTGTGTTAAAGTTGATTGTGCTCTGATAAGTCCCATTCAAGGCAAAGGGCTGCTTTGTAGGCACTGTGTGAGTGCAGAACTGTTCCCTTCACTTAGGCACCTTCCAGTTTGAGGGAAGAAAACAATTAGTGAATTAATAAAGGTTATGATTATGATGGGGGACTCACTGGTATGTTGAGATGCTCAAATGCATCAAATGCTCAAATCCAGAAAAGGGCAACAAGGCTGGTGAAGGGTCTGGAACACAAGACCCGTGAGGAGTGGGTGAAGGAGCTGGAGTTGTTCAGCCTGGAGAAAAGGAGGCTCAGGGGAGCCTTATTGCTCTCTAGAACTCCCTCAAAGGAGGTTATAGTCAGCTGGGGATCTGTCTCTTCTCTCAGGCAGCCACTGACAGGGCAAGAGGACAGAGCCTTAAGCTGCTCCAGGGGAAGTTTAGGCTGGATGTTAGGAAAAAATTCTTCACAGAAAGAGTGACGGGGCATTGGAATGGGCTGCCCAGGGAGGTGGTGGAGTCAGTGTCCCTGGAGGTGTTTAAAAAGAGACTGGACGTGGCACTCAGTGCCATGATTTAGTTGATGAGGTGGTGTTTGGTCATAGGTGGGACTTGATAAACTCAAAGGTCTTTTCCAACTCATCTCATTCTATGATTCTGTGAAGTATCAGGTCAAAAAATATTTTAACTTTAGCACTGCTCCAGAAAGCCTCAGTCGGAGAATACTGATGTTTGCTCCAGTTCTGGGGTGCTAGAGGCTGAGCAGGAGTTCAGACCTTACAGAAATAAGTCCCACTCAGTGCACTGCTATCAGAGGGTCTCTTGGTCTGAGCCAAAAGTAGCTGTGTGAGATGACCATGCAGTGCAAAAATCCTGGCTGGCTCCACTTCCCGGGCAATAGAGCAAAAGCAATGGAAATCTGGGGCAAAGCCTCTGCTCCTTGGGCTGGGCCAGCCCACGTCCCACGGGCAGCAATGCCTGGGCAGGATCCGTGAGCGCTCGAGCTGTGGCCACGCACGTGAGCGAATGGACAGGCAGGAGTTCTGCTCTGCATTGCTGCAGAGGACAATGTGCTGCCCAAAACAAGGAGTGTAGTGTCAGTGCTCCTAAGGGAGGCAGGATTTTAGCTCACTAAAATACACTGCAGCTCTGAACCCAGTCCATAAGTCTGTCTGGCTTTAAATGCTTATAGCAAGGTGGTACCTGGGATGCCTTGTTGTTTCCCTTTGACTTACTTGATATTCTGCTATGCACTCCCATCTCTTTTGAGAGCAAAATGCTATGTGAATGCCTTGCGGGCTCTTTCTCTTTCACTGACCTTTTTTTATGACTGTAAAGAAGTTTCCCTAGGCCCAAGTCTGCTTTCTGTCTTGAATATTGACCTTAGAGTTACACCATCTCATTGTCGCTGCACGCAGACTTCCCAGCTATCAAAGTTCACCCACAGGACTCAAAAGTATTCCTAACTCAGAAACACCTTGCTTTTATGTCCTCCTCCTCTTTCCCCTCCTCCCTCCACAAGAGTGTTTTAATTTCACAAGCAAAATCCATTTTGCTGTGAATTTCGACAAGTGGTTCACCTGTTTTCAGGGTAAAAATTGTGCTTCAAATTTAAATGTCTTTTTCACTGTGACTGTCATAATATTTTCCATTTGAGGCTGAGATTCCACCGTGGGTTTTCTGTGCCATGTTGTCATCTGTCCAAATCTGAGCTTAAATGCGTGGAAATTCTGACATTTCTGTAAGAAATATAAAGTGGGGTTTTTATGTTCTCCAAGTTAGCTGTTTCATAGGTGTGGCCACTGGGTTTTGCCCAGCACTCTGGTCTTTCCCAGTTCAACAACAGATCGAAGATTTCTCAAGTTTCTTGGGCTTGTTTGCATTGACTGTGTCGTGTCATTTTTGTGAGAATAAGTGACGGTGATTTTTTATCTGATTGTTGATCCTGAAGAGCTGATAATGGAATAATTACCCCAAACCAGGGATTTCCAGCCTGACTGTGCCTGGCAAGCGGCGGTTGCGTGTGATGCGCAACGTGGTGTCCGTGTCCATGTGGATCTCAGAGAAGGCAGCTTCAAATCCAGCAAGCTTGGAGCTGTTTCACAGTGAAAAAGGCTCTGTGGTAGAAAAAGCTGGTTTTAGTGGGGGTTTTGAGAGGGGTTTGGTAGGTGCTGTTGGACTCCTTGCCCTTTAGTCAGAGGCTGCTTATGCCCAGTAGTGTGAGCTACGTGTTTTGGGGGCAAATTTGGAATATCGCTGTTTACCTACCCACAAGTATTTGACAAAGGCTGAAATCTTTTTTGTCAGTCAGGTGGGTTCATGTCAGGTTGTTATGTGGAACAAAGTACGCTGTTGAGATTATCACTGGAAGTGAATTCTCTAAAAGGCTTTTGCAGCTTTCAGGTAATATGAAATACATAGAAATGTACACCCACTGGTAACATTCATTTCCTTTTTTTTTTTTTTCTTGTCATTAACTTCTTTGAGAATACAAGGGGATATTTGCAGCTATTTCAGTGGCTTGACATTTGTCACAATGATACAACTTCTGAAATGTTGTCTGTAATTGCTGCTTCAGCTCACTGAACCTCTTACCAAACGGTCTGTGAGAATTGCTGGTGACACAAACTCCTGCTTATCAGAACTGATTCCATTGTGGTCTGACCTGATCAATTGCCCTTTAACGTAAGTCACAGTCAGGCTGTGTAATTTTATCGTGCAAATCTCTGTGTAATTTTATAGTGTAAGATTTTACACCGTTGGGGCTGTGATGTGATTGCATCTCTAGAGCCAGAGTTGGGAAATGAACCCAAGGGAGTTGTGCTTGGTACTACTCAACTCACAAACTTTATTCTTTGCAGTTGTGTATTAAGCAACATGACCAACATTTGCCACATGTTGTTTATTATTCTCTTATCTTTTCCCCCAGAGAAGGAAATGTGTGTACTGGGCCTAATTCCTTCCTTGAGGAATTATGTTCCTCAAATCCCATGTTGCCTGTAGAAATCATGTCTTTATCATTAACTTGTATCATCTCTATTAGCCTTCAAATCTGATGGAATTTGGGTAGCTGACCGTCCAAGATAAGATTGGAAAAGCTCTGCCATGTTGTATGTGAGTGGTTACTGAAATAGTTGCAATGCAAGGAACAACCATTTGAAGAGGTCTAATAAAACCTCTTTTTTGACTGTTAATTATTAATTTTTTATAATATGAGCTTGTAGCAGACTATTTCTCTCTGTGTTAAATGATAATAATTTAATTAATTGTAGCTGCCTAAAATAGCTGCAAGCAATCATCCCTTTTCCTTGTGTCTTACAGTTTATTTAAATTGCTTGATAGCTTCTTGTAGCCAAACTGGGTGGGCTAATTCAGCCCTGCTTCAGCTCAGTTAACATAATTCCTTCCATTGCACTGGATTTTTTTGTTAGACACCACATTAGCTTCTAATGAAGGTGTCAGACTGACAGACATTGATGCCATCTAGATGCACAATGAAGCATTGTAATGGTGATTTTATACAAGTCTCTCCGTGCTGGGGGACCTCTGGTGTGTTTTCCTAAAGGTGCCTCCAGAATGAAGTGGCTGGTTTATGTTTCAGAGCTGAGGCTCGATCCAGATCATTCCCATCAAGGGCAATAATTCCGGGAATGATAATGAGTCTCACGCTGGGCCTCCGCTGAGAATTCCATTACCAGCATCAGTTATGGCAGCAGCTGTAAGCGAGTGAGCAAACTAAAATAAAGGCCACAACAACTCTTTGGTCTAAGACACACTTTCTTGAGGATAAGCCTTATCTGGAAACAAAGAAATTCACAGTTTGGATGCTTACTGAAAGCAGGGTTGTTTTTTTTTACTTGATGGAAAACTTGGTTGTGCCACTAAAATGTGCACACAAACTTTTTGGGGAAACCCAAAGCTTTCTGCAAGCATGTTCTTTCCGTCTTTTTTCTGATACAGAAACATTTGAAAATGCTGGATCAGCTCTAATACCACGGGCTCAGGCTTTTTCTTCTTCCAGTATAGGATGTGGCACATGCTGGTCCTGCCGAGGACGCCGAGAGTGGCCCTGACTCGAGTTTTTCGTGTTTGAGCCCTCTTGCCCTGCTCATTCTTGGCTATGCCTGTCCCCTCACAGCTTCCCTGCCTTTTCCCATCCCAGTGGTGACGGTGCAGTTTGGCTGCAATTAGCACAGCTCAGATTTCATTAAGTAAATTACTGTGAAAAGCTTTCAATATTGGGACAAACCCAACAGAAACATGTAGATTACCCAACAGAGGATGTTCTCAATTTCTTTGGCCAGAAACTTAAATTCTTACCTAAGATTTTCAAAACTCTGGAAGAAGTTTGACCTTCCCCTACCCTCAGCCAGCTCTGAAGTTTGCAGCCGATGGTGTTTTACTAGACTTGCAGCACTGACTTAATAGCTCTTTAGTTATTAGAGGATAAATGTTCATGTTCTACAAGTTTAAATTATATTAAAAGCCTTTATTAGCGCCACTTGGCAAAATACCTTCTGGCTAGCTTTCTGGCCTTGGGCTAGGCCATTCTTGTGGTTTCTTAATGACATACTATGAAATGGATGTAATTTATGAGAATTTGGTGCCAGGTTTTGCGTGTATTAAGAAGCATTTGCCGTTCGTGCTTAATGCTGCTGAGCAAAATGAAAAAGATTAAAAACTTGAGTTACGTCTTGCATTCATCTGGCTTGATTTTCATTGTACATGGCCTTTTGTATTTTTATGTGTGTATATTTGTGTTATATTTTTTTATATATTATATGGTCTCTGAATTACTGGTGGTTGTTCAGTTCTGGCATGTAACAGTGCTGTTACTTTCAATTTATTTTCCAACCCTCTCTGAGTAATTTTGGCAAAGTATTCTCAATGAAAGAACTCCTCTGAGCCACGTAATAGGTTTCCCCACAGTTGGGAGAAGAATTAGGCCACTGGGTCAGCTTATTTTTGTGAAGGCAACTGTGCCATGGGCCAAAGGCCTCAGAAGTTTCTTTCCCACGAGACTTGGTGATGGGCTGTGATTCAGCTGGTTGGTATTTCCCCCCTCTCGGCATCTGTTTATTTGCTTTGCCTCCAAGGCCGCCCCCTTGTCCTTCTGCCGATGCAGCGTTGGTGTGAAAAACGGATGGGGCAAAGCACCTGGCGGGTGGGAGGAGGCGTGTGTGGTGGGGAAACGGGGCTGGGAGAAAGGCCTGGGGCTCGAGTAACCTTTCTTAGGTGTCTTTCCATCACAGGAGTTGTTTGTGGCGGAGGTGTGAGCCTTGGTGATTGCAGAAGCGGGCCGCTGTGGATCTGACCCCATGCTCTCATTCTTTCCGCAGTGGGGAAGCCTCACAAGTGCAACTACTGCGGCCGGAGCTACAAGCAGCGCAGTTCTCTGGAGGAGCACAAGGAACGCTGCCACAACTATCTGCAGAATGTCAGTCTGGAGGCTGCTGGGCAGGTCATGAGTCACCATGGTGGGTGCAAACCGCCTCCGGAGCTCCCTTGCACTTGGAGCACCTCGGGCAGGCTTTTTTCCATCTCTTTTACTTCCTCCCTTTCGTCCTTGCGTCGCTGCCGTCTTAGACATTGCTTACACTCAGAGAGGCAGGAGGAGAAAAGATGGGCTGAAGTCCTCACCCTGTCCAGTTTAGCAGCCCTATTTGTGCTTATTTTGTTTAAGTCACTGTATCACTTTTTTAGTATGTGTACATATGCAGACATGAAAATAAAGCCAAGTCCCCTGTAAAATAAAGCCAAGTTCAGAATTGCCCAAGAAGTCGTATCATAGAATCATAGAATGGTTTGGGTTGGAAGGGTCCTTTTAAGGACCCTCCAGTTCCACCCCTCTGCCATGGACAGCAACATCTTCCACTGTCCCAGGTTGCTCCAAGCCCCATCCAGCCTGGGCTTGGACACTGCGAGGGATCCAGAGGCAGCTGCAGCTTCTCTGGGCAACCTGTGCCAGGGCCTCCCCAACCTCACAGGGAAGGATTCCTTCCCAATATCCCACCTAACCCTGCCCTCTGGCAGTGGGAAGCTGTGTCCTGTCTCTCCATCCTCGTCCCCAGTCCCTCTGCAGCTCTCCTGGAGCCCCTTTAGGCACAGGAAGGGGCTCTGAGCTCTCCCTGGAGCCTTCTCTTCTCCAGGTGAACACCCCCAGCTGTCCCAGCCTCTGTCCAACAGAGGAGCTCCAGCCCTTGGAGCATCTCCAAGGCTTCCTCTGGACTCACTCCAACAGCTGCACGTCCTTCTTCTGTTGGGAGTCGAAGCCATGTATAAAAATGTATGATTCTCTTCCCCTTCCTTTCCCATAGTGAGTGATAATTAGGAAAGATAAGGATGGCAGAGGTATTCAGAAGTCATTATTTCTACCCTCTGTAATATTATCTTATCCCTCAAAAAAAGGGAGAGATGGATGTAAAAACCTTTACAGCAGAATGGAATTCAATAATGTTGTAGAAAGTAATTATAACCAAAAAAAAAATGTTTGTATGCATTTACATTTGCTAGTATTAATATGTTAACTAACACTGCATGTGTTAATATACATAAGGACTGAAGATTGCCAAAAAGATTGTTGAAAGCAAGAAATGTCAAACTCTGTGAATTTGTTTTCAGAAATTTCTGGAGCTATTAGTATGGATAATGAGCATAATGTCTCAGACTGCAGGGTTGAAGGCTTATCTGTAGCACTAAATGCTAAATGGTAGCTGTCCAAAAATGGTTATAATTTTATTCAAAATTAGTGTCTCACAAGCTCTTCTAAAACTGAACTTCTTTTAACTTTTCAAAGTTGTCTTTAGATGTTAGGTACTTGAAATCTTTAAAATTTTTTACTATTCAGAAAATATTAAAATGGTACTTTTCCCATTTTGATTCAAAACTACCCCATACCTACAAATACCAAAAAAAAGTTAGGTTGTGGGTAAAGGAAGAGGCAGATGAACCCTTCCACTTTTTATTTTTCCATTTTGCTTATCAAGATTGAGTGGAGTCATACAGCTTCATCTGGAAATTATTTCTGTAAAATCATTTTTCAAAACCTAAAAATGCAAGCTGAAATAAAATCTAGTCAGCATTGCTACCATAGGCTACATTTTGGTGACAGAAATCTCCAAAATTTTTTTAATGGTACTTTCCCATGACCAATTTAAGCCTATAAGGGCATATTGGACAGTTTTAGTACATGTTGCCAAAACACTCGTACAGCTTTATTCAGTAATTGCTCTCTTTGTAGACACCCTGGAGACTAAAGTCAACATTTAAAATGTCACTGATGTTTTAAAGATATTGAAGCGAGTGATTATGTGCCTGAAGTGGCTTTTTTCTGGTAGAAGTCAGTGAAAAGGCAGATTTTCAGGGCTTTGCTCTTTGGAGGTACCTGTTGTGGGCTTGGTCAGGTAGGTAGGAGTCACACCACTGAGTTGGTTCCCAACAAAATTGGTTCCCTATCTTGTTAACCAGGGAGGGATGCCTTCAGTCAGCCTTTCCTTAGGGAATAACAGGAGGCTGCCCTCAGCTGTGGCAGCCAGGATGTTGGAGATCCTGTTGTGGAAGAGCTTCCCAAATGCTGCTCAATGTCTGGGTTTGTTAGATAGTTATTTATTAAAATAATTAAAATTTCAGAGGAAACCTGAAGCTTTTTCTGAGCTGCCTAATGCCATGACAAGGGTAAGTCCTTAACCTTGTCTGCCCAAAGAAGCTGCAGTGATTGACCTTGCATTGATTTTTCTACCACCTGAAGTTAAACCAGTGCAAATCCCATGTGGACAGTTCTTTTACCTACAGCCTGACTTTGCTTGGGCTTAAAATAGAAGTGTTCACACAACCACTTCACTTTTCTCAACAAAATTAGCTTAAAGCAGCACTTTGAATTCAGCTAGTGCCTCTTTCTCCTCCGGGCAAATATGTCTGTGCCTCCCCTGGTGAATGTTTAAGGGGTGTTTGATCCACTGTCTTCATTTAGTTGTTTGGTGAGGGCACAGCGAGGACAGGCAGCGACAGGGAGCTCCAGCTTCAGCTGGGGCCAGTGATAAATCTCAGCTCACATGGCTGCATCCCTCACACCTGAGAAGCTCAGCACGAGGGTCACGAGCACCAGCCTGTAGAGATCTGCAGCAAAGTCCTTTTCCTGGGACTGTAAAGGCCAGGGAAGAGTACAAAAATGATTGCTCAGCTTAACGTTAGGCCTCATACTAACCCTGGAAAAATTGTATTAAATTCCCTGTCTCCCATGTCACACATGGAAATGATGTTCCTGAGGATGACTGAGAGTATGCTTTGGAGACTTATTTTGCATCCCAC
Source organism: Polioptila caerulea (assembly GCA_013397295.1). Lineage (NCBI taxonomy): Eukaryota > Metazoa > Chordata > Aves > Passeriformes > Certhiidae > Polioptila > Polioptila caerulea. The sequence goes on along the minus strand of VYXF01012893.1, from coordinate 587,432 downwards.
TGGGGTTGAGCTTTCCTGACTGTCTTTCCAAATTCTTGGTGTGTTGTTTTTGCTGGGCGTTTTGAAGCCTTGGAGTGCGTTTCGGTGTGACTCCCGCTCACAACTTCACCATTGCACACAGAACAGGGAGACCTGGGGCTTTTCTTATCCCTACCAGCATCCTGCTCCTCCTGCTTTAGCAACACCAGCATTGGCCAGCACTCAGCATTGATCCACATTATTTCTGCAGAGACTAGTTGTTCCAGAAAACTGGAAGCAGCCCCTAAGAGGGTTTGGATTTTTTTCAAGCATTGTGCTCAAGCCCATCAGTTTACAGGCATGCTACAGACATCTACTTTGGTGCTTTCAATTATCTCTGTCTTGCAGATGGCTTGATCACCTGACTGAAGCCACAAGGGGAAGCAAGAGAGGAGGAAGGAGGGCTGCTTTTGGGGGGATGGGTAGGAATGTACAAATCTCTGGGTCTCGCTCCATCCTCTTGCAGGGTGCCAGTTGCTTGTTGAGCTGCCCCTCTTTGTCTTCCTGTTCCCTGCTCAGCAGGACGGATGCTGCAAGAGAGATCCCATGATTTTGTTGTTGGAAATTTTCAGCTAAGCAGTGCTGGCTCTGGAAGGAGAAATTAGTCTGCAGTCTCCTAGCTAGCAGTGTGTTGGGGGTGACAAAAGGGACGGTCCCTGACTGCCAAGAACATGACCTTTGCAGGGAAGAACAGGGAGAAATGTTGAAGGCTAGGTATGGTTTACACCCAGTCATGTCTTCTTCTCCACTGCTACAAAGCCAAAAGTCCAGAGAAATTCTTCCAGGGGAATGGAGAAGGGTACTCTTTTCAGGAGAAGGAGAAAGAAGCCTTAGCCTTAGGCTGTGCAAGGCTCAAAGGCCAGCTCCACATAAAACACACAATGGCCTTGTGTCTTTCCCTCTTACACAGTTGCTTAAAACATCGTTAAAATGCTGGTCCCACAGGACACTTCCCACCAGGGTCCATGGGAATATTTCCTGTCATTTCTCTGCACACACACACTTCTTTTAAATAGCAATATTGTGAGCCTCAGAAAGGAAATTGAGGTTGATGGAGTAATACTAATTTATACCAGCTGAGACTTAGCCCAGTGTCTGGTGTCTGCACACAAAATATTTATCAGTAAAACACACACTGGGTAATTTTTTTACTTCTCTTTTCCCCCTGTTCTTACCTCACTGGAACAGCATAAACTTTTTTTAACAGTTCATGTGGTTTCTTACAAATTAAGGAGTAAAAAGTTAAAGATAGTCACTTTGAACACTCTGTTTGAAAAAACAGTGTCTTCAGGAAAAGAAAGACTGTTCTGAAGACTATCCAAGTTTATGAATTGAGAGTTTAGGCTTAGAAACAACACTTTGTGTTAACTGCAACTGAATATTGACAGTGTCAGAGGTGGTGAACTCCTCCGTGGGCAATCCAGGAGCACACCCTGATAGCTGATGAAGAACACCCCTGAACAGAAACAAGCGTGGGCTTTTCCTGGGCTGGAAGTTTGATTTTTAGAGTAAAAAAGTCTTCCAGAGCTGAGGCTGTAAGTGCTCAGCATAAAATGATTTGCTGTATCTGAGCTAGTTATATCCTGTCAGCTGTTCTTTGGTTGCTCTCACTACCAAGGTAATGAAGTAGGATGTACTACAACAAAAAAGGAATTGCATTTACTGCTGAGTAAATGTGTACACGAGCTTCTACTACAGAGCAGCTGATTGTTCAGAACCCGTAGTTGTGTGAGATCAGTTTGGTTTCCCTCTTTCTTATTTTGTTTTTCCTTAAAAAAAAAAAAAAAGA
>VYXF01012893.1:553973-567781 GCA_013397295.1 Polioptila caerulea | reverse complement strand
AAATAAATAATTACATAATGACACCAGGGTTTAATCGAAAAGCCAGTGAAGATACTGGGAATTGTCCCACTTCTTTACGTGTTCATTGGAAGGTGCTCTTATAAATAAAAGGAGTTCAGAAACAATCCCTTTGACAGTGGTGCATGTGAGCGACCCTAATGTAAACCTGTATCCCCCTGCTAAAAGAGTTTTGCCGCTATAGACTGAACTATGGGACTTGTTGTTATTTTTATTTTCTTCTTAGCATACATGCATACATATGGTTGCACATCTGTATGTGTGTGCTCTGTACCCGTGTGAGTGTTGTACAGCCATGTGAGAGTGGGAGTCTGTGTGTGTGTGTGTGTATAAATAAAAGAAGCTGCAGAAACTTTGTAATACTTTGTGAAAAGGATTATATTATAAAGGTTTGTACTGTCTTGAGTGCACAGCTACTGGAATAAATGTAGGGAATCTCAGGAACAAGCATATAATTTGTCCAAGAATTATTTCTTCTCAGAAGTGTAAGTGCAGTTTTTAATTCTGTATATTATTTAATATTTTACCAATAAAAATAAACTTCTGACACGAAAGGGTTTTCCATTCAAACTTTCTGGACACATTGGTGTATGCATACACTTTCCTTTCTTGCAGCAGGAAACACACGTGGTGGTTTGGCACCTCCCAGGAATCGCGCTTCTACCCGCTCACAAATCCTGGGAATTAGAATGCTGGAGAGACTGAGTGTGTTATGAGCTGGGGTTCTGAGCATGGGTTCTGAGAGGGGGGAGTTGAGCACAGATCTGCTTTTAATATTCATTGGAGCTAAAGAAATGCCTTCCATCAGCTTCAGCATCAGCGAGAGAAGAGCCCACGAGGGTCCTGCTGTGTCGAGCGGTGGCATCAGTCACCTGCCAGTCGCTCTGCCGTGTTCTTGAAATGGATTAGTGGCTTAAGATTTTTCTGGAAACACTTGGACTGCACACACATTTCCTTTGAACCCTTCCCTCAGCGTGGGGTTTTGGCTGAGTTCCCTCTGTCATATCCAGAGGTGATGTTCCCAGTAGGGATTTGTTGGGCATTTCACATTGCCCCGCTTGTCCTTCCTTTCATAGCGCAGCTATCGACCTGGTAGCGTTCACAGTACAAACTCTTCAGAGTGAAAGGAAGATCTCATGAAGCTTCATAAATTGTTTGTTGTTTGTTTTGCAAATCTCTTGTAAATTCTTGGCTAAAGATAACCAGCCTCTCCCCATAATAAAAGTGTTCATCATTCACATGAGAATGGAAATTCCTTAAGATGTCATCTGAATAAAAGTTAATCTTCCTTTAAGTCATGTTTGATGTATGTTGTCTCCAAGGAATGCTTCTGTTCAGTGAGCAGAATTTCCCGATTCCTTTCACACAGGATTGCTGGATTACTGATTTTGCTTCCAAAAAACCCTCAAAATCCAGCTGATGGGACAGTGTGAATCTTTAGTGCATGGAGCAGAAATCCCATTGTGCCATTCTAGGACAGAAATGACTTGGCTTGATGGACTCAGGGTCCTGTCCCAAAACTTTCTGGAGATAGTGATGCTCTTTTCATTGACTTCAGCTAAGGGTCTGAGATCATCAGGGGAGAGCTCATAGGCAGAAATTAAATGACTTCATAATCCTTAGGGCTGCTCAGTCATTTTCAGGGGTGAGACTGTGCATGGCCTCAACGTTATTAGGGGAGAGGCTCTTGGAAATCTCCTGGCCTCGATTCAGGGCCTGTGGTGTTGTGCCTGTGTCTGGGCAAGAGTCACACCATGGGATGCCACTGCCTTTCCCTTTGGATCACCCTGTCAGCAAAGCAAGGGGCAGGTTGACCTCACCTCTTATCTTGGCAACAGGGAAGTGCGTCTGATCCCTCCTCAGCATGGCTTTTGCTGGGAAACTCTTGTTGTATCAAAACCAGCCTTCTCCTCTTTATAGCAACAGATGCCTAAAAATTACTCCAGTGACCTGTCAGCAGTGCTGCCATTGCCCAGCTGTGATCTATGGGAGGCCAGTGGTTTAAAAATCTTAATTATTTTCTTTGTTGCTGCATCAAATGATGCGCCAGCAGCAGTCTTTGAGTGCAGCATCACACCTCGCATTGACAACTGGGTCAGTCTTGCAGCCAGGTAAGCATTTGTATTTCTGACCTGCCAGTCCAGCCCTGCATTCTGCCAGTGGCCTTCTCCAGCCTTACCAAAACCAGTATCATTTTCCCAGTTAATAAAGGTTTAGCCTTGCTTTCTGGCTTTGGCTTCTATCGCGTTAATATTTCTATTTTCGCGCTGTACTTCCAAGAACTTACTGGAGTTTCTTCTGAGGGTGAGTTTGTTTTTAAAACGTGGTGAATCAAAGCACGTTTTCCTCCGTCTCTGTGCTCAAATGTCAAATCCCAGCCCTGCCATGAATCATTTCCCACCACGACACTGTGGAATATATAACAGAGCTTTTGTTAATGGGAGACAACGGCAGGGCCTCAAAATCCCATTATGAAACTCGCAATAATCGAGGGACTAAAAATAAATTTTGCTTGGATTGCAGTTGGAACATGCTTGGGTTGTTTTTTTCTTTCTTTTTAGTCGATCCTAATGTAGTTAGTCCTCAATAAACCCAGCTTTACCCTTGTGCCCTTCAGTGCTTATTTTTGTCTCTTCTTGGTGCATCATATAAACATTGTCATAACTTCCAGCATGCAATTATAAGTGTTTGTTTTGGGGTTTTTTTTCACAGCAGAGTACCTCAGGAGCCACAATGACTTCTGGATTCAATGAAATATGAGTTGAAAGGATTACTGTGTAAGTGCAGAGTCGCCTAAAATTTTAGGCTGAGAATGAAAGCTCTTTTCAAAGGAATATACTTGTGAAATGGCCTTTGTATTTCCTGTTAATTCCTGGTACAAAGATTAGGGATGGAGTCCCAGAGTATGGTATTTTCCAGGGATTTCTGTCAGTGGAGAAACGGAGCCCTTGTAATGAGACTATAGAAGTGCTCAATATTATCTCATTATTTTTCATTAATCCGCGCACACCAGCCCGCCTCCACACGCTGTAATTCCATGTTACCACCCATGTTCACATTAAAATAGGAACAGATTATTCAAGACTCCCACACAAATCGTGAACCTCTATCCCTTCTGATCTGTCACTGGCCATCCCTGAGACAGAGGAACCTCTTCCCTGGGCAAGGAGTCAGCTTTAAACCTGGCAACCCAGCCCTTCAGAGCTAAATGCCTATTTTTATTCCTGGCAAATGCTCCCGTGGTATCCAGCATCCAAGCCTGGATGAAACTACCCTGTCAGAACTGATTTTTAACAGAAAATTGCTTTTCAATGAACCCATTCTCTATGGAAAGTGTATGCTTTCCGTAGATTTGGGAGGATTTGGGGATTTTTTCCCTCAATAAGAAAGCCTGAAACTCTAAACCCTTGGAAGGTTTCTGTGTTATTTTTTTTGGTTTCAAGAGGAAATACTTCCCTGCCCTCAACTCCTGTTTTCATATCAGTTCAAATAATGTCAAGACACTCTTTGCTGCTCTTTCCCATTATTTTTGTTACTTTTCCTGTTTCAGGCTGCCTGCATGTAGTTGATAGGGTGTGGTGAGGAATGTAAATTATTATTTTCATGTAGGTGTGGTAGCTATTCAGTTGTAAATCCTGTTTTCAATCCTTCTGACTATTTTATTTGTGATCTGTAATATTGATTTGTCTTCTGAGCAGAGAACGCTGCAATCTATCAGGAGCAGGGACATTTTATTCCCTGCTAAAATAATTCAAAGCACTCCCAAAAATTTGTGTGATGGTAAAAAAAAAAAAGAGATCTTCCCTTGAAGCCAGTTTTTTGGGGTTTTTTTTTCCTCTTTGAAATGAGTTGAGGAATTTGTTTCTGTGGTTGATTTGTTTTTATCAGTTAGTTGCAAAATCTGACCAGCCTCGCCTTTCAAACCCATCTCCCATGATAACCTGCCGCTGGCTGTCTCTTGATAACCGACTTAAAAAAAAAAACAAAACCCAAAACAACAAAAAAACCCACCAAGTTAAAAGGTTTGCATCTGCAGGCAGCTCGGGGTGGTGGAGGAGCGGGGCTCAGCTACTTCAGGCAGTTGAGTAAAGACACCAAGCTGCTCCCTGTTCCACTCGAGCCCCAGCAGCCGTGCCTGGAGCACAGCTGTACTTTGGGGCACAGCTGTACTTTGGGACAAAGCTGTACTCTGGAACACAGCTGTACTTTGGGACACAGCTGTACTTTGGGACACAGCTGTATTTTGGGACACAGCTGTACTTTGGGCACAGCTGTATTTTGGAGCACAGCTGTATTTTGGAGCACAGCTGTACTTTGGGACACAGCTGTATTTTCCCCCAAGCTGTGGGGGCCTTTAGGCAGCCGCAGGCAGTGGCCCCGCAGATGCTCCAGCCCTCCAGAGCCTTCCCAGCTGGTCCTGCTTTGGGAAGGCTGGGTTTGGTTCCTCACCTGNACCTTGGGAAGGCTGGGTTTGGTTCCTCACCTGTGGCACCAGTCCCACCTTGGGAAGGCTGGGAGTTGGTTCCTCACCCATGGCACCAGTCCCACCTTGGGAAGGTTGGGAGTTGGTTCCTCACCCATGGCACCAGTCCTGCTGTGTGCCCCCTGAGCAGCCTGGCGGGGGCTAAGCCGGCCTGCCCGTGTCCCTGCCGGGTGCCAGTGCTGCTCTCAGTGCTGTGTGAGCTCCTCTGGCTGTGCCCTGCCCTGTGCACAGCCCCTCCTGGGTACCTGCAGCAGCTGTACAGCCAAAACCATCGTTACACATCTGCCTCTGTTGGTGCAACTCAGCTGTCGGTTCAATCTATGTCATTTCAGGATAAATCTGGAACCTAGGAGTACAATCACTGCTGGGTTTTTTGGTTTTCCAATTGTTTCTTTTTTATGGCTAGCTTTAGGCCTGCAGCATCCCTGTCCCTTAGGCTATGCCTAGGAACAGTTGATGGTCTCTGTGAAAAGTGAAGTTTGGGGGTCACATGCTGCACACTCAAAGCTGATGGCCCGTTCTGGCCAGTGTATGGAAGCCTGGAATTGTTGTCCTTGGATACCTCTGCATATTGTTCTCCATCAAAAAGATCTTTCGAAGGCTGGTTTTTTGAAAAAACCATTTCCCTGCAGCTTGACAGGCTTCTCCTTTCCCTGAAGTGGCAGAAATGTGCAGTGTTTGGGCACGGGTTGCATTTCCCAGGCAGTAAGTGCGTGGCTGGGATGTCTGCAGTACATACCGAGTGCTATGCTGCTGCTGTGTGGCCATGAGCAGGCATTTAAAGTGCTTTTTCTCAGGAGTTCTTTTTAAAAATTTATTTCTTTGGTCAAGTGTTCTCTTTATTTGCCTTCCACTTTCGTCCCCATTTCTTCCAGTAAGAAAACAGAAGTTGTCACTAGACATTAGAACACAGCAAGTTTTAAGTCAATGCGGGTTAATATTGATTATTTGCATGATGTTTGTTTCTAGAAGCCCTTCTGAGCTAGATGGTTGTCCTAGCACCAAACAAAAATAAGTCCTGGCTCGCACTAATGCATTTAGCATCTAATTTTAAAAAGAAACCAAGCTTCTTCTCATTTTCAGAAGTCCAGAGATCTTTCCTTTCCTTTATTTGTCCGAGCCTGGTTATCACATTTGGAGACAGTATTCCAGTAACTGTCCCTCTGGCGTTTTGCTGCTCCTTGAGACTATTCCCTGTGTAGTTCCCTACGTCTGTACACAGAGGGGGATCTCTGTGTGTCCCCAGACAGGCTCTGTGGAGCAGTGAGCTCAGCTCCAGCCCTGCCCTGCCCGTGTGCCCCGAGCTGGCTGAGCTCTGAGCCGTGGCTCCATCCCTGTGTTTGGAACACGGCCCCTGCACACGGGTGGTGTCCCTGGGCCTTGGGTGCCGGATCTGAGGCTGGGGTGTGCTGAAACACGTGCTGGTCAAATGAGCCCAGCTGCCCAACAGGCCCGGATGGCTTTGGATAGCTGACATCCTGATCTTTATCAGATCTGCCTCGTCTCTGAACGCTACCGGCTCTGTTTCTCTGGAGGGTTTTGTTAGATCTTTTGATTAGATATTGAATTATCTGGGTCTAAACCAGATCTACGTTGCTCAAAACACTGCAGCTGGATAATGTCCTAGTTGTAGGTCCTTAGTGAAACTTACTGGTAGAAAGATGGGCTTTGATCCTGTTAATATATGAGCGCTGATTTTCTGTTTTCCCCAAAAGCAAAAGTGAGGGGGAAAGATGTAACAGTGTCAAATGGATTCCAGTTTTGCCCTGGTCATATCTGCTGGAAAGGAAATTTCTAAGCTGAGGCTGACGTGATTCACCCTGTACAAGACACTTCAGCTGCTCTTAGGAGACAATTTTATGTAAGAGGAAACGTAAAGGACTTTCTGCATTTGATATAGACTCAGTTATAGAAGAAACCCTGAGCTCTCAAGGAAGAGGAGGTTTTGAAGATAACATCAGTAGCCAGTTCGTTCAGCCTCACGTGAAATTGCTGATATTTTAGTGATCTCTGGCTCACCTGTCCTGCCAAATTGAGATGACTCTAAGACTGCTCACACACTTCATTTCATTGTACAAATTACTGCCTTTCCAAGACTTCTTCGAGAGCCAGGCTGTCAGTAGAGGAACCTTTGCTGTTATTTCAGGCCCATCTGTGTGTGTGTAGGTGAGGCTGAGTAAACCACAGATGACCTCTGATGTCATTTTACCTTTACTCATTTGCCCCGTCCCACTGCCAAGCTTGCACACAGCCAGAATCCATAACCTGGAGATTCTTTTCAGGGCAGGAGGATGGTGCAAAATCACATTGCTGCCCTGACAGGGCACCCTCTGATTCATCACTCCCAGAGCCTTTGCACCTCTTGGCTTGTCCCCGAGCAGAGGGTTGAGTGCAGGCCCTTGGTGGCTGTGTCAGGAGGTATTTGGGCAGGAGGATTCCACAGCAGCTATTTTGGGCTATTTCCCCACATCGAGAAGCTCCAGTGCTTATCTCAATGGAACGAAAGCCAAGCCTGTTCTTCTAGATAAAATGCTTTCCCCTCCAACTGCCTGATGCCTTATCTCTGGTCTTGCAGCATCACCCATAACCCCTCTCCTGACCCACTTAACTCTCTGCTTTCAGCAGAGCTGGGCTGGGGGGCAGGGAGACTTGATTAATGAATAATATTCACTTTCTCCTAATGCAAAAACTCTTCAAGTGGTCCATGCTCATGTAATGAGGAGAGAAATCTCTATTCTTAATCAGCTGATAAATTATCTATAGGTAGACCTTTAAGAATGTATTTCAGGTAGCTTTGGTTCACATAAGTTATTGGGTTTTAAGCGCTTTTCAGAATCTCCTGACAAAGAAAAGAGCTTCAGTGATGTCATTTGAAACCTGTCACCTTGTTTTTCTTTGCCTGTTTAAAAAACAAACCAAGACTGTGTTATCTCTCTTCCATATCCAAAATAATTTCTATGAAATCAATATTTTTGCAAGCATAGCAATAAGCTAATGCTTGCTTTTTGAGCTTCAAAAATTAGATAAGGACTGAATATAGGCAGTCAAAGCAGTGAACGTGTTGCCTCTTACATTCCAATTTCAGCAGCAGGTACAGCCAAGGCAAGCTTGTTTGTCAATTTATTTGCAATTAAGCTGATACTTTTAAGCCGTTTCCTAGTGAATGATTATCTATCAAAATGTTTTTATCAGCTGGAACTGGCTGATGTTCACTCAGATACTTTCTTGGAGAACCAGCATGTGTGTAGTTAAGCAGAATTCAAACAGGTTTCCTGTTTGAATATTAATTTTTTTGATTGCCTCCATTTCTTTACAGTGTGGCAGGGACTGCTCAGAAAATGCTCTTCTCCCTGAATCTGTGTGCAAAGAAGTCCAGTGGTGTGAATTGTCACACTGGTGTGAACAGTCCTGTTCATTTGTCACCACTGGATGGTCTGGTGAAACAAGGAAGGATAGAAATTCCAGCCATTGTGAGTAAGATTGCTCAATGTGGGCGCCCTGGGCCTTCCAGGATGGAGTTCTGGAGGGGACACCGTGGACACTGCAGCTGCAAACTGATCAGGAAGTGGGGCTGACATTCCCTCTCCTCCCCACACCACTTTAGGGCACTGGTGAGTGCCTAGGTCCTGCCAAGGTGCAGGGGACCAGGCTCTTGCTTGACTTCATAGTCTCAGCTCCCAGGAGAGTCAGAAATGGGTGTGATCCCTTTCCCACAACCAAGGGTTTGTCGCTGGATTCTGCTATGGGAAATGGCAAAAGCAGAAAACAAATCAGTAAATGGGAGCCTTGGCAGGGCACGCAGCCCCTCGTGCTCGTGCCTCTGCCTTCGTTGCTGCCTCTGTGTGAGGTGTCACTGTCACTCCTGCTGCTTCCCAGGGACAATTTCACTGCACCACCTCTGGGTTTTGAATTTTTTTCCATGCCTTCATTCACAGGTGGAGAGAAGAGTGAGGCCTGCCATCCTTGGCCAGCTTGGAGCTATGATTTCACTGTGCTGGCATATTGCGTTGCAGCCATGTGTCACAGATCTTTTGCTTGTCATCTCCCATGTTCTCACTATTCCCTGTCACTTCAAAATTAATTCATTGCTAATCACTTACTCCACCCAGACGATACCCATATTCTTCTACTTGCAAGGCACCACCTGATGCTTCATTTGGGGAGAATGGAGGGAGGGACAAACAAAGGCTGACAATTGCTCTGTGAACCAGTAGAATTAATTTGTCCATATGCAAAATTTAATTTGAACAGTATGAATAATGAAGCTCTTGGGTCACAGCACTGCTTCTCCAGATACGGCAGTGCAGCTCTTCTGTACAAGAGAAGAGAAGGACAGAAGGAGTGAGATCTTCCTTTCCAGGCTGGTATGGGATACTGCACTTCCAGCTCCTGGTGGATGACTGGGGGACATTGGCATTAATCATGGTTATATTCAAGGGTTGCCATCTTCTCGGTGCCATTGGCTGTCACTTCTGGTAGAATCATGGACTCATGGCATGGATTGGGTAGGAAGGGCCCTTAGAGCCCATCCAGTTCCATCCCCTGCCACGGGCAGGGACAGCTCCACCACACCAGGCTGCTCCCAACCCCACCCAACCTGGCACTGGGCACTTCCAGGGAAGGGCAGCCACAGCTTCTCTGGGCAGCTGTTCCACTGCCTCACCCCCTGAGTAAAGAATTCCTTTCTACCATCTAATCAAAATCTCTTCTCTTTTAGTGTGAAACCATTCCCCCTTGTCCTACCACTCTCTGCCTGCATAAAAAGTCACTCTCCCTCTTTTCCACAGCTGTGCTTTGAGTCAGGCAGGGGTTTTCTGAGTCACAGAATGCTTGAGGTTGGCAGAAACCTTGAGAGATCGCCTGGGACAGCTCCATCCTCAAGCAGGGCCACCTAGGGCAGGTAGCCCAGGGGTTTTGAGTGCCTCTGAGCACGGAGTCACGGCCACCTCCCTGGGCAGCCCGTGCTGGTGTGTGACCACCCTCACAGCTGCAAACGCTTTTTTTTCTGGTGCAAAGCTCCCGGTGGCGTTGGGAAACAGGATGCCCACGGATCAGGGCGGATGAGATCAGGGCAGAGCTCCCCCCTCTGCTCGGCGCCGGCTCCTGGGCTCCGAGGAGCCGCCTCATCTGCCGGGCCCCAGCAAGGAAGCCTCAAACCACATCTGGGAACATTTTGAAACAGATTTTTGTCACCCCAGAGGAAACATCGCGGGGGAAGAATAGGCCCTTGTCGCTGTGAACCAGTGATGACAAGATAAAGGCACCCAGCTCGTCCCCTGTTCCTGTCCAATAGGGCAACAGCGAGGAATTTCAATCCCTTCATTTCAGGATGCCGTGGAACAGGGACATTTCTCTTTCACAGCTCTCCTCGCTGTTTGGTTTCCTAATGTAATGTATATGTACACCTATTTTTTTAATGTGTGGATCTGTAGAGGGTCTGCATGTGTGCTCAGCGAAGTGGGACGTGCTAAAATGGTGATTTTTGGTGCACAGTTTGGTGCCTTCTGGAGGCTGGCCTGGAACAGAGACCAGACAGAGCAAAAGGATAAAGCAGGGATTTATTACAAGGCCTCAATGGGCACCTGGGCTGCACAAGAGGGGCCACACCTTAGATTCCCCAAAATGGTCACAAAATGGACACTCGATCACGAGGTCTCCCACTTTTATAAATTCTGGGCCATCAGCATATTGGAGTTAATTGTCCAATTACAGCTTCAGGTTATGAAGCTCCATTCTCCTTGTGTTTTTCTTTTCACTGTTTTGTTCTTGGGCCTGAAAATTGCATTAGTTGTCCTTGGTGCCAAGCTGGAGGAGGAATTGTTTTGTCTCCCTACTCTGTGAAGGGAACTCAGTAGCACTCAATATGAACCCCAGAACCACACACTAAAACAGCACAGAATGTGAAAAATATAAAAGCTAAACGCCAAGGCATCAAGTTTGAGGAAACACAGCCGTGAAAGCCTACAGAAGGATTCCTACTGTGTCGTGTGGCTCATCTCAGGTACCACTGAGAGCCCAGAGCTTTGCTGAGCTCGGTTAACGTTTGAGCTCAAGCCAAAACCCTTCGTACCATGGCACCTTCCTCAGCTCACAGGAGGCCTTCTGCTGGCAGAGGAGCTGCAGAAAAACACAAGAGTGACGAGGTGCCCAGAGAATACAAATTGTTGTGCAGGAGGGGCTCTTCAGGGGGCAGCTTGGGTTGATCCTGTGAGTGATCAGGTAATTGACAGCTGGTCTCTGCCATCCTCCGTCAAAGAAGGGACTAAGTGTTAAATCTCCCTGGAGAACGGAAGGAAGGGGAGCCAGAAAATCCCCCACAAGTGGAATGAGATCATATAAAAAGCTGCAGAATTCCAAATGAAATTGAATCACTTTACTCCCAAATGAGCACCTCAATCGGTATGAATCAATACAAATGGCATCAATAAATGTATCTCGTTTTCTTCCAGTTTAACATCTTGTTTTCAGAAGGTTCTCAGAAAGCATTTTGATACACCAATGCATGAAATACTGCTGTCAGATAAATTCAGATTATCCTGGACAAGGGTATTATATCACAGAATGAAATCAGGCAGCAGAGATATAAAAGCAAAGAAACTGTTAGTGCTGATTTCTTGGGAAATGTCACAAAGGGTGATTTGAGAAGGGGTGGTGTTTGAATCCCAGCACACACTAACATTTGTTTTGCTGCTGTTTGCCCTGAACTTCTGCAGCACTAGCAGAGAGAGCTTGGTCTCCAGCAATGCCAAATAATGCTGTTTTATTAAATTTTGTGAATTTTACCAATAAATAAGAAGTATGACTTGTTGGTTTTTTTCCAGAGCTTAGTCATCTCTGGCATATCTGGACTACTTCTGTTTTGAAAACGATGATGTCGATACCCAAATTGTAATGACTCCTGAGTTCTTCAAAACCTAATTGTAGAGTTTGTTAATCTGGCTTTTAAGCTGTTTTCTAACATGAATTGGTGTTTGTGCACCCAATTTGTGAGGTGTGCCACCCAAAAAACATGATGTTAACATGAAAACCAACCAAAAGCTGGAGTGATGAAAAGGTCAAATACATTATTAAGCATTAAAATTCTGAGAAGTCCCTTTTGTGCAGGAGGTCATAACAAGAAGAGGAAACAGCACAACACGAGCGATCTCTTGTGATAAAGATCTGGTGGGCAGAGAAGAGCAGAGGAAGTGGAGCACGTGTGATGATTCCTGTTACAGGACGTGGCCCTCCTCCTCCTCCCCATCAGGCGGTGTGCTCAGGGCTTCGGTTGAAATATCCTGGAATTTGGTTAAACTCTAGAAATTATGTTACATTTTTAAATTTATTTCGTCAAGCGAATGGAAACCTTAGTTTTTACAGTTCTAGAAAAGCACCTGAGGCTGAAGTTGTCCCATCCCAGTGAAGGATCCTCTTCTCCTCTGCCTCTCAGACCTGAGCTGGAAGGAGATGGTGCCACGAGCGTGGGGTCACTGTCTCTGTGTAACTCAGACATGTCCTGAGACCTGGGGTGGGTCTCACTGCCCCATTCTGACACCAAACACGTAAACGCCTGCTGGTGACAAGCAGGACTACAACAAAGACCCCTATTAAGCTCTTGTGAAAAACTGTAAAGGTTTTGCAGCTTCTGTTGCCATTTCAAAGCTTGAGCGAGTTTGCGGCATCGAGATGCGCCATCTGAGGGATGAGCAGGAGTTGGTTCAATTGCCCCAAATGTAAAGAATTAAATTGTTGTTCCTGTCACCCAGTATTATCTGCTGCGTGCCTCCCCCATGAAGGCTTGTTTTTTGTGTCTCCTAATCGTTACCCTCTGCTTTTACCCGCAGGAGAGGCCGGTGCAGGAGGGGAGGGTGCCAGATGTTCCCTTGTCCCTCTGTGCCCCAGGGGCCACTCATCCTTCCAGAGGACGGGAGTGAGAGTATCCCATCTCTTGGGATACCCCGCCCCAGGCCGAGTGAGGCACTGGATGTGTCCCTCCGATGAGGACACGGGCCGGGGCAGGAGCAGGATGGTTTTGGTGGGGTCTTGCAGCACTGCTGAAATGCAGGGCAGCATCGGTGTTTCTTATCTCTAGTGTAGGCACACGAAGGCAAAAAAAAAACAAAAAAAACATAAAGAGAGAATTGAGGAGAGGAGGAAAGCAGTCAAATTTCCCGAAGCTCTCTGCTGGGAGCGCTGGGGCAGCTTGGGTGGGGTTTGCTAATCCAGCCATGCCTGCTGAAACACCGGGGAGGGGCTGAGGAGAGGCGATGGCATGGGAATGTGCCATGAAAGTCAGCGAGGAGCCGGGGGAAAAGCCTGCTCTGAGCCTGGAGAGGACAGGCATCACGTCAGCCACTGCATTTGGGGAGTGCNTGCAAGGCAGATGAGGCCCATCTCACTCTGTCCTGCCCCAGGTGGAGACAGTAAATTCTGGCAGCTTGTGGTTCCTCTCCCCAGCACCTGAGGAATGAACGCTCTGGTGCCCGGCTTTGTGTCTCCCCGCCAGGCCCCAGCCTGCAGGGCAGGAGGGGTAACTCAGGGGTTAACCCAGGGCTGGGGTTAGAGCCAGCCTGCACCAGGGCTGGGATAGCACAAACGGGCACTTTCGGTGCTGTCATGCTAATTAGTCAGCACTCATCAAGAGAGCTAGAAAAATAATTTTGCAGATCGTATCAGACTGAGTTTGTGGTTGGCCCGAGCTGGTGCTTTATTCTTCAGATACAGAAATGTGCAGCATTTTTAAAAGGCTAAACTTTAAAAAAACGTTGGCTTGTGAGTTTTCTTTTTTTCCCATTCACCCCAGAAGGTAAAAAAAAAAAAAATTCCAAACAAAAACCTAATCAATGCCTGTTGATTTGCTTCCTTCCATGGCTTTATTTCTCCTTTCTGCTTGCTACCTAGTGTTCTCCCTGTCTTTTGAGATCCCTGTGAAGAAAAGGGGCAACAAAACTGGCAATGTGACATTTTCTAGCTACCTCTATGCTTTGCTGCGTTGAGATGGAAAGGTAAAACTTCAGTCCAACCCTGGGATGTTCCAGTCTCAGGCCTCCAGATAACGTTCTGACCCTAGGACAGCTTCTGCCTTGCTTTGTGTGTAGACAGCAAAGAAATGATCCTTTGCTGGCTGTTCCACGGGCACCCCTCAGCTGATGCTGCTCTACCTCTCACGCAGCTGGTGTGAAGAGCCCCGGGATTCAGCCTTGGGAAAAAAAGAAAAAGTAATCATTCAAAAACTCCTTTTACCTCCTTCTGAGGCCTTTCTACAAAGGGATGCTTTTTGGTCGAGAATTTGGCTCTGTTTTCAGGCAGAAGCATCTCTGGCAGGATT
>VYXF01012893.1:532100-543854 GCA_013397295.1 Polioptila caerulea | reverse complement strand
GCCCTCCCAACAGTTCCCCAGAAGGCAGAGACACCCTATCAAAGGAGAGCCCTCTGCCCACAGGGCAGGAGCTGGCCCCCATTGCTCCCCAATACAGGTGAGGGATGCAGCAGAACTGGCAGCCCGTGCTGCACTCACCCACTGGTGTGTGGCAGTGTCCTCACTTGTGTGAAAATACATATTTGGTGACTTGCAAAATCCCAAGAGGCTTCCAAATAGATGGGATTATTCTTTTTATGGCACTTTTGCTGTATTCCTGCCCCCAGGGCCTCCTAGAAGTGATGGTGGGAGCAGACCCCTGTCACCCAACCTCCCATGGGCAGCAGCACTGTCTGCACTACCCCATCATGTCAGCTGTGGCTTTGGCTGCCCAAAGCCTGATCACTGCTGTGGCTGGGGGTGTCACCACTTTCTGGGTGAGCTGTTCCAGCTCTCTCTACCCCCTCTAGGTCAAGTTTTTTTCCATAATCTCCAATCTGAACCTTCTTAGCCCCAATATGTGGTCATTGCCCTTACGTGCCAGTACCAAGAGGAGTGGCCCTGTCATCATTGCAATCCCCCTTCAAATCCAGTGGGCAGGAGCCTGAAGGATTTGGCACCAATTTCCCTTTTTTCCTAGTTCTGTGTTCAGGAATCACTCCTTTTACTCCTTGGCATTGCTGCTGAAGGAGAGAGGGGTTTCCTGTGGCCATGACCTTCCCATCTGGAGAAGAGCAGTGCCAGTCTCAAGCCCTGAGGGAAGGGAGGGAATGGCCAATGCATGTAAATCCCTAGGGCAAACTGTTTCTCTGCAGAAGAGTTCATTTGCTTTTCCCTGGTGCTTCTTCTACCAGAACTGAAGAGCGAGAATTCAGAAGTTACTGACACCTCCGTGGCCAGGCTGCTCTAAAGCCAAGCTGGGAAGGAGGTGCCTTCCCCGGGCTGGAGCGCCAGGGAGGGCTCTCTGTCCCTGTGCCGGCTGCAGAGCTGGGCTCCCGGCACCCCCCCCATTAACCCCTGCTCTCACACCTGTTCTCGCTCCAGAGACACTTTCTGCACCTCCCACAAGTGCACATGCTCGTGCTCCAAGAGCCTCCCTGGATTTCGGACCTCGGAATGAATTAGACTTGGCTGAGGGATGGGATTATTGCAGACCTGTCACTTCACAGCATGTTCCTGTTACAGCCCACACTCGTGTCTGCTAGTATTTTAAAGTAAACTTTAATTAGCATTTTCCCAAGAGTGTGAATAAATTGTTTTATTGTTGTTTTGGTGTTGGTTTTGTTTTAAGGAAAAGAGTGTTTACTCACCAAGGACATGTTTCCAGCCTCTCCTGGTTTTTATGATATCACACATCCCTGTAAAGCTCAGTGAGGGGCTGGAGGAGGGAGCAGGGTTCCCCAGCGCTGGGGTAAGATGTGCCATGGAGGCACACGCAAGTGCTGGAGTATTTCTGACTCACTTTGGAGCAATGCTGTCAGACTCCTGATGGCCATGTGTCACCCATTTACTAGCAAACTATTCCAGGGGAGTTTCTCCAGTCTAAGCAGAGCAGTGCCTGCCTTGGTTTGGTCACCTGTGGGCTTGGCTTGGGCTCTGTGACCTCAAAATTCTGAAGTAACTCCCATCTAACAGAATCCAGCAACACTGGGCAGATCTCCCTGATTGTAAAGAACACCTGAGGTGCTCTTTGCAGGGGATGTTGAGTGTGTTTTCCAGCCCTCAGTCCAGGAAGGGTGAAGCAGGTAGCTAATGTGGTCCAGAGATCTGCTCACAGACAGCAAAGGAATGGAAAGGAGGTTTTGTACGTGGCTGGATTCCTGCAGAATTAATTTACAGCTGAAAATAAGCACACTAATAATGTGTGAAGGTTTCTACCCACCCAACCCATTCATTAGATGGAGTTTGTGAAAGTGGTGGAATAATGGATGAGCTGTGATGGATTAGGGGATGAGCTACAGACCTGTTCTACCTCTTTTATGGGGAGAGTGTTAAGGAGGGCTGGGAAATGGGGCTGGGGTGTTACCTGTGAGTGCTGGCACAGACTGGCATCCCCAGCCCATCCCAGCTGTTTTAAAAGGTGCTGTGTGCTGTGGGGAAGGTAAATCCACTACCTGGAATACTACAGGCAGGGAAAAGTAAACCAGTGGCTGGGGAAAAAAATAAAAAATAAAAATGAGTTAATTTGAAAGCCTGAGTGGTAAGGAAAATCTTTCAGAGAGAAGAAGGTGCTGCCTCGGGTGAGCCATGAGGATTCCACTGCCTTGTGCATTGCAGGAACACTCACTTGAGCAAATGTGCTCAGGCAAGAGACTGACTCCTTTTAGTTTCACCCATGCATGGCTTCGGTTCCACCCATCTTGTTTAAACAAATATACTTGGTGGGGACGAGGCGAGGAAAATCCTGTTCTCCGCTCGCGTCTCTTCTTCCCTCTGCTCCTCCAGCAGGGACACTCAAAACACAGATGGAGATCAAGGCGTTGGGCTTTAACAGATCCAAATCAATCTGATGTGTCCTTAAAAAATCCCACAGTCATTTCCAGTGGCATCGGCAGAGCTGCTAACAGCTGAGCCTGTGCCCAGTCACTTGTTGCTGTGAGTGCTGGGTTTCTCATGGTGACACCATCCCTCACCTGGCATGTGAAGGCTCCAAGGGGGGCTTTTTGGTGGCAGCAACACAGGAGCACCTTTGGAAGTTACAGAGTGGGTTAGCTGGAGTGGGATCAGAGCAAAACTGGGTTGTCATCTTGTGCTTCTAAACAGGACTTGTTCCCAGCTGCCTGGTGAGTCCTCTGCCAGTGAGTGCCACATAAAAAGGCTCCGTGCAGGTGATCAAAAAAGGATAATGGATAGTGCCTGGGAATCAAAACACCCAAATGTCCGACCTCTCAGTAGTGAAACGGGCTACTGAGGCCCTCCCAACAGTTCCCCAGAAGGCAGAGACACCTTATCAAAGGAGAGCCCTCTGCCCACAGGGCAGGAGCTGGCCCCCATTGCTCCCCAGTACAGGTGAGGGATGCAGCAGAACTGGCAGCCCGCGCTGCACTCACCCACTGGTGTGTGGCAGTGTCCTCACTTGTGTGAAAATACATATTTGGTGACTTGCAAAATCCCAGGAGGCTTCCAAATAGATGGGATTATTCTTTTTATGGCACTTTTGCTGTATTCCTGCCCCCAGGGCATCATAGAAGTGATGGTGGGAGCAGACCCCTGTCACCCAACCTCCCCTGGGCAGCAGCACTGTCTGCAGTACCCCATCATGTCAGCTGTGGCTTTGGCTGCCCAAAGCCTGATCACTGCTGTGGCTGGGGGTGTCACCACTTTCTGGGTGAGCTGTTCCAGCTCTCTCTACCCCCCTAGGTCAAGTTTTTTTCCATAATCTCCAATCTGAACCTTCTTAGCCCCAATATGTGGTCATTGCCCTTACCTGCCAGTACCAAGAGGAGTGGCCCTGTCATCATTGCAATCCCCCTTCAAATCCAGTGGGCAGGAGCCTGAAGGATTTGGCACCAATTTCCCTTTTTTCCTGGTTCTGTGTTCAGGAATCACTCCTTTTACTCCCTGGCATTGCTGCTGAAGGAGAGAGGGGTTTCCTGTGGCCATGACCTTCCCATCTGGAGAAGAGCAGTGCCAGTCTAAAGCCCTGAGGGAAGGGAGGGAATGCCCAATGCATACAAATCCCTAGGGCAAACTGTTTCTTTGCAGGGGAGTTCATTTGCTTTTCCCTGGTGCTTCTTCTACCAGAACTGAAGAGCGAGAATTCAGAAGTTATTGACATTGATTTTTAGTATGGAAGATTACAAGGGACTGAGTGCTGATGCACATTCCAGGTCTTTCCTATTATCTTTACCCTTCTTCTGACTCACCTGGTCTGGTTGCTGTGTGTTGCTCCATCCTGGGGGGAGCCCAGCACTCAACCTCTTGCTCACCTCTCCTGTGACCTCTCTGATGCCACACCTTTGTTGGATGACAGCAACAAAAACAGCACAGAGAATTCCCAAAAGGGTGAGGACTCCTTAATCCCTTCAGAAAACCAACCTGATACTTCGTGGGTGGGTCCCTGCTAGTCTCAGGGTAAATTAACATCTCCTTCCTCATCCACAGCTCCCAGCCTTTCACATCACCCTAAATGCTAGGGTGCCTCTGTATGTGCCTCTGGCCCCTCTTGCCTCCCTGTTTGCAAAGGGGGACGAGGGTCTCACCCTCTTAAAATTCCATCTGTGTGGAATTTTCCTGATTCCACAGCTGCCTGTCCAATCCATGGGCCAAGCTGTTTGCCTAGGAGCCAGCAGGACAGTCCCTTCCTGACCACTGCCTCAGCTGACTGTTTTTGCCATCCCTCCATGTTTTCCACAACTCTGTTTCTCTCTGGACCCAATTCTTTGTCTGTTTATTTAGCATCTTTCTTCCACCCTGTGTTTTGCGCAGACGCATCACCATGGTACCGAGGTTCCCTGTGGTCAGTATTAGATATTAATCACTGGGATGTTGGAGAATTTGTCTACATTTTCGCAGGAAAAGGATAAAAGAACTCAATTGCCCATGTTATGGGATAAATTGTGAGTGAGACCAGACTCACAGACCCCTCTCCTGTCTAGTCAGACCATCCTTTCCATTTGAGGCACGTTCCATAGGACAGACCCCAATCCCTGTGTTGAGAAAACTTGACATTTTCCTGCCTTCCCTGGATTTGCAAGGTTGTGATTTATCAAGCAGGAACACAGCAGACCAACACCTTGTTCTACAGCCTCACTGCAGGGATGATTCATGGGGGCTGCTGATGCCACCTGACACTGCATTTTGGCTGCTGTTCTGGAAATAGTGAGCCCTTTGTGGATACCTGGTCATTAGATGATGAATTTTTGTTTGCTCCCACCTGAGCTTATTTCAGGCTCAGATGCCACACATCTTCATTAATCCTCTTAGCCCTGAGTTGGTTGCACCTTGTTACCTGGAAGAAAGGAATTTGATAATGCACCGATGAAATGAGCTGCAGTGATCTGACATTCAAGCCCTGGAATAAACAACACTCTCCACACGGCTCCTCCAAAGAAAACCCCCACCAATTACTCTTTTACCGGGGACATGTGCTGGGCAGTGCCACTGTGGCTGCTGGGGCGGGCTGGGGGCACACAGAGGGGCATCCCTGGGCTGGGTGGGGCTGTGGAGCAAAGTCTCCTGCACACAAAAGCCACATAATCTGTCTGACTTCAGCAAAGCACATTTTGTAAACTTGGGCTTGTTTAATGGGGAAAAAAAAAAAAAGGAAAAAATAAAAGAAGGAACCTGCTGGAAAAGAGGGGTTTCCATGCTCCATGGCTGTGGAAGGTGCAGCCAGCCCAGATCCCATCATCCCATCATGTCTGGCTCCTTGGGAGCAGCGTGTGCCCCGTGTTTCCAAACAGCCCATCCCCTGAGGGTCAGGAAGGGGCACACTGCAATTCCCCACACGGATCCCCTCTGCCCTCAGCACATGGTCAGCAGTCAGGGCTGTGCAGCACCTCAAGGATTTCAGAGAGAGGCCTTTACCTCCCCCAGATTTGATGGCTTAATGGCTATCGCTTGCTCATTGTTTAATGATATACAATAATTTAATACTTTTAACAATTTTCCATGAAAGGCAGGGATGACAGTGAATACATTTTGCTCTCAGCTTCGAGCAGAGCATGGCAGCTGTTTGTTTGCAGCCTGCAGGATAAAGCCTGTCCCAGCCCTGCCTCCCAAGGCCAACATGTGAATCCCCTGTAGGTAATTACCTGCTTGCCCAAAGGAATTGGGAATTTCTGGTGGATTTTATGTGCATGTCAAAGGCATATGCACAGACAGGAATTCACCGAGGTTTTTCCCAGCAATCTCCTTAAACCTTTCAGAATAAGTGAAACTTCAGTGCAACAATGGGAAAAATACAACTTTTTATACAACTTTTTAAACATTTTCTGTAAGTGTAACCAAAATTTGTCCTTTCATAACGTACCAACTACATCCTTAATTTTTGGAGAGCCTGTATCCCTCTGATTTGGTAACTAATATCCCATCCCTGGTATGTTGTATCCATCTTCCCAACTACCCAGAAGTTGGTCTGAGGGCTAAGCCTTGGATCAGCTTGACTTGGTATCAGGCAGACCAGACATGCAGTGGCTTTTCCTCATCCTGACTCATGGAAATGGGTGTGCCCTCAACTTCTTTTGGAGCACTTGACTGGAATAACTCAAATGCAGAGGGAACACCTTGTACCTTGCCTCCTGTGCTTGTGCTGGTCTTGCCACAGCCCCAGAGGGAACTCCAAGTTCTCACCCTGCCTTAGAAAGATCCTACATTTGCAGGCTTCCAAAGTGCCACATCCATGCTCTTCTGGATCACAGAAACAGAATATCTTGTGTTGGAGGGGACCCTCAAGGATCAGAGAAGTCCTGACCCTGATGTGGTGAATAGCAAAGTCCCCATGAAGCTGAGATTTCACAGGACTCCCCCAGAAATACAGCTCATCAGATTTACCGTGTAGCTTCTTCTATTCCTTTGGTGCAAAGTTGGGGGGGGTTTCACTAAAAATTACCTTTTCCATGTGCACATCTGCCTTCTACCCCAGATCCTGGGATTTAAGCATCAGGCTACTGACAACCAAGCTGTTCTGGCTGGAAACCAAAGTATTTTTGTGCAAAAAGCACTAGCATTTCCCATGGGAGCTGTGGTTTTCCAGTACCTTCTGCTTCCATTCTCCTTTCGGGACCAACTTTGGTGCAATCTGCAATTCCCAGGGTGTGCTCCCAGCTTTTCCAGACAGAGAGTGGCTGTGCTAAAGCTAGGAAAGTCTTTAGCTTTTGAGGCCTTATGAATTTGGGTGAAAATAAAACTTAGGCTGCAAAACAAAATGTGGAGAACATAAAGTCCTTAAAGGACAAAAGCTGAAGCCCAGAGTAGCATATTTTTGAGTCACGGTATTTTGCTGAAAAATATTTTTCTCCTGTGTGAAATTCTGACAAAACTAAAATTGTGTATCAGCACTTTTTGAAGGAAGATACCTTTTCCTCCTGTTTTCAGTGTAGTCTACTCCTATAACGAGAAGTTTTCACAGTTGTTGGCTTATGTGGGATTTTAACAACCTGACCAAATGCATCAAAAGCAACTTTTTGAAATTTCATTAAAAAAAAAAAAATTAAAATCTGTTTGTTGCCACAGCAGTGGTTTTCTGGTATTAACTGAGTTTTGAAAATTACAGCACCTCTGCTGACATACTGATAATTGGGCTAGTCCGTCTAAGAAGAAAATGAGCTTTTTTTTTTTCAATCGCAAAGTTCCTCCTGGAGTCAGAAAACAATGCGCCCAGCTATGCCAATCCATGGAAATCACTGGTTGTGTTTATCCAGCAATTAAAGGGGGATTACAGCCGCTTCAGAGCTCGGCATCCCGTCCCCTCCCCTGCACACACCGGGAGCCTCAAAGCCACATTGTTCCCCGCAGCCGCCAGCCCGGGGACAAGGCGGGACGCGAGGATGGGAAAGGGGAGGCTCTGCCAGGGAGCGGGATTATAAAAAAAAAACCGAAAACACAACAAATAGAGAAAAACAAAGGGGAAAGGGTGGCGGAAGGAACGATAGTTACGCTTTCTTCTTGCAGAGGTGTTTTCCATAGCCATCCTCGGTACGGGGCAGGCAGGGAGGGAAAGGTCCCTTCCAAGCCCAGCCTGGCAATCATCCTGCGGGGGATGCGCTGGGCAGGGCTCACCCGGGCCCGGGAGCGAGGAGGGAGCGGGGAGGGCTCCCTTTGGAGGGGGCAGCCCCAGGGGCAGGGCTCCTGCTCCCCTCGGAGCTCCGGGTGAAGCGGAGGCGAACGCGCGTCCCTTTGAGCAGGATCCCTGCGGCTCCCCGGGGCTCCCGCGGCCACCGGCGGAGCCGGATTCCTGCTCCCCATGGAAACAGCCTCCCGTAGAGCCCATCCCTGCCCAGACAGCCCTAATCCTCCCTCCGCAGTCACCCTGAGAAGCCTCCGGCTCTCTTATCACCGAGGATCTGGTTTTGGCAAATATTTACACGAGGCTGCACTGCGGAGGGGGCAGCGAGCCAAGGAGGGTGACGGGCCCCAGGGTGCTGGCAGGGACAGAGTGGGGGGCACGGCGTGGCCGTGGGGTCCCTGCAGCGTGCCCCTGACACCCTCCTGTGCCCGGGAGACCGGGCCGTGCTCCCACAGGTTGCGGTGGGAAGCAGAGGACGAGGGACAAGGCGCTGGGGACAAGGACACAATGCTCACGTAGTGCCACCGAATTTTGGCAGAGCCACTCTGAGTGTGGGACTGGGGAAAAGCCCGAGTGAGGAGGAGAGATGGATGATCCCGTCGTGGGGAGACCAGGAGAGCCCACATGAGTCAGGAGGCGCTGCCTGCCCAGCCCCTCCATCGAGCTGCAGCCCCAGCTCCCAGAGCTCCCTTGCTCCCAGGGCAATTCCTATAGAATCCGTGCCTGCTCCACCCGCGGGGACACGCAAGGTTTGGACAATCTGCGAGGAACAGAGATCTGCAAAGGAACTGGAAAAGAAAACAGCACCACGGAAAAAATTAAACCAGTAACGTGTTCTGTCCCTGCTCTTGGTCACGGCCACAGATGCACGAACCCTGAGCACCTCGCTCCGAAGAATGACAGCACCTAGGGCCAGAAATACCTGTGCACACAAGTGTCAGCTTACTTTTTCTTTCTTTTCTCTCTGTAGCATGGAGCCAGTAAATCCTTATGAAGGAAAGATGAATTCAAAAGCTGAAGGGCCTTCACTACCCTGTTAATGGCGTGTAAAACAAATGGGGGCCTGAGAAGCTTTGAGCTGGGAGAAATAATCATCCCATCCACTCTGGGCAGGCAGCATCAAGGGTGTCTGTGCATACGAGTTGGTGCTACATAGAGCAAGGAAGGATATCTGAAGGATATCATATATTTGCTGGCTTTTTCTGTCTGCCTGCACGGCTCTCCTGCACTGGGAGCTGGCCCGTGCAGAAGGAGACGCGCCTTGGCTTGTGCAGTGGCACGGGGGCAGATCAAGGGCCATTGGGTGTGGATTGGTTCTCCAGTCCTTTTGCACACACGTGGAATCATGGATTAGTTTGTGTTGGAACAGACCTCAGAAGCCCATTGAAGTGCAACACCATCTCCAACTAGACCAGGCTGCCCAGAGCAATGTTTTCAGGGACAGGGCATCCAGCATCGCTCTGGGCCGGCCCGTGCCCCTTGTTACAACACGGCAATGCTGGTGACAGAGGTAACACTGGCTGTCAAAAACCCTGGCAAAGAACAGACTCCATCTTTTCCTTGGGTTTGGCCTCAGCTTTGTCTCTGCTGCCTGCACTGCCGGCACTGCCCAGCGGACTGCGTGGCTTGCAGGGGCATCTAGTGGCTGGATGCTGCAGGAGTGGTGCGGGCAGGGCAGCCGCTGCCGTGCCCTCTCCTGCACGGGGGACTGTCCCACAGCCAACACCTGCAGAAATGCTGCCAGTAACCCGGTGTAAAAGAGAGATCTGTTTTCCTCTAATACCTGTTTTGGAGCAGAAGCACAACTTCGCGGGTGGCACGGACCCTCCTTCTGCTGAGCACTGGCAATAATGGTTAGCGACGGGGGCATCCCTGCACACATCACTGTGTCCTCCTGGTGCTAACAGCAGCTTGGAGGGGGCCTGTACTACTCCACAGGTTTTGGTTGCTTATTTATTTATTTATTTATTTTTCTTTATATGCTCGGGCATATCTCAGCTTAGAAAGAGCAAAGGAATTTCAACCACCCCACGCTCTTTTGCAGAGCCGAAATTCCCCGGTGTGGTACAGGTGACCTGAACGAAATCTGCTGCTGCCCGGGGTGGGGTGGGCACAGCCCGGCCTCAGGAATAGGATGGGCAGGGGGAGGAACCAGAGATCCAGCACTGCTTTCGCTGTCTTTAAATGTTCAGAGGCGGATACCTGTGTCAAAAACTCCCTGAAAGTAAAAGTGCAGTATGGCATATTGGAGGCTGATAAATAAGGCTCTTTTGTAAGGCCCCGTGACTCATGTCTCCTGGATTTTATAGGAAAATGCACATAAAAGCAATTACTGGGGTGTGAATTATTTAGTTTCTTAATGGCCTGACAGCTTTGACAGCTCCTAGCTTGTTATCTATCACAAACCCTCTTGATCTCCCAACTTTAACATGACTTTTAATTATGCTTTCATAAGAGTAAAAGGACAGACAATCTGCAGTCTGGTTTCCATTCAGTCAAACTTATTTAAACGAGGGAACTTTTCCTCCTAGTGAGTAAAAAGGGTGATTTGGATGTATAGGGAGGTTTAAATATATGTCTAAAGAGATGTCTAAAAACAGTTGCACAGATAGTTTAGAGTCTGTTCTTTGTATGATTGCAGGATGGAACAAGAAAAAAAGTCAGTTTAAGAAAATTTGGAAGCAATGGTGATGGACATCACATACACTGAGAGATGTGAGCTGGAAATGCAGTGTTAAGCAAAGTGGGAAAGGTTACACTAAAATTACAGTAAAATACACAATGAACAATGTTACAAAATAAGTTTTCCATGTTCTTCCAGATCAGTCATCAAACAGCTGGGAGGGACCCTGGTTAGGGATATTTGTATAACCTATTTTCTTTCTCCCTGTGCATGTGCATTGAAACATGTTCCTTAATGCAAACATCATATATTTATTTTTCTATATAACCTATAATAAGCATCTCTTATTGGAAAAGAGCAGCTTATATGACCAGAAGGGCTCTGGAGCTGCAGAAATATTAAATAGATTCCATACATCAGTTGTTTGTTGCTCTGTCCATTGACAGGCTGCTGTTTATCTTATGACAAAGCAGCGTGTTAGGGAAATGCCTCTCTCAACTGCATTTCTATGGAAAATGTTTGTGTAGAGGGGAAAATACAAGGAAAAAGGTAAGATGAGAAAAGGAAAAAAGAAAAAAAGTAACTTGAGAAATTCAGGGGCAATAAATCACCACACCAGATGGTATTCATCTGTGAATGCCGTGCAGAGCTATCAATTTTTTTAAAATTGCATGGGAGTGTGCCATTAAAATGCAGACATAATATCTGCCCAGTCTCACTGCCCTTCTTAGGGGTGCCTGGGCAGGTATGAGGTGACTTGGTTCTACCTGCCCACATCTCCAGGTGTCCTCAGAGTCCACTCGGCATCCCCACTGCAGCCTTGGAAAATTTTCTGTCCCTTGGAAAAGATATGTCTGCTTACTGACTGATTCCCTTAATTGCAGTGAGGCAGTGCAACCAAGTGTATTCTGAATAACACCCTTGAAATGCAAGAGACTGATTTGTGCTGATCTTTCTGCCAAGTGAGGCTGCTGCAGAGGAAGATGCTTTGTGTTGGGCTCACATGCCTCCCATCCTGGGTTTTGGGGGCTTTTGGAGGCGTTGGCCCTGCGTACCAGCAGGCAGCTTGTGATCCACCTGGTTCTGAGGGTCAGCGAGGAAAGTTCCACGAGTCTGTCAGTGTGTGACCCAGCAGAGGCTGCTCCTGCTGNTTTAGCAACTCTCCGAAAGCAGAATAATGGGCACAGGTGAAT
This sequence comes from Polioptila caerulea, assembly GCA_013397295.1. Taxonomy (NCBI): domain Eukaryota; kingdom Metazoa; phylum Chordata; class Aves; order Passeriformes; family Certhiidae; genus Polioptila; species Polioptila caerulea. The sequence continues at coordinate 532,330 of VYXF01012893.1, read as the reverse complement.
GCAGGAGGATTTGTGGAAAAGGGTAGCAGGTGGGTTGGAAAGCTCACCTTGAGAGCCTGGGAAATTGCAGCCTGCACAAACTGGGAGCTCAGTGACAGTAAGCAAACCCCCTGAATCCTCCTTTCACTCTGCCTTGCCCTGAGGATAAATACTGTAAAAACGTGAAGCTGTGGCAGGTACACAGGTGCATAAGGCTCTTTTAGTTTGGTGATGGGTGACACGATTCTGAA
>VYXF01012893.1:519662-531873 GCA_013397295.1 Polioptila caerulea | reverse complement strand
TTTGGGGGGCTTTCGGAGGCGTTGGCCCTGCGTACCAGCGGGCAGCTTGTGATCCACCTGGTTCTGAGGGTCAGCGAGGGAAGTTCCACGAGTCTGTCAGTGTGTGACCCAGCAGAGGCTGCTCTTGCTGTCAGGACCACTCCACATCCCATCCTGGCCACCCTGAGTGAGGCTCTACAGGTGACTCCCCTGGCTGGGGTGGGCACTGGGTGGGAAATCACCCGGCCTGGTGCAGCCTTGGCTCTGCAGCACAGGGCACCGTCCTGAGAGGGCATTCCCAGCTGGCTGGAAACTCCCAGAGAAACTCACCCAGCTGTAAAATACCAGCAGGGTGCACTCAGTGTGCCGGCTCTGGGGAAAACAGCACAGTTCTGTCTGCTTTGGGATTTTTAGCAGCTCTCTGAAAGCAGAATAATGGGCACAGGTGAATGCAGGAGGATTTGTGGAAAAGGGTAGCAGGTGGGTTGGAAAGCTCACCTTGAGAGCCTGGGAAATTGCAGCCTGCACAAACTGGGAGCTCAGTGACAGTAAGCAAACCCCCTGAATCCTCCTTTCACTCTGCCTTGCCCTGAGGATAAATACTGTAAAAACGTGAAGCTGTGGCAGGTACACAGGTGCATAAGGCTCTTTTAGTTTGGTGATGGGTGACACGATTCTGAAGCTTTGGTAAGAAAGGGAAAATAAAGGCATGGACGTGGTGGTGCACAGGCATTCCTGCTCCTTGCAGTTGGAGCTTTCTGCCATGGAGGTGACCAGGGATTCCTAAAGCCTGAGAAATGGGGCCTTGGGGACCAAGGGTGGCAGGGAGGAAGTGGGGAGCAGTGTGAGCATGTGGGATGTAAGCAGAGCTGGGTGAACTCTTTGGATTGGCTTGGAATTGGAAAGATATTTCCCCTCTTTTAGATTAAAGGGAGATGCTGGCTGTGAGTCCTGTTTAGAATACATTCAGAGTGTGGGTACCTCTTTTTTATACTTAATGAAAAAGAAAGAAAGCTTTATTTCATTCTTCAATCTGAAAATTATGATTTGTAAAGAAAAGAAAATTGATTTAAAGGCCACAGAAACAAATTGAGGGGTCAATTTTGATTTTAATTCCAACAATTAATTAAAGAACTCTTCTGGAAAGGTTTGTAAAATTAATATTGATCTCAGATACCAGGCACTCTGCAGTCATGTCTCCGTCCTGGTTTCAATCCTCCCGTTTTGATTAATGGATGGGGCTCAGCAGCAGCACAGCTCCAGGACAGGGCAGCTGAGCAGTGCCGTGCCAGGACTGCTCCTGGGAGCACAGAGCTCATCCTGACAGCACAGCTGGCACGTTTCAGCCACATTTAGCCACACCAGTGCCACCTTCAGAGGGTGCTGTGGTGGCCAGGGGTCCATTCTGCACTGTTGGCAAGGCAAGGACACGTTTGATACTGGAAGAAGCAGAAATAGTTGGGAGCAGCTGCTTGGAAGGGCCTGGGGCACCAGTGTGGTGAGGAAGGGCAGAGGCAGCAGGGGGTGTTCACCATGGAGAAAAGGAGGCTCCAGGGGGACCTACAACTCCTGACAATTCCCTGAAAGGAGGTGGCAGTGAGGTGGGGGCCCATCTCCTCCCCAGTGTGACGAGCAACAGGACATGAGGAGACTGCCCCAGGTTGCACCAGGGGAGCTTTGGGTCAGATTTTAGGAAATATTTCTCCTCCCAAAGGGCTGTTGAGCATAGGCTGTCCAAGGCAGTGGTGCAGTCACCATCTCTGGAGGCATCTGGAGGATGTGGCTCTTGGGGCCATGGGTTAACAGGTGCTCGTGGTGATCCTAGAAGCCCTTTCCAAATGTAACAATTCTACAATTTTAAAGGAAAATCGTCTGTAGAAGGGTTGCCAAAATTGCTTCACGTTTTTGAGTTGTTTTGGTCAGTTGGGTTGGGATTCCTTCACGGGCTGGGGCCTTTCACAACCAGGTACCTCTGGTGGCCCAAGAAGAGATGCTCAGTGTAGGTGCAGGAGGCAGAAAGGCTCCTCCTGCTAATGGGCTTTGCTCCATCTTTTGTCCTGTTCCACAGGATAGGTCCTGGAAAGGGCAGAAGGGCAGCCTTCACTCCCTGAGGAATGTGCCTTTTCCTGCCAAGATCCCATCCTGTCCCGTGGTAATAAAAAGGAAAATCCTGAAATACTTACAGAAAATCAGAAAAAACAATTAATAAATAAAATTACCTCATAGGTGATCTATTCTCTTTCGTTCTCTTTTCTTTACTCTCTCTCTTCTTCCCACTCCTTATGAACACTTGTTTTAAGCCAGCAGATTTCAGAGGCATGGAGATGGGGTGAAGGGCATAGTTCTATTTCTGACCTCTGCTGTGCCATAAACAGATAAATTTAGGAAGGGCTAACCTGAACAGCTGCCCAGAGCACTCCACCAGTTTCCCTTCTCCTTGCAGATGCCCTTTGTACCCACTACAAGGCACACATTTCTCCTGCTGTGTGAGAAGAGTTTGCCAGGAAAATCACCTCTGTCGAGGGAGTTGGGTGACACAAAAACCACCTCAGTACTTGCAATCCTGCAGTGACAACAAATGGATTCCTGGTGTCACCTGGACCTAAACCAAGCAGCATCAGCTTTAACAACACTACTGAATGTATAAGCCTGGAAAGTGAATTTCCAGCCTCAGAAAACGTTTCTACCTGCTCAATATCAGTCATATTCACTCTTTGTGGGAGGGTAATCAGATTAACAGGTGAGAGGTGTTTAATATAACTTTAAGAGAGCAGGTGTAAATCTAGTCATAATGTAGCATGAATAACAAAAATTAAGCTTTTCAACGCTGAGAATTGCTGCATGGCTGAAAAAGTATCCCTGACAATGAAATAAAGCTGATATTTAGTGTCTTGTTGTTTTATTTACTACTGCCTTTACAACACACCCAGCTAGTTAGCCAACTACTTATAAAACATATTTAATGTTTGGAGACACTCAGTACAGCTATAAAATGATTTTTAAGGGCCTGCAAACATCGTGTTTAAACGACTACAGGCGCACTTGAGTCCCTGCTGGAAAAAAACCGAACAAATAAACCCCCATTTTCTGAGTAGACTCAATTGTCTCATCCTGAGTTTTGTAGATGAGCTACACAGCTCAAACTGGTTGACTTCCCGGCACTTGATGGGAACCATTTAAAAGGATAAACCTGGAGAGATCAATACCCCTTACATACTGTAAGTGATGCAGCACCGAGTGCTCAAGGGCTGTTAAAAACCCTGCCGTGAAAGACTGCTCAGAAATCAAGCAAGAGGGGAGGAAAAAAAATATAAAAAAACAAACCTTACACTCTGGTTTTAGGGACTTAGTCCCATTTTCTTGCACGGGGGGTTTACCTGCAGAGAGAGGGGCTGGTGGTAATCTTTCAGGCAGGTTTCCCTGGGTTTTATTCTCAGTTTATGGGAGTTGGAAGGAAGACAGTGTCAGCTGGAAGGGCTGTGAGCAGGCAGAGATGGGAAGAGGCACGTGTTTATCTGTTTGTGGGAAGGGGGATCCAGAGGCAGACAGGCTCAGCAGTCCCTGGGTGCAGGTAATTGTGAGGCAGTGCTGAGAGCACCCGCTCACCTTTCATGCTCCAAGGGTTGATGCTCTTTTGGGGCACTGAAGATGAAGCTCCTCTGAGAGCCCACACGATACCTCCTGCCTATCCCTCAGCCATTGCTTTGTTTCTCCTTTCAGTAAATTCTGATTATTTAGGACAGGGTAGGGCGTTTTTTCTTTTCCGTGGCAAACTCATGCTGGCTCACCCTTTGCATATTATATTCATCAAGAGGCTCTGCTGCATTCCCTAAGGATCTGAGCTTTTTCCTGGTAGTGTGAGGAGGCACTGGGAGCCTTGGGAGAACCATTAGTTCCTTTTGAAAGGATTGATATGGATCTGGCCTTCTTCCAGCGCCTCCACTGTAGAAATCATAATTTATCATTGAAAAGCACACGTTATTTTTGTTAGCAGATCAGCTACTTCAGTCTCAACTTTTCTGGACGGGTGCCATGGAAACCCAAATGATTCATTATAATTTAGAGGCTGGGATTGAACGAGCACCTCTTTATTGCTCTCTGTACATCTCCATCGCCCCTGAGCTGTCCTGTGGCACGGGGGAACACTCCGTGTGCTACACCAGGGAATTTATAAACCAGAGTAATGCAACAGGAGTGCTGCTGCCTCACATCTGCAGGCACCTGTGGGCAGGTAAGGTGCAGCACTTGTGGTGCTGTCTTGTGCTATCAGCAGGGTGGCCAAATAACACAGGACAGCAAGCTTTCCCTCCTGTGATTATTTTGCTGGTGCAGACACCGAGACATTTAAAGGAGAAGATACATATCCCTGAGGCTGAACATAAAATATTTATATGAAGAGGCCGTGGACTAATAAATTTCAGTTATAAATGTTTACAGCTGAAGGTAGTAATAAATAACCTTCCAGAAGCAATATTTCAATTTGCACTTATTGTACTTTACTACACGTTGTATTTTCAGGAAACGATAATAATTATAACAGGACATGGAATTAGCTCATGTTTAATGGATGGTTACCCAGTTTAGTTGTGATGGTTATAACATCAGGGCACAATTAAAACTGGGAAGTGTGGTTTATTCTGGAGAGACATGGGACTGTGTCTCCATGTATGCATCCAACTAATGCATAATCTGTTCATTAAATTGGGACTGAGGTGGGTACACTTTAATAAATTTGTCAGATAACTCCCCAGCTTCAGCTGTGCAGGCTTCACATGGTCTTTAGCAACAGAGGGTTAAAGCCAGGATAAAATCTGATCTTCAGTGACCTCAATGTCCATCTCCTACCGATTTGCAAGAATTCAGCTTCAGATCATCACAGGTCATTGTCGTCCTTCCCACTGGTGCTCACTGCACCCAGCCTGGCTGCTCTCTCCTCATTCCTACTGTTGTCATCTTTAACCTTTGCATGCCTTGGAGCTTTGCTTCGAGTTCTCACCTTCCAATTAAATGTTTGGGATGGGTTGCAAAGAGAAACACCTTACCAGGTGACGTGGGTAGAAATGCTGTGTTTGACATCTCTGTGGGGTAGAGTCAGCCTTGAGTGGGGCAAGTGGAGGGGTTTATTCTGCCTAAAAATGAGTCACTCAGTGCAAAGAAACTGCCTGCTAATAAATGTGATTGTCTGCCTCATTTTGTGGTGACAAGAGCTGTGTTGTGACAGGGACTGGTAAGCTCTGTCCGGGAGGGGAGAGCTCCTGGGTTGTCTGGCACATCAGCCTCGGACAGGGAGGGGGGGTAACAGCTACAAATAGCTGGATATTGCCTTGGCATGCAAGCTGGAGGACTCCTGTCTAACCCAAACCCCTGAGAGATGGGCTTCACCTTGCGTTAGGAGGGGCAGCTGCACAAAATAAGTACAGTCCTTCAGCTCCTATGGGCAATGCAGAGACAGGGAGAGGCTTTTACTGAGGATGATTTCACGGAATTACAGAATGTTCTGAGTTGGAAGTGGCTTATAAAGATCATCAACTCCTGATCGAATGGCCCATATAGAAATCCAACTCACAACCTGCCATTATTGGCACCACGCTCTCACCAGTGGCTCTTTACCTCACCCTTGTCACAGGGAGCTGTGATTCTCCTGGAGGGGCTTCTTGTTACTGACTGTGGCCAGCCCTCCCCAGTGGCCTGTGCTTGGCTTTCACTTGGCAGGCAGCTCTTGTGTGCCTAAACACGCTGAGATGACATCTCTCTTCTCTAATGTTTCTGATATCCTTCAAACGAGTGTCTACTGTCCAGCTACACACTGTGTTCATTTTTCTCTTCTGTTCCTTTTCTGCCTTTCCCCTGCACCTCTCTGCCTTTCTCTAGCCCACATGTCTCTGTGGAAAAAAGACTGCCCTTGGCAGGAAACGTGTTTTTGGCCATTCTCAGAGAGGATGTGACATACTGCAAGGATAGAGGGGAGCTGCAGCCAGGCTGAACCATGGTGCAAGATGCCTCCAAAGCTCTCTACAGGTAGGTCTCAGAAATGTTTCAGCCAGTTTGGTATTCAGGACACCCCTGGGAATATGGAGATGCCCCAGGGATGATGCCTTAGGTGGGAAGCACCTCTCTAACATCAAGGCACGAGCCTTCGTGGTGGTGCTGCCACTGTGCTGGTTTAAAGCTCTGGATGAGACAAGGTCTGCAAGGACCAGGCTGTGACTTGAACAGGCTGCCACGGCCAGCAGAGGAAACTGAGGAGCCTTGGGCCTTGCAAGCAGAGAGCAGAAACAGCTTGTCCATGAAACCTACACCTCTCAATGCTGAGTGCAAGCTGAGTTCCTCCATATCTGCTTGGAGGAGCTGAGAGAAAACAGGATGGGCACAAGTACAGGAGAGGGTTGATTGGCAACGCGGGAGAGGAGGCTGTCTCCTGAGGGAAAGGTGCCAGCAATTATAATCTTTGTACTGGACAGCTGCACAACTTGGTACTGCTTTTTCCACTTATTGAATGTAGAGTTTCCCAGGCACTGTCTAGACCCACTTGGCAGGTGTTGGACTGCTGCACCTGCTCTCCCTGGAGGTTTGCATCCACAGGAAAGCTGTCTGGAGATGGGAAGGGGCAGCACTGGAAAAATGTTGAGACAGAGTTCACTTATTTTAGATTCTCCCATGTCAAATGTGCTTGGTGAGCTTCCTTGTCTCTTCCTCTTCTTTTCTCGGTGGAGGGGGATATGAGAAGGCTGACAAATTTCCCCCTCATAGTTTGGAAATCCCCTCACAACTCCCTGAGATGAATTTAGCTGGGAAACCAAACCGGTTGGGTTGGCTTTTCGGGGAAAGCAGCCCATCTGGAGGCTTTAATCTCCCCTGCAATGCTCGGTATGTGCAAGAGACAGAAAAAAAAAAGAGAACTGGGCAAACACTTGAAGGCCCTCTGTGACAGCTCCCTTTAGCAAGCACTTCACCCAGGAGCCCTTTGGAGAGCTTTCAGCTGCTTTGTCTCAGGAGTGGCCCTTCCAAGGGCAGTGGAAGAGAGCAAAGGCAGGACTGAAAGGAAGGATGCGGCTGCTAAGGATGCGCAGCGTCGGCACGCTCCCCTCCACACCTCTGGACGAGCTCTTGTACGAGGCTGTGACCCTTGCACCCAAAAATTGTATTTCAGGCAATTTTTCTTTCCCGTTATGAAGGCAGGAGTGTTTCCCAAGGCACGTGGGCAGCTCTGCTGCTCTTGAAGTCCAGAGCACAGCTGAACATCTCCGTGTGTCGGCACCTTGGAGTAGATTTGAGATCGTGTGCTCCGCGCCTGCCCTCAGGAAATGCATCCCTTTGGGCTCTTGCTCACCTGCTTTGCAGGAGCTTCGTGCAGGACAGCCAGACAGATGGAAAAATGGGCAAAAATGATGAAAATGTTAATACACATTAAGGTTCCCATTAATTATTGAATTACCAATTCACTTATTGAAGGATAATTATTAATATTTATAGCATCCAGATTGCTGATGATAGATTAACTGTGATGGCATAATTTAGCAAATATTTTTAAAATAAAACATTTAACAAATAACGTTTCCACCATTTTTCCATCTTAAAAAAAGTGTGAAGGCCTCATGAATATATGCAATCCTTTCTGATTTGAAAGCATGCTTTTGAATATTTTATTATTATTATGGATTGCTTTATTGCAGATTTTATCCTCAGGTTGTTTCCCAATGAAGTTCTACACTCTAAGGCAGAAAGAAACCTATGGCAAAATAAACTTATGGTAACAGCACTATAAATCCACTGTGTAAGTACAGTAGTAAGTAAATGCACTATATGGCTCTATTTCATTTCTCTTTCTGAGGTCTCTGTAGAACAGTGATTGATGTATATGAAAACCATTTAGCACATATTAAACCGGGGAGTCAAAATATTATTTTAAAATTTTCCAAGATCCATTGATCCAAATTTATGCCAGAATCTCCTGAAAGGTTACACTGGCCCGTGTTTTGCAGTACTCATTTTTCATTGTAAAAGTTCCTACATGATATTGCAGTAAAATCTAACATATATATGGGTGCCAAGATGCAAAATCCCCCAAATTTCTGAAACAAAACCAGGAGGGAAGTTTTTGCAGTTTCTTGAAAATGTCAGATTTCTTAAGGCTTGTTTGGGCTTCTTTGTTAAAAATGACTTGCTTGTATTTTTACCCCTAAAAAGGTTTATTTTATTGGAAAAATGGTTTGGGGGCAGATCTTTCCACCTGACCTTACGACAAGCCCATGCCTGCCATATTCTTAAGGCAGGAACTCTTCCACCAGATGTTTGCTGTGAGTGATATTGAAATGTTTTCTCAAAAGGACTTAAGTGCAGTTCATCGGGAAAAACCATTCCTTGGCTTCCTTCACAAAAACATCACGTCAAAAATAGACGTGAGATCTCGTTATTTATGTTGCTGAAGTTCTGGATGGCCTTGCCTGAGAACAGACTGTTCCTGCATCAGGAGCTAGGCTGGGAGATGGGCCTTCAGTGAAGAACCAGCTCTTGGAGGGGACGAGGCTGACGAGGAGACGGCGACAAGCAGAGCATCCTAAAACTGCCAAGCACAAGTGACACTGGAACACCCAGTGGCACCTGAGTCGTTTTGCAGAGAACCCCACCATTTTCTGCTCATTCATCATCTCTCCTCCCCATCCTGCCTGTCTGGATGGGTCTGAGACATGCTCCTGGTGAAAACAGGTAAAAAAATTCCTGCTTTGCTCCAGTGTTTGTGCTGAGAAATGAGCTTTTTCAGGAAGCAGATCTAGAAACCGCCCGGGCTGTACCTTGTAGCTCAGCTGAAGATGAGCTGATAGGGAATGAGGATGGCTAAATTTATTCAGTCAGTGGGTGGACATTCCTGTCTTGCAAAACCACGATGACTGATCCATCCTAAAAAGTTGGGCTATCAAATTGCTGTTCAGCAAACACAAACTGACAAATCTTGTCCATCTGCAAAGATGTCTCTCTGCAAGGTGTGGGGATCCAGCTGCCCCACCTGCCCGTGGGATTGCTTTAGCTACTGCTTCATAGGCATGGCTAGTGAGGCTGCTCCTTTAGGAGGTCATCCACCCTGAAGCTCAGAAAGGAAGCTTCATTTTGTTTAAATGCGTCTGTTGTAATTTATTTATTCGGGATTAAAAAAAAAAAAAATGACAGAAAGGAAAAATAATTGAGAATGTGCAGTTTTTCCAAGGCATTGGAATATGTTGCTAATTTCTTTGTTAGTGCCCTTTTCAAGGTGCAACATGCAACTGCTCTGGACATCAATTTCTTCTGCCCAGGGTCATTTTGCAGCTGCAATCTCCCTGCTATTTTTATTTTATTTTTTTTTTCCCTGAGGAATACATAGAGTTTGCAAATAGTATTTCCTTGCCTAAAAGACGAGCTGATGCTTCTTTAGTAGCTGCTGTTCTTTGAGTGTATGCGAGGGCTTTGTCATCAAGCAGGCTCTCTTTGGGATTTTGCTTCCTCGGGTGTGTCAGAGGCTATTTCTTGGCATGAAGTAATTGGAGGCAAGGCAGTTTTACAGCGGGAGGCAGGGGCGTGCTTGCTAAATCACAGCCTTCTCCCCGAACGAGTGCTGTGCCTGCTGACAAAGCCCTGCTTGCTGGAGGCACTTGTGCTTGGTGGGGCAAATCAGGTCACCGGGATCTGCAGCTGCCTGGTGGCTAAAGCAATCAGCTGGAGCTCCAGGAGACAGGAGTGGGGACAGCACTCACAGCAGGGCATGTGGGCACCCTGCAAGGGCGAGGTGGCCATTACCTGCCCGCCTGGCAGAGTTTTCGGGGTGGGAGCTGCTCTGGCAGACTGCTCATTTGCAAATAGATGCTTGTGCTCAGCCAGGTGTGCAGAGAGAACAGGGGATGCCTTCTCTGGAGCAAGAGGCTTGCCAGCAGAGTTTGTGCTCCCCTTGAAGGGAGGTGAACTTTCACAGTGTCCTGAGCACCTGCACAGGGGAAACACCCACAGGAGGCTGCCATACGTCCCACGGGCAGCATCAGCCTTCCTCAAACCACTGAGCATTTGAGAAACACCTCTGAATGACCAGGATGGTCTCTCCAAGTCTTTTTACCCATGAGTGTAAATGCAAATTGAGATTTCATTGTACAGGATGTAAGTGAAACACAGATGTGATGCACTCAGTGTGTGAAAAGCCTGACCTATTTATCTCCCTCTGCCGTTCAGGTTGTGGTGATCTTCCAGAAGCAAAGCTCTTCTCATTCAGACATGCAGAGCTTGAAGCTGCTTGTGTCAGGTATAGGACTAGGATTGGTCTGTGCCATGCAAAGAGTTTCTTTTCTGGGAAGTAGTTGTTGGGCAGGTACAGTTTCTCCAAAGAGACATCAGTTCTCTTCCGCATCTTTGTCACCACAGCTGGAAGCCCAAAACGGAATATTTCATTTCTTCCAAGTCTTAGGCTCCTGCAAAGGAGATTCAAGTGGAGCTTCACTTGATGGGACTTCAGCCTCATTTTAGAATTTCATGAAAAGCTGCTGGGCTTATCTTGCTTCCCCACTCGCAGTAAGGTTGTCGGTTCAGCACTAGGGCGTGGCTGATGGGTGGAGCTGCCATTCAAAATGTGCAGTTCCTCAAAGGCTGCTGCTCGTGGGCAGATGCATGGAAAAACAGAAGTTTCCTTTGGAAATGGGGGAAGTGGGACAGGTGAAGATGGTGGCAGTGACATAGCAGGCTTTCCTGCTTGCACCAAGAACAATTCTCAACGTTAAAGTCTACCATCCTTGCAGGAGGAGCAATGCATGACAGAGCAGTGCCTCATCCTTTAGTGATGAAGTTACATCTGGTGAGGAGAGGAACCATCAGAAAACTGGTTTTCCTGGAGAAAACATGTCGCCCTGGCAGATGGCTTGGCCAGCCAGCAGGGATTACAAACCTCTCTGGGAACCTTTCCTTTATGGCTAGTGAGAAGGTGATATTGCTTGTGACAGCGCAGAAAGATTGGCTGAAATAAAATAAAGAGGTTTCCATGGTGATCCCTTCATATTGCAGTAAATTTTCATCTTGCAGTCAGCTGGGTTATACTTCTTCCCCCAGAGGAAGAGTCCTCGGCTCCCCCTGCATTATTAGATCCTACTGATGCCAGGGGAAGGCTGGCAGGCCCTGAGTGGAGCCACAGGCATGGACGGCTCTGTGGTGGCCTCGTTAGTTATCCTAAAGAGGTCGGGCTGCTCACACAGCCTGCAGGTGCTTCAGAAACAATCCTGCCTTCTGGCTTGAACCGCGAATAGATAAGGAATAGATGTAAAGATGTAGCTGTGGCTAAAGGTAGCAGAGGAAGGAAGTAGTCCCCTTTTTTTACAGCTGGGGAAAGAACCACAGTCAAATTGGGTGACTGCCCCAAAACCAGAGCCCAGGTGCTGTTAGAGGAGGGAATTGCATGTGTAATTCTCAGAGTGTCTCACAGAAGAGACCTTTTCTCCTGAGGGTAATACCAGGGGATGCACTGACCTGCAGAGGGCTGGCAGGGAAGGAAAACTGTGCAAGATCACCTGTGAGAGCACCACAGCGGGAAGGAGTGAGGGATCCTCCCAGGCTGTGGCTGACAGGGGTGAAAAGTGCCCAGCAAAAGAGTGACCTTCCATTTCAGGAGACAGGGAAAGCCCTTCAGCTGGGGAAGGCAATGACTCACGGGTTCCCGTGAGTGTGATCCCTCCTGCCGTGCTGCAGAAATGAGCAGCCGCAAGACGTGTCTCACTGTGGGTAGGCTCAGCAGAGACTTCCCCAGCTCCTTCCCGGGATGACGGCATCTTTCCATCTGCATCTGAACTTGAGAGTCATGCACACAGTGCTAGTCAAGCTCTGCCACCCAAAACATGCTTAATGTGAAAAGCGTTTCCCTGAGAAGGTGTGTCATTGAATGCAAATGAACGCTGCCTTAAGATCATGTTAATTCATGCTACAGAGCAAAACTCTTCTGTCTGCTTCATGCATCACCAAGGCAAAACAACCCTGGCAAAATCTCCATGTCTTTGGACTCTTGTTGTATATTATATACCATTCATAATGGGCTGGAGGCTTGAGAGGAAAGAGGGATGCTCTGATTGTGGCTGCCTGCAATGGTCCAGGGTGTGTGGGGACACTTGGGAGAGCAGAACGTGTGTGGGGATGAGGGGGCCCTTGGGAGAGCAGAACATGTGTGGGGATGAGGGGATCCTTGGGGGAGCAGAACATGGGATGAGGGGATCCTTGGGGGAGCAGAACCTGT
>VYXF01012893.1:497546-519463 GCA_013397295.1 Polioptila caerulea | reverse complement strand
GATGAGGGGATCCTTGGGAGAGCAGAACGTGGGATGAGGGGACCCTTGGGAGAGCAGAACCTGCGTGGGGATGAGGGGACCCTTGGGGGAGCAGAACCTGTGTGGGGATGAGTTGCTCCTAAACGTCAAAATTGCTGGGGTCAGCCACCCACTCCTGTTCTGCTGGGAACTCATCCCAGAGAACAATAAAATGAAGCCTCTGATGACATTCTCCTAATTTCCCCTGAAGTTATTGTTTCTTCCAGAGCTTGGGAAAGATGAGATTTTTTTTTTGGCTTTTGGGAGCACACAGGACAAAAGGGAGCTTCGGTGGGGAGAGGAATGGGCATGAAGTAGCCACTCTGAGCAAGAAAGTCATCCCATTTCCTGCCACTGCCAATGCAATTTGGGGCTCAAGCCTTTACCTTGGTAACTGCAGTAGGGCAGCTATAAAAGCCTGTTTGGCAGCCAGCTTTTAATGTGCAAGCAGTGAGGTTATTATTATTATGTTAACAAAAACCTGGGATTCTTCCTGTAAAGGAAGGAGCTATTAAAAAGAAAACAACAACCAAAACAAAAAAAAAAATAGAAGAAAGAAAAAGAAACCACAGCAAGAGATCACAAGCTGACCAACTCTGCAGGGAGAGGTAGAGAAAGTCTCACTTTAATAATAAATGAAAAGACATGTAAGAAAATAGAAGACACACGTTGGAGGCAATGCTGATGAGCTGCAGTGCCTCAGGTGCCAGGTAATCTGCTTGGGGTGATTGCCCCCGTGTCCCCAGGAGTGACACGTGGGTATTGCCAGGGTAAATTTGCTTTGCAAATCTACTTTTGTGTCTTTGGATTAGCTTTATTTACTCAAGAATTCTGGAGGTAATGTGGAGGAATATTCATGCTTCTATTAGTTAAAAGTCTCCTCTTTTGTTAACATCATTTCAGCATGTCATTCAAGGCAAGCACCTAAAGCAGATATTTGGGGCATCAGAAATGTATTTTTTCCCTTTGTTTTGAAATGGTTTCTCACAAAGTTAGGTATTAGTAACCTAGCTTTGCCAGAGAAGCCTTGTAATGCTCCCCCACCACCCAGTTTTATTCCAGCAGAAATGTTTATCCTATGCTTCTTTATTTAAAGCACAGTGGAAACTCCTTTCAGTAGGATTTTTTACCTCAGACCAGCCCTGCCTCACATCTACTGCAAGTCCACATTATCCTGGACAGCCTAACAACCTCAGCATTTTGCACCTTGTAAACAGGATTTTCCATCAAAGACCACAGGCATATTAGGAAAGACTCAAAGGCTCCTCAAAGCATAAGAGGAGGGAAAGAAAACCATTTAGAGCACATAAAAACACACTGAAATTGCATGAAATGGTGACTTCAGATCTCAAAACTATCTTCGGCTACGTGGCCAAAAGCCTCAGCTTTTTTACCAGCAGCACTTGCTAGAGATGGACTAGAGCTCTGATTCTTCTGTTCCGCAGGTCACTCACACTCCAGGGCACTGCTCCCTGTGGGATCCATCCCGCAGAAAGCTCTGGGAAATCCCACGGAGGCAGGCAGCCACCAGCTCCAACAACGCGGCAGCTGCAGGAATTTGTTACTCTTTATTAAAAAAAAAGAAAGGAGGGAAAGTTTTTTACAATTCCCGTTTGTTAAAAAGCGCCCAAGCACCTCCTTAGCTCCGATGGCGCGGTGTCTTCGGCTGGTTGCATTGCTGAGCATGTGTTAAGCGCCGATGAAGTGCAAGAAAATTACCTTTGTAACAGCAGTGGTGTCTTCTGAATGCAGTTATCACCTCCCCAGCGCTGATAAGGTGTGAAAAATGATCTTCCCATCTACAGTTGTGTCAACTGAATGCAATTAGCACCTCTACATGTGTTTAAAATCATGACCGCAGGTTATAAGTTTGCAATACATTAGCACTTAGTCCCATCTTTGTGAATTGAGGGGGGAAAAAAAACTCTCAGCAAAACTGGCGCAGTGAATACAATTAAGCACCATTAACATTCCATTAACTATTTTTAATGAAGTAAATCCAGCCCCAGATGAGTGACGGATAGGTTAGGGACTTTGCTCAGCCCAGCACAGGAGCTGCCTGCTATACCAGACATGTGTCAGAGGAAAGGCTCTTTACTCCTCCTAGACCTTGGTTAAACAGCTGTGTTAAGCTGGAGTGGACAAGCCAGGCTTTTCCCTTTGTTCTTGGGCTAGAGGCACAACAGGATGCTGCACAGAGTGCAAGATGTGCCTTCTTAAAATGCTGCCTTCTTTGAAGAAAAAAGAGAGGAAGAGGCAGAAAAAAAACCCCAGTAAGTAGTTCTTCCTTTGCTTCAAGTAACCAAGTCCCAGTGTATTGATCATTTATTATATCCTTCTCAGGGTATTAATCTCCAACTGCAGTAAAAGAGACCCTGACTATGTATGGAAATCTCTCCTTGGCAAAATAATTATTGCCAGCAGTCTCCAAACTTCTCCTTTTCTTGCTGTTTTCCTTCCAAGCTTGACTGAATAAAACTTGGATGGAGGTTCAGTGTGACTTACACAAGCGCTTCGGTAATTTTTTTTTATGCAAACATGGCATGCATACAGAATGGTCATCTTCAAACATCAGACAGACATCAAACACACTTTTTTTTTAAATTATAGGAATAATTGGAAGGTACAAATAAGAATCAGTGCAGACACACCCCTCAATGTGACTGAAAGATATGCTTTGGTGATGTGAACCAGAGCAGTCTCTGTGCTTGGACTTGTCCAGCCCTCTCTGCCCAAAACCAAACTTTTCAGGAAGTTTTTCTGAAATCACTGGCAATGCTCCACAACAATGGCAATCCCCATGCTGGGGCCTGGGATGGAAGATGGTTGCAACAGCATCAGCTTCTCTATCTCACCTCTATTCTTTTTCAAAAAGCTATTGATTTTTCCCTTTCCAGATGGATCTGGAACACCTGTGACTTTTTCTTTTTATATATTTTTAATTTTTATTTTCCTTTTTTCACTAAATTTGTAACTGAAAAGGACAGATCCTCATGTCAGGGACACCTGACAATGGATGTACAAGGGCTTCTCCCATTGCTGGCAGCAGTCCCATGCTGGTACAGACCCTGGGTAGAAGAAAACCCCATGGCCAGTTCATTTCTCCCCCTACGTAACACAGGACATAAAGCTTTACTCAGTGATCCCTGCACAGAGCCAAACAACTTGTGCCTGAACTAGGGCATATCTTTGAGGAAAAAATAACGTCAATGCAATCTACTGTTGACTTCCCTTGTTTCCTCTGATTTCCACAACACAGGGCAATCTGCACAGCAATAACTGCTCTGAGAATGATGAGCACCTGCAGAGAGCTGTCTGAGAGTGATATTGGACTGGTTCTTAACCAAAATCCAGTCCAATGAAGCAAGAGAGCTTGGCTGTCCAGGTCAGTGGATCAGTGGCTGGGTCTGGCTGCTGTTGGCTTTGCTCTTGGTTTCTCTGGCTGTATGAAATCTACAGGTCCCAGCATGAAAATTGTCTGCTGGGGATCCACACCTGTACTTTTTCTTTTATTAAATCACATCTTTTAGTAGTTTCCTTACTGCATGGGGATAAATGCCTCTCTGCTATGTATTGCCCACATGTAGTGATGCCCTACAGTGCCCCAACCCTATTTTTCACTGGCCTGGCATTGGTGAGAGCTGCAGCTTCAATCTGCTCCCTTTCTCAGGGCAATTCCTGCTGGCTCCAGGCTCTCAGAATCACCCTCCTTGTCGCAGTGGGAGCTGCCAGGGGGGGAAATAGCATCCAAACAGGATGAGGTTGCACCCTGTGGGCAGAGCAAAGATCCTGTTGGGTGTGGGGGAATCCGGGGGACAAAGGGGCTGTGCCGAGTGGTTGCACCCTCTCTGAAAGGCACCAAAGCAGGTCAGGAAGGAGGGAATCAGCTCGGGGGGGGAAAAGTCTTCAAGCTGGAGGTGAGAAGAGACAAATCAGCATTATTGGGAGTAAGTGGATTTGGGGCTGTGGCGGCCCCTCGCCGGGAGCCGGCGTGTCCTGCGGCGCTGACAGCCATCCATTCTGGAAATTAAATTCCACTCCCTCGGCCGGCCTGGGCTGCGGCCCCGCGCTCCCCGAGGAGGATTGCTGATCGTGCACATTGCTGCGGGCTGAGTCCCAAACCTGTGAGATCAGCCAGAGAGGCCTCAGCAGCCCCGGGAAGCAGCCAGGCAGCACTGACAGGACCAGAGGGCACAGGCTGCATCAAGGGAAAATTAGGTTGGATATTGGGAAGAAGTTTTTCATGGAAAGAGTGATAAAGTAATGGAATGGTCTGCCCGGGGAGGTGGTGGAGTCGCCATCCCTGGGTGTGTTTAAAAACAGACTGGGTGTGGCACTCGGTGCCAGGGTCTAGTTGAGGTGCCAGGGCTTGGGTTGGACTCCATGATCTTGGAGGTCTCTTCCAACCTAGTGACTCTGTGATCCTGTGAAGGAGCTGGGTACTCCAGGAATGGAGTTCAGCTCATGTGGACCTGAGGGGTGGGATGAAACTGAGGCCCTTCCTTGGCTGTTGGAATGGATGTTGTGCATTCTAATGCATGGGATGTTGTGGGATACAGAAGCTGATCCTAATGTCCTGCTGCTCTGAGCAGGACTGGACAGGTTGTATTTCCCTGGAGCCTGCCTGGCTTCTGTTTTCATCCAGCCCAGCCTTTCCAAAAGGGAATGAACTGATGGATCATGGAGCACAAAGCATCTTGTGGGAGCAATGGGAGGGGGCTGCAATCAGCCACAGGGTGAAGCACCCCTTCCTGAGCCGAGGTGCAAATCCCTGTTACAATATCCTACCTCTGTGAGCTGAGGTCCAGGTATCTGAGGGGAGGAAAAGGTGGCCAGTTAACAGGGGCTGGGAGACTCCTTCTGTGTCAGCAGGATCTGATAGGACCTCCTGGCCTCAGAAGCAGAAAACTCCAAAACCAAAAGCATGATCCTTGCTTGTGACTCCTGCTGGGTTTTCCAGTGGTACACTGGGGAAAAACAGTTCATTTAGGTTAATTGCACAATGCAGATATTTATAAAATGGTATCTGTTTAAATAGAGGAATGTGCCTTTCCCCGATGAGGTCTCTGAAAAAACAGCAGTGTGTCACTTGACCCAGGCCTTTAACTGGAACCGTCTTGGCAATTTAATGAAATTAAATGGCTGGACTGTGGGGAGTTCATTAGTAAGTAATCCAAAGGCTAAAGCTCTGTGAGCTAGTTCAGCTCTCAAATGCTTATTTGTGTTTGCCAGATCCAGTAAAGTGAAACCCCTTAATAGGTGCTGGCAGTATTTTTAACATACTCTCCCCTGGTCTGGAGACCATCACACAAGCACTTGTGTGATTTCGTATTTCTACCAGAGCTTTTTTTATAAAAAGCACCTCCAGGACAGCCACAGGGTCCCCTCTGTGTCACCCTGTGTGTCAGGTGGCATTGCAGAGGCACTTCTGTTCTTGGTGCCACGAACCTCTTGCTTCTGGCAAAGCAAGTAAGGGAATCTCATTTCTTTCCAAAAAAGCTTTCAGAGGTGGCTGCTGCTGCCAGCAGTGCAGTGCTGAACCTGAGAGGGACTCTGGCTTCCTTGTCATGCCGGGCCATGGTTGGGATTATGGGCTGTTTTATTTCGTGCCACTTGCCCAAGGGTGAGGCCCAGGGGTGTGAAGTGCCTCTGGGATTTTGGCAGGCTGTTACAAAGGATGCTGAATTGCTGCTTATTTCTTGTGAGTGGGGATTTAGAGGAGTGGGGAGGGTACGAATCTTCCTCCTGCTGTGTAAAGGACTTCTGGGTTTCCAAAGAAAATGTGTTAAAGTTTCACTCTTTAGTTCACAAGATATAAGCAAGATTTACAATAAGGGAACTGTGGCACCACTAAAAGTTTGGCAGGGAGTTCACTAAAGGACGTTTGAGATAGTCAAAGGAAAAGCCTAACTGCAAGATACCTAAATTTATTTTTCATCCAAACCCTGTGCTGGCCCTTAAGGCTCATCCACCGTGAAAGCCCTCAAGGAAGGTTGTCCACCCCACATCCTGGAAGCAGCACTTAGTTTTTAAAAAGCTGTTTAAAACCTCTTGGTGTGAATTTGATACAAGTCCAACACCACCATGTGGTCAATCTCTTGGGCTGGAGTTGAAGGCCTGTGGATTAGATCCATGCAGGAAAATTTCCCTGACTTGACATCCTATGAAAAAAACGGAGTTTTCATCAATGAACTCCATTTTGAGTGAAAACTCTTGCTGGGATTTATTGTAGCTGCTGCACAAGTTCCTTTAAAAGTAAATAATGCCATGGGACAGGTGCTTCTGGCAAAGGAATTGAAAGGTGTGAATATTATAGAGGGGAAAACCATCAATCTGAGCAATAGATATCCCAAATATTGTCAGATCTGCAGTGGTACCAGTGGCACAGTGTGTGAAACGCATCTGAGATCAAACAGATTTTGAAAGGATGGTCACTGCCACACGTGCAGGGGGCCTGTGTCTGGAAATTTACAGCCTGGCACTGCAGTCCCAAAAGAGTTTGTGCTAAATTAGGCACTGCCAAAAGGAACTTCCCGATCTTAAATTGACACCGCGGATAAAGACTGAGGGTTTTATCCAGAGGTGGGATGTGGCAGCTACAGGAGATTTTAATTTCAGCTGAAGCCCTTGGAACAATCCTGTCTTGTCTTCTCTTCTTGGGCCAGCTGCTGACCTTTGCAGGGACCACTCCTCCTTCTCCTCCTGGCTCGGTGAAGTTCAGGAGCTGATAAAGAGACGGAATTAGCCACAGCTCTAAAAATCTCCATTTCCAGCGTGGTGCTGGGAAGAGCACTGATGTGCCCCTCCCCACTGGCGCTGCACACTCAGAGGCTTCCAGCTGCAGCAGCCAGACGGGGCTTTATTCCTAAATGCTGCTTTCCATTTGAAACAGCATCCCGGCAATCACATCCAAGCAGTGTTTCTGCGCTGGGAGTCCTGCTCTGAAGGTCCAGGCAGGACAAAGTCCACACACAACCCAGCTGGTGTCTGAAGGGGCTGCTGCGAGTCCGGCGAGTCCAGGCTGTGTCCGTGGCACTCACTCACAGCCGGGGGCGAGTGGCGAGGGCAGAACGTGGGCACATCCCTGCCAGGCTGGTGTGTCAGCAAGAGAAACGTGTCCAGAACCGTCAGAGGAGGTGTGGGGTGCTCCCCGGGAAACAACCTGCAGCACTCCTGCCGGGTTTTGGGTGGGAAAGGAGGAGCTTTTCCCAGAGAGGGAAGCAGGGATGGGCAGGAGGGACAAAAGCAGCGCAGCAACGACATCTTGTGCTGCACAGCGACGGCTGCATGTGCTGGCCAGGAGAGCTGAGCGCTGCTGCTGGGAAGGCCTTTGTCCCCTGCCCAGCTGGGGCAAAGCCCTTGTCCCCATGGTGTTCCTGCTAGGGAGGGTCGGGGGGTGGACCCGACAGACAGGGAAGAGCCTGGTCCACAGGACAAGGAGTCAAAGCAGGATTTTGGCAGCCGCACACGCGGAGGGGGAGTGAAAAGGCTACAAAGTTACGTTCTGCGCATTGCGCTCTCTTTTTTCCTTTTTTCTTTTACTGTGGCGTCGCTGCAAAGCACCGGAATGTCCCCTGAGTGCAGATACCTGCAGATATCAGGGACACCAGCGACATTTAATTTTCTTTTTGCAAGAAGTTTGTTAGTGCAAATATTCTGTCATGTCTGCGGGGCACTGTGGCTGAAGACCCATTTTGAAGTTACAGACCAGCATTTTATCCCAAACACGGGGAAGTAGTACCCATCCCTCACGGCTTTGCACAAATATTCCTCCAGACTTGCACCTTGGGACTCCAAATTCATGGCTTCTAGTGGAGAGGAGGCGGCAAAGTCTGAGAGCAGGTTGGTTTGGTGCCTCCCCACTGCCCAAAAGTAGCCTCAGTGAGGTGCCAACCCAGCCCACCGAATGGACAGGTTTTTCTGAGACCCTTCAGTTGTAACCCTGTTGAATTGTGACCATGTTCATACTGAATTCATGCCAAATCAGCCAATTTTGGAACAATGGTGGATGAATTTCTTTTTGAAGCTTTGCCTTTGCCCACATCAGCGCCTCCTTGCAGAGCTTGCCAGAGGGAGGTCATACTCCAAGATGTGTCAGAAACAAAGAAAAACATTTGCATGAAATTCTGCAGCATCCAGCTGCTGTGCTGAAGGTATCCATGAGCAGAAAGCAGCTCCTGCCTGGCCTGTACTGCATTATGTCTCTGGGTAGGATTTTTGGAGATGCCTGAAGCATGTAGCAGCAGCAGAATGGCTGCTCCAAGTCGATGAGACTTTGTTCAGAACAGCCTCGGGTGTTTTTGAAAGGCTTGGCCTCTTGTGTGCTTCTTTAAAGACTTGTAAATTATAGTTAATTCCTGTGGCTTAGGTGTATTAGTTGATACAGCCCGGGATTACATTCCTGTCCTCCTTAGGATCCCAACTAGACAGCCTGGATTGAAGAGCTGACAGGGCTCAGGAGCAGCAGCTCCTGCCTTCAACTTCAGTGTCCCATTCCCCAGCCTGAAGGGCCAGGTCTGCCCACTGCAGCTGGGACAGTGCTCCTCCTGCACAAGAACGGAAATCCAGCCAGCATAAGTTACTGGGGAACAAAATAAAGTCAATTGAGATGTGTTCAGCATCCTCCAGGTCACCTCCTGCTGAGAAATGTGGCTACTGGCAGGGCACCTGTGCATGAGGGAAACAACAGAACTGCTGTGTTTTTATGTGGTTTGTGATGCCAGATTCTCTCTTTCATGTGGAAATGGAGGTGCCTGTTGCACCCAGGCTGAAAGGAAGGCCAAGATTGTACCCAGGCCACCTGCCCACAGAGCTGCCATGCCATTATGTGGCCATGAGGGTTTTCTCACTGACTTTGGTTTGGGTTTTTTTAGGGAATATCAGTACTTCCCATGTTGTTCATAGATCATTGGGAAGAAGCACTCCCCCCCTAAATGAGTTAAAAAAACCTGACAAGTTCCTATCTGACCTGTTATTCACTTTGGAGCAACTTTGGAATTGGCTGTGGGTACTGAACCAGCTGCAGGGTTTAATCTGATCCGTCACTGGGTTTTCCAAATTATTCTGATCAGAAGGAGCTTATTGCCTCCCATAGTCAAGGCTGCTGGCTTCAGGGGCAGGTTGAATTAACTCAGCCTGTAGGTCAGGCAGGTAAAACACAGTGTGCAGGAAAGAGTAGAGGAATATGGAAGGTGTGTGATATGGAAGGTATGCAGAAAGGATTTTCAGAAAAGTCACTGGTTTTGTCCAAAAACCAGTGTCATAGCTCAAAGAATCATAGACAAGGGCTAGTGTTTTCATCTGGATGCTTGGGTAGCACGTTGCCTGTGGAACCATCAGATTCCTTGATTTTTGTTGTGGTGTTGGGTGTTGGTGCTGGACTCCGTCAAAAAAGAGGCACAGTTGTGTCTGTCCTCTGGGTCTGATGGGAATGTTCCTCTCCCAGAGGCCATTTCCAGTATTGTGAGAGCACGTCTCAATTCCGCTGAAATTTCACACACACACACAAAAAAAACCAACCCCAAACCCTCAGAAACACCTTGTCTGCCTCGATATCTTCTCAAGCAGGTTCAAAATGAAGACCAGGGCTGTCCTCTGTGTGTACTGCAGTAAAAATTACATCCAGAAATATATCCAGGTGGTTTGCTGCTCTGAATCTCCTCTGCTGGACTGGAAAAAGGTCTGTATAATTTTATTTGTAGTATCTTGGAGAGCTCAGAGTAAAGGGTGCTGAGCAGAAGGGGCTCCTGTCTATGCCTATGTGTTGAAACCCTAGACACAGAGAATTTCAAACTTTCTGTACTAATAGAAAATAATCCTCAAAAATACACTACATTTAACCTAAAACCATAAAAAAGCTTCAGAAGCTGAGTGATAACACTAAGATTATGAGAGTGTAATTGATTAGAAATGTGTTAACTCACAGAGCGAAAGATTTAGAGTTTAGAGTTTTAAAATATAATATACATACTTAAGATAAAAGTTTTAAAGCATAGTCTTCTTCTTCTTCTTCGTCTTCTTCTTCTTCTTCGTCTTCTTCTTCTTCTTCGTCTTCTTCTTCTTCTCCACAAGTTTGAGTAATTTTGTGATTCATTGAAGAAATCTGCAGTGCAAGACATAAATAATTAGTTATTAAGTTAAANAGTTTGAGTAATTTTGTGATTAATTGAAGAAATCTGCAGTGCAAGACATAAATAATTAGTTATTAAGTTAAAAATAAAAATAAATTAGTTAGCATCTCATAATCGAGTGGCTTAAGCTTAAAAAAAACCCTTGAAAGCGTAACTCTGTACTCTATTTTTGCTTTTTTAACTTAGCATATAAAAACACTCACAGTCAGTAAAGCTGTAACTTAAATAAGAAATGACAAACAATCAAATCCAAACAAGAATTGTATCTCTCGTGCTTTTAATCCTAACCCTGAAAAAAAAAAAAACAATAAAACAAAAAAATTTGCCTCACAGTGGTGTTGTGTGAGGACTTGTGAGGGCTTGTCCTTGCCCATGGCAGGGGATGGAACTGGGTGGGCTTTCAGGTCCCTTCCAACCCAAACCACTCTGGGATTTTTTTCTCACCCCAGAAAGTGGGTTTGGGTGAAATCACACCGGGGATGCAGCATGTCAAAGGTTAGCTGTGTCACCTTCTCCTTCTGAATCCCTGCACACAGAAAGCCCAGCTGCTGGTGAATCAGGGAACAGTGATTCAGGGTAGAAATAGCTGTGCCCTGAGAAGAAGCCAATACTGTATCTTCACTCTGCCCACAATGAAGGCTAAAACTTTTCCACTGAAACTGGGAAAGACAGTTGGATTGCTCTTAGTCATCTCCAAAGCCTGTGTGAATGGGGGCAAGGATGGGTGACGGGTGTGATTCTTTCCTTTTCTTCTTTTTAATTATTGTTCTTTTTCCCTTGCACCCACAGATTGAAGTGTCTGCAGTGCTGTTGCTCACAGCAGGTCGAGGGTCACCTCAGAACAGTGCTGGGAGGTCCACAAGTGCTCAGGCTTGCTCTTGGGACTGCAGGGAAATAAATGAACAAAGACAGGAGAGCAAGAAGAAAAGCTGTAAGTGCACAGTGTTGTGGATCAAAAGGGGGCTTGGCTGACCCTGGCATGCTTGTTGAGGAGGTGCCTATCTGGGTGCAGTGTAAAAACCTTGCCAAGTGAAGCACTTGTGAACTATTTCAAGGTGGTGGTGGCATTGTTCATCTTAAAATATAACTGAAGTGTGAAAGCCCTTGTGTATTTTTAATCTCTTAAAATAGATGTTTAGGTGCTGGGTTTTCTGCTAATAGATGCACAAAATGGTGTTGTGTTAACACGTAATACATCAGCTAATATCAGAGAGAGGTTGTCTGTTGAGTTCAGCATTTGTGCAACAGCTGATGATATGATTTTTGTGAACAAGTGTCTTGGGTTTCAATATAGTAGAGTTTAAACAGAGTACTAATTTGAGTATAATACAGATGGTAATAGAATTAGGGGTGGATAATGTCCTGGGTGGCAGTGCAGGCTGTCCCCAGCAGTGTGGATTCTGTCCCCAGCTGCTGGAACTGGGGCAGGGGGTGGGTGTGGGGTAACCCTCTGTTCATGGCCCAGCTGTTAAATCCAGCTGGGGCAGTTCCTTTGTCTCTTCCAGGACCCATCCTCCCTCCAGGGACAGATCCTCTGCTCATGGGCCAGTCAGTCTCACTGATAAAATTCCATCATCCCACTGGGAAATGCTCCATCCAGGGGGAGGAGCCAAGCATTCCTACCTGGATAAAAACCTGAGATTTGGAACACCAAGCAGCCTTTTCACTGGATTCCCAGAGGCAGACCAGGCCCATCTATCACCACTGCACCTTCAGAGGAAACCTGCACCTTTCTCCAGGATCCCTGCTCCAGCAGAGCCACATCTGCCACTGCAGGAGGGCTGCAGCCACCATGGAATGGCCCTGCCACCAACCCCTGACCCACAGGGGGTCAGGTTGGATTCTGACTCTGGCAGTGGGTTTGGTTTTCTGTATTACTGCATTTTTATTGTAGTTCTCCTAATAAAGAACTGTTATTCCTATCCCCATATCTTTGCCTGAGAGCCCCTTAATCTCAAAATTATAATAATTCAGAGGGAGGGGGTTTCCCATCTCCATTCCAAGGGAGGCTCCTGCCTTCCTTAGCACACACCTGTCCTTCAAACCAAGACAACAAGGAGAAGTCTTGTGTCTGGATGAAACCACTCAGTCATTCTCTGGGCAGACTTGAACACTTTGGCTGATCTCTGTCCCCTGTTGTGGTTCCTCCAGGCCCCATGAGAAGATGTTGAGAGGAGCACTCCCCAGAGTAAGTCCCCAGGGAGACACTAGCTCCTGGTCCAGGTTCACCTTTTCTCAGTTTCCACCACTTTCAGCAGCGCATTGAAGCAGAGAAGAGGAGACTTCAGTCATTTTGCTGCTCATGGAACCGCGTACTGAGCTGTTTGTACAACTGCACGGGAGGACAAACCCTCTCAGAGCCTCTCTGCGCCGGCTGCCATCTATAAAAAGATCTTGACAGCCTCTCCTGTGGAAAGCTCTCACACCTCCCCTCTACAGCATGCCTTTGATGCTCGAGCAGGTGGGTAGTCCTCAGGCTACTGAAATGCCTTTCCTTTGTCTTCCATGCTGCTCTGTTCCTGCCCTCTGTGAAGGTGGAGGGAGGCCCCCTGGGAGTGTCTGGAGCCCTCACTCTCAAGGAGCTGGAAGGAGGGGGTGCTTGAGGGGCCCTTTTTTTGCTTGGATGCTACAGGTTTGTCAGCTGTGGTTACTGTAATCTGTAGATCCTTAGATTTCTGGGAAAAGGAAGAAGGTACTTAGCACTGAAAGTAAGTTGGGCCGGATCTTCCATCCTTCCCTAGGCAGGAGTTCACAAGCACCCCCTTCTCTGCTCCTCAGCTCCTAAGCCCCTACTTCATATTTGACTGACATAAAGGAAGCATCATCCATTGGTGTAATGGGAGACCAATGCAGCATGAAATTATTTTCCTTCTTTCCCAGATAAATCCCTTGTTGTAAATTAAACAGTTTACCCATTTAACTACAGGTGAATCAGTGTCTGTATCAGTCTGCTCTTAATAAGGAGGGAGATTATCCCAGACAAACTTGCAGAGCTCTTGGGTCTCTCTTGCTAATGATGAAGTAATGTTCTTCACAAGTTGTGTTTCCACCAAGATCCCAGGGAAGCTGGGAAAGGAGCACAGTGTCAGCAGCTCTCAGGGTGGGGGATCTGGATGCAGTGATATCCCCACACTTTGAGTTCTCCATGCACAAAATGAAGTTTCCATTCCAAAGAAACTTGGGGTTAGCACAGGATCAAGTTGTCCATGCTGGCAGACCTTGGAGCAGGTGGAGAGACAGCTGTCCTGAGCCAACAGGAGCAACCTCTGGCTGGGCTGTGCCCCTCTGGACAGGGTATCCTTTCGGGGGCTGCACTGAGCAACCCGGCACAGGGAGATTTGTATTTGTGAACCTCCCCAGCAAAATCTGAAATTGCATCCATGCCATAGCAAATGCAATCAAGTATAACTAAGCCAACTGAAAGACAGGACTCATCCAGATTTTCACTAAATCGTCTTTTCAAAATGGTTTTGAAATACTGTTTGTTTAACACTGTGGATATAAACTCTTTTTCAAAGGGCTTGAAGCATGGCGAGAGTTTTATCCCTATGCTTTATCCCCTGAGAAGGCTTGACTGTGTGATAGGAGGAGTAGTGATGGGAAAACTTAACAGTGAGAAGAGAAAGGGTTGAGCTTCTCAGGCTGCTGAGTGCAGGGCTTCCCAGTGCCAGCTGCAGGAGTCACTGAAGGTTGGATGGGGCTTGGAGGAACCTAGTCTAGTGGAAGGTGTCCCTGCCCATGGCAGAGGGTTGGAACAAGGTGATCTTCAAGGACCCTTCCTACCCAAATAATTCTGTGGATCTATAAAAGCCAATTTGAGTCACAACAGGCCAGGGGAGGTCTGGGTGCAGGAAAAAAACATGAACTTGTTACTTCTATGAGCCCTGATGCTTGTGAAGTCATCTTCTTTGTTAGGACCATGTTAATACCTAACAAGGTAGAATCACAGAAAAAAAGATTGGTTTGGGCTGGAAGGGACTTTAAATATCATCTTATTCCACCCCCCTGCCATGGGCATGGACACCTTCCACAAGACCAAACTGCTCCAAGCCTAGACCAACCTGGGCTTGGACACTTTCAGGGATGGGGCATCCAGAGCTTCCCTGGGCAGCCTGTGCCTCACTGCCCTCACAGAAAACAATTTTTCCCTAGTATCTAATTTAAACCTACTCTATTTCAATTTGAACTTATTCCCCCTTCTGTCACTACAGGCTCTTATACGTAGTCTTGTCCCATTTTTCTTCTAAGTTCCCTTCAGGTACTGGAGTGTTTCTCACCCTCATCATCATCGTCATCAATCTCCTTCTTGATGTAAGCTTAAACCTCTGGATGCTCCTGCCATTCATGAGCATCTTGAAGAAGTCATTCCCTTCCTGTCAGTAGAAGTGATTTTTATACTCTCTCCTCTTCCTCCACTCTGATCTTCCCCTCTCCTCTCCTGGGTCCTCTTTTCTCAACACATGCTCTTGCCTGTGCTCTTCTGCAGTCCATATCTTTGCCTTAAAGTCAATGCAGCACTTATCCAAGGACTGCTTTGTTTCTTAATGATGACATTTAAGCTGCAGTAATCCTGCAAGGGCTTCTTTTACCTCATATCAAAGGCAAATTGTTCAAATTTTGATCCTCTTGTTAAAACCAGCCTCCTCTTTCACAAAAGCTGCAGTCAGCGTGAGAGATTTAAGTTAAGCAGCACTTTTCCTATTACCTAACACATTTTAACTTTGGACTGGGAGTGGAATTAGTTCTGCAGTTATCACTAAAATAATGTAATGTTTCTGCCTAAGTTAGCAAAAAATACCTGATTAGTGCTCTAAAAACTGGCCAAGTGCTTATAACTCATGGTCATGGTTGACAGAATTCGGATCCAGCTCTGTAACAAACTGCAGGGAAAACCCTGCCCCACTGCTTTCAGATCATTCCCCTCATCCCCCATTTCATTTGATCTAACTATAGTTCTCTGGCAAAAGACAATTCATAGCTAGGTGGTGTTCAAAGTCTAATTGCTCCACAGTTCTCTCAGTACTTCAGAATTTCTTAATTGCATTAGCCAAGGTGAGAATAATTGCTGCTTTCATATCCTTGAAACTTCTCATACAAAAGAGGCTTATGCAAGAATCTGCTCATTCTCTCCAATAAATGATCTCTCTGTTATTACAGAGAATGTTTTGGGGGACTGCTGGGAAGCATTCCACCACACCATTATGCACCTGAACAAAACCTGGAACTTGCAGGCACAAGACTAAATTATAGTCTGGAGCAATCAGCAGAACACACTTTGGGTTTGTAGGTTTGTTTTTTTTTTCTTCCTCATTTTTTTTCACCTGGAAGTTGCTCTTTCAGCAGAAGAAAAAGCCTCAAACTTAGAAATAACCCAGTATTTTGTATTTGGGGATCTTCTGGGCAGTGGAAATCTGCTCTTTACAGGTCACTGGTGCTCTGACATTGCTCCTGGTCACAGATGCTGATGTGGAACTCCTAGTCTGTGCCAATCACTGTCCTCATTTTTCCTTTGTTCCTGAAATCCTTGGTCAGGGTCCATTTCTCCCCTGGTTTGTACATCTTCAGGCTCTTGAGCTGTGTGCAGGGTTTCTAGATGTCTCAGTATTGTGGCTGTGTGCTTGTGCCTCAAGTGCAATAAAGCCACTCAAGCAGGGAATTAGACATAATGTTCTTCCTTAAGCTCCAGCAATTAAGTGTAAACGTATGCATGCACAATAAAATGTCATGTATCCCTTCTGAGGCTACGACTACCATTAGAAAAAGAAAAAAGAACCATGTGTTTCCTAACATGCCAATTCGATACGCTTAGTGTGAGAAGAAGGTATTCAGTGAGGCAAACACTTAATCCAAGAAGCAAGTTGTACACAAATTTCTGATAAGGTAGACAAATTTCACACCCTGTTCTGGGGAAAATATTACATTTCATGGTGCTTTACAGATGATGACAAATCCTATTTAAAATCCGAAGAAAAAAAAAAATGTATACCAGTTAAACATGGATATTTAAAATGATCCATTTTTGGAGGCACGAAAAGAAGTGAAATGGGCATTTCCTAGGAATAACAGCAAGTGCCATAGAGGTTTTACACAGGGTCCTTGGCAAGAAGGAATCTGATTAAAGCTACAGGACCAATTTCTCTTCCACCACGTGAAATAATGCTCAGAAGTAGTCCAAGTACTTCTTCGAGTTGCTAGACAAACTCAGAGGATAATTAGAATGGAGACTCTAATGGTGAGGTTTGAAGGACTGCAAGAACATCAAACCTTTCAGATTTGCTCCAGAGCTGTAAATCAAGGTGTCTTATGCCATCATTCTGAGGCAGCTGAGCTATGATTTAGGAGCTTTCTCCAGTTACTGTGAGTGGCTGAAGTACAATGGCAGGAGCTTTGCAGAGGTTCAAATGATTGCTTTTAAAGATGAGATGCCAGAGCTGTGACTGCAGACCAGAACGTGCTGGATCCCATGTCCATGGGCTGGGGCAGATCCACACCCACTGGTACCCAGCAGCTCTGTCTTCTGTGTCAGTTTTGCTACAGATACTTCCAAATCCTCCATCTGGATTCTGTCTCTCAAGGACTAAGTAGGTCTCAAAGTAGCTCTAAGGGTCTGGGTAGCAATGTGAAATCACATTCCTAGGAGTTAGTGCCCCTTAATGGCCCAAGAGAGAAGCTCTGATCCTGAGGGACAGAGGTTTGGAGAGGCTACAGCAAAAATTTTTGGGAACCTTTTCAGGGCTTTTTGATAGCCAAGTGAGGTGAAGCAAGAAATTCTCCTCTAAGAGTGTGGCATGCTTTGGTTGGGAGTACAAACATGGACCCAATCCAGCCATGCCCCGTTTCCTTGCTATAAACCAGGTAATGCTGAATTCCTGAATTAGTCTGTTCTTGTTAGCTGTAGTGCTTGGAGAAAACAGAACATACTCCAAGGCATGACTCCCAGTGGTGTGACAAAGACCCTAGCAGATGAACTTGATGGCTCTATCAGCCACGGATCCAGGAGAACCTGGTTTGTCACAGGCTTGTCCTGCTCCTTGGCCCCTCAGCATGTCCTAAGTCCAACCAGGTGTCATTTCTTTCCTGTGATCTAATATGAAACCAATATTCTGGAATAGTGTGTCTAGGAAACTTAATGCCAACTTATTTCCTGAACTTCAATAAGGGCCATCATTTCTTCATGAGAGTTAAGTACTGGGAGGTGCTAAGATGCTCCCAAGTGGCCTTCTCTGGTGAAGGATGACAAATGATCAGCTTGTGATTTATGGTTATCAAACACCCAGAAATATTTGAGGGGAAAATTGCCTCCAAACACAGATTAGTTTATTAGGAATAGCATCAGGAATGACTCTTATGTCAGATGGTGTGACATGATGTAAAAACCAAAGCCTTTTGAGAGCCTCTATTACAAGGGATGTATGGGATGCTGCTACAATAGTCATTCATATGGTTGCCTGCCAGCAGGTCCATATATTTGTTACCTACAAAGAGTGTCCATGCTCTTGGAGGGAAAAGTATTTGTTCTCAGATTCTGACAAAATATAGGTTAATTCTGACAAAATAAATTATCCATTTCAGATGGAGGGAGGGGCTCTCAAAGGAGAATTTTATTCCCAGTTGCTCCTTCTGTGAAGTTTCATGGGCCATGCTGCCTTTGGGAGTGGGAAGAGGACACAAGGTTTTCAACTTGACTGTCAAAGTTTGGACATGAAATTCTGGTTGAACTGAAGGAGATGAGACAGGCAAGCTTACACGTGTAGTTCCAGCAGAGTGGGAAAGACAGCCTGGAAGAACCAGAAAATCACCCCTGGAAGTGAAAAGGAGGCTTGAAACAACTTTCAGAATTGATAGTTGCTGTTCAGATGTGAAAATATATGACTACAGTGAGGATGCACTTTTGAATTAATATTTTCTATTAAAAACTAGCTCAATGATAAGTGGCAGGAGAAAGCACCATGATGTGGTTCCCAAGTCTGTGAACACACATTTAACGTGTCCCTCCACAAAAGGGATGAAAGAAGATCAAGGTTGGCATGAAGGAGTAAAAAAACCAGCACCTGCCTTTAGTCAGGGGAGCTGTTGCCACCATTACAAACAGAAAATCCTGGGAATTGGTTTTGCTCTCAGGACGTGTAGTGTTTGTTCTCATAAACATGCCCAGAAATATGTTCTAAGGTGTTCATATGGAGTGAAAGGGGCAACTATGGGAGAAACTGTAAACCTACTTCAGAAATCTCACTCCTGTTTTTCAAGGGAGCTGAGTGCAAACTGGGACTAGAGGAGATTTGTGGCTAATTTTGGGTCCAGATGTGTGCTCAGGACCAAAGGCTGGTAAAATTCACTGACTCGGTAGCGATACACAAGCTTTATGGAAAACTTCCTTCATTGCTCATTTTTCTGGCAAACAGAAGGGATGAGTTCATTTCCCTGGGAATAAGACCCTAAATTTTCTGTGGCATTTTCCTGTAAGTATTGAGAAGTTTCTCAGGTGCAGTCACCTGCTGGAGAGGCAGCCCTGGCTTCCCACCAAGGAGGCTAAGAGCTCCTTATGTGATTTAAATGGGTTACAGCTGCCTTCCTTTCCAGGTAATTGGAAAAATCACATCCTCCTGCCAGGAGTGCTCCTGAGCCCCTTGCAGAACTGCTGGAGAGTTTCTGGGAGCCCAAAGCAGGGCTGACAGCCTTCCCACTGAAATTTCTCATGCTGAAGAAGTTGGGTTTGCCACTCATCAACTCTGCCATTTCAGCAAATAACATTCTCAAGGGTTTCTTCTTTTGGCCTTCTCTTTCAATAGTATTTTTCCTACACTATCAGAGAGACTTTCTGTTCCCTACGAAATCTCCTGATGTGTCATTCTCCCCAGGGTGAAACAAGGAACCCAATGATGCTTCAGGAGTCTTCACATGGTCCTCACTGCTATGCCATGCAACAAGGATGTGGTGCTTGAAGTCATGGTTCAGTGGTGGGCCTGGCAGAGCTGGACTCAATGTTCTCAAGGGTCTCTGCCAACCTAAATGATCCTGTGATTCTAAGGTGGTGTGAGACCTCTGGTAGGAGAAGAAGGAAGGCCAGGACTCCTGACTGGGAGCTGGTTGCAAATGAAAATGATTTGAAAATTACCTGATGGGAAATGTGGATAAAAGGAGCAGATGGGGTTGTTTATTCTTAGTTGTCTGTTTGAGTTTTAAGCTGGAGTGCCTTTCTGTGGCTGTGACCTAAGGCTTTCTGTCTTTTTTTTGTATATGATCCTCTGAAATGTCTGTCCTTCAGTTCTTGAATTTTTGCCCTCCCATAGGGGTCCCTTCAGTAGAAGTGGATGAACTGATACGGACCTGGCTTTTCCTGGCAGTCTGCTCAGGAGGTGCAGCAGTGGAATAGGAAACATCTCCTTATCTGGTCCAAGGTCTTAAGCTATGGGGATACAGACTTCTCTTGTGTGTCTTGTCAGCCTCAAAGGTGGGCAGAAATAGCGTGGTGTGGCCTGATGCTGTTGAGGGGACTGGCCCCAAACCAGGTTTTACAGAGACACACCAACGAGGCTTCCAGGAGGGCTGGGAACTTGTGGATATGAGCACTGTGAGTGCCTGTTCACACTGCTGTGATTTGTGGTGTGTTGCAACACTTTCTGGAAGTGTTTAGATAACTTAATGGTCCCTTTCTGGCATCTGAGGAGACAGGATTTGACACACCTTAGTCAGCGCTTTGACAAGGAGAACATTTGTATTTAATTAACTCTGCCCTACAGTAATGGGTGCGAGGCTGTGGAAGGCTGAGCAGGGGTGGGAACAATGTTGTCCAAGCCCAGAAATGCAGAAAGAAATAACAAGTTTAACGGGGCATGAAATTATCCATTCTTTTTCTTCAAAGTTAATTGTAGTTCACAACAGAGTCTGACAGAACCCTGTCAGAGACCCAAAAACATTTGCCTTCAGTGTAGGACACTGATGTGTAGCTCTGAGGGCTGTTAGCAAATTACTTGCCCCAGACACCAAAAGGCACCAAAGACTGCTCCCCATTCCTCAGAAGAGTTACAGATCCAGAGAACCTAGAACATGCTGAATTTGTTCTCTGAATTCTCAAGTGTCAGTGATGTAGGAAATGAGAAACTCCATGGCTCTCTTAGAGCTGACAAATTATAGTTGGTAGTGAATTCAAGGATGACAATATGATGCTCTAAGGAGTTGGTTTTAATCCTTCCCAGGGAGGCAAGCTTCAGGGCTGAGTTTCTGGGCTGCTTTGGACATACAGGTGTGACCACAGGACAAGGATATTGCTCCAAACCCTGAACAGATTTCTGTGTCTGCATCCTCATTTTGCCCCACTCAAATGGTTGAAAATTTGCTCAAATACAGAACTGCTTCAGCATAAAATTCTTTATGTTCAAGAAATCCTAAAATTTAGATGGTCACATGAATGTTTGAAGGTCTAGTAGCAGGATGAGTGATAAAGGAGTGAATAGAAACTCCCCCAGTTCAAACAGTACCAGAACCTCAGACTCTTGCAGTCAATTTGTGTTTGAATAAAAAGCAAATAAAAAACTCTACAAATGCTGACTTTCACCTCAGACTTGTAAACTGTCCCATTCCCACCCCATTTTAAGCCCAGAGCAGCTATTCCTGGCTCAGCATCCTTTACCTCTGCTGCCTTCTCTGTGTCATTCGTGGAAGGTTCTTCAGCAGAAAGCTTTAGTGACAGGAAGATTTATTTATTTCGCTACTGTGCAGATGAAAAATTGGCTGCTCATACAGTGTTTTTTAGGTGTGGCACAGTGGCCACTTTCTGAAGTTCTGCCATGAAGAGAGATGCTGTTGAATGTGATAGACAGGGAAAGAACCTTTAAAGCTAAAATATAAACGTAAAACACTAGCAAATACATGTCAGTTGGCTGAAATTACACCTGTTAATGGCTTTATATGGAGTGATTGAGAATCAGCCCTTTGAGTCTCAGCAATTATTCTGTCACTGGTTTCCTGAGACCACTGCGCACGCCAAACCTGGGACCATGGAACGCCGTTTCCTAACAAAGCCAGGGCTCGAAAATCCTGGAAAACATCAAGGCAGCCAGCCCTGCAGTCTGTGCCTGAGAGCCCAGGAGACTTGGCCAACGTGGGCAGCACCCAGGACCGTGAAATGTCACATCATGCCAACTGTGAGTGGCCCCAAACGCCAGCAAGGTGAAGCGGGGCTGCCCGCCACCACCAACACACCACATTGCCTGGCAAGAACCGCAGCAATCGCATCGACCCCTTCTGCACCTCCCGCAGACAGACACCAGGGCTGTGGGAAGAAGACCAGAAGACAGCCCCTTGTCCCCCAAGGGACTAATCCTAGTGGGGACCCTGACGGTATCACAAAGAAGCTCTCGCTGCCCTGCACCGCACGGCATCGGCTGGAGCCGCGTAATGGTGGGTGGCTGGGGCCCTTCCTAGCAGCGTGTTTTCCCCTCTGCCTGCCCTCCCTGGAGGTCACAATGGAGACCGCGTGGCAGGGCTGTACATGGCAGAGACCGCGTGGCAGTGCTGGCACATGGCAGAGACCGCGTGGCAGTGCTGGCACATGGCAGGGACCTCGTGGCAGTGCTGTACATGGCAGAGACCATGTGGCAGTGCTGTACATGGCAGAGACCGCGTGGCCGTGCTGGCACATGGCAGAGACCGTGTGGCAGTGCTGGCACATGGCAGGGACCTCGTGGCAGTGCTGTACACGGCAGAGACCGCGTGGCAGGGCTGTCACATGGCAGAGACCTCGTGGCAGTGCTGTACATGGCAGAGACC
>VYXF01012893.1:470922-482392 GCA_013397295.1 Polioptila caerulea | reverse complement strand
TCCTCTCCTCTCCTCTCCTCTCCTCTCCTCTCCTCTCCTTCCCCATTTCTCTTTTTCTTTTGAGGTCTTTCCCACGCCTTCCAGCAGCTTACAAAGCATCCCCGCGCTGGAGGGTGACATCAAAAAAGGACTAAAGAGCCCCAGCAATGGCTGGAGCAGGAGTTATTCCCAATCTAAAGCAAACCCTGCTGAGGGCCACTCTTTCTGTGATATTTGTGACGCCGAGCAAAGTGAATGACCAACACAAGATGATTACTTTTCCCTTTGTGCTCCCTTAGGTTAAAGTTTTGAGAGGATAAGGATCACCTCCAGGACTGAATCCTGCTTTTGAGCTGATGGATGCATTGCAGGCTCTGCTACCTTTGAGCCCTCAGCTTCCCCCAGAAGAGAAGGAGATGTGTGGGAGCCAGAAAACCAACCACTGGCAGCCCTGTATTGTGTGAGATACTGAATTTACAAAGTTGGGGACATTTGTACCATCACCTTCCCTTGATGGCTCCCCAAGCCTTGCTCTGCCGATGTAGTTCAGTGCAGAGAGGTCATTAGGGAGACTAACATGGAGGCTGTTCTGAAGAAAGTCGCCTCCAGCACTGAATTTTACAGTGGTCCAAACCGGCTGGGAGGTGCAGTTTGTGTTACCTGGTTGCTTGGCTGCTTTGATCTTTAAAAAGTCTAGTGAATACCTGAGAAGAAGGTAGATCACCTGTTCTGCATAGCAAAAATAAAATCCACCCCAAGTTGCACAATGGAGGGAATATCTGTCTCTCTGTGTCAGTGATGCTAAACTGGAGTTTCGGTGGGAGAGAGCTCAGCCCTGGACTAAGGTATTCCAGGTTAATCGAAAGGAACATGGAGATATCTGAAATGCTGCTTGCTCTATGTGTTCGTGGTTTTGCTAAGCATGGAGATCAACAGAAGTGCTTATCTCTCTTTACACCTGAGCCTGTGAAGAGAGGATGAGCCAGTCAATTGGCCCTCTCTTTTTATTGAAATCTCTCTTTGTTGGGTATCCTGGGGTTTACAGTGACTAATACCTTTCCATAAGACACCTCTCAATCAAGAGAGACAACTATGTTTAGAGGGCAACATTTTTCACCTGCTTGTCAGCACGTCAGGCAGTACCAAAACACACAATCTCCTCCTGAATCCCACAGCAAATCGTTCATTTTTTTAAGCATCATCTACTGTCAGGAATGGCGTTGGAGACGAGTTCAGACAGCCACGCTCCTGCTTCACGCCTATGGAGAGGGGAGAGCTTGGAGCATCGACCTGAGAGGCGCCACCGTTTAGGAGGGAGACCCTTCTCAGCACTGTTTTGCTGTTTGGGTTTTTCCTTGCAGTTAACTGTAGATACACTTGAAAAGGAAAACAAAAACAAGCAAAAAAAACCCCAAAACACAAACCAAGTGGGCTATTAACAAGTCAGTTTAATGTTGACAATGGCACTTTGCAGGGGGAGTGTAATCTGCTTAATGTTCCAGAGCAGAACAGCCCCGACAGTTCACATCCCTTTTGCTGGCAGCGGTGGCAACGCTTCCCCCAGAAGTTAAACCCATGTGTCTCATTTCTGAGAGAGGCTTATTCATAAAAAGTGAGGAAAAATTGATTGTCCGATCCACAGAAGGGAAGAACACACAAAGGGATAAATTACGAGAATTAAGATGGGCAGACAGATTTCTACAACTCGTATGTGTAAAAATCTGTGCCTGGTAGACCTGAGCTGTGTCATTTCAGATGCATTTCTCCACGTAAATATTTCTGTCCATTGGAAAAGAAGGAAATTTCATTTTTCATCAAAACTCTACAGTGATCTTGTTATTAAAAACAGAGGGAAAAGATATATCAGGAAGGCAAAGCAATTGCAGCCACATTGTTGTTTTCAATAACCCAGTGAGTCACTACATAGAAGAGCCTTTCATTTCTCCCTGTGGTTCAGACTAAATTGTTTATTAAGATTTGGTGCATTATTTAATTTTTCTTCTTTTTTAAGGAAATTATACCTCTTTATTTTAAAGACTGTTGCAATAAAAATCCAGATTATTCAAATTTATCAAATGCATTTTATAAGGCAGTAACCACAGCAATTTTTTCCTCATACCACAAGATATTCCCTGGCTTTTCCATCTCATTCATAGTCATACATAAGGAGGCTGTTTACGAGGCATTGCTACAGGGAGAAAAAAAATATTATAGAAATGAAAACTTGATCCAGCCAATGGCTGGATTTGTAATGAAAGACCTAAGTGGAAGGTAAACAGCAGCCTAATGTAATACTTTAAAGGCAATTCTTGAAAAGTGATGTATAATAACTGCAAAGGGGATCTGTACTTCAGATCTTCACCCCTTAGAGGTGTGGAATAGAAGCTAATTGCACATGTAGCCATAATGCACATTGAGCAGCCAGAACAGACAAATACAAATATTTAAGATATTTCATTTTTTTAAAAATCACAAGGTCGTGAACTTGCATTTTGTTTTTGTTTCTTTTTCCCCAGGAAATTGGACAGTAGGCTGGCTGAAAGTGTGCCAGAGCTCTACAGGGATTTCTTGTGCCTTTTCAAGGAAGGTTTTGCTGTGTTCTAGAATGTGTAAATATTGTTTGGGGCTTGTTTTGTTTTGTTTTGTTTTTTATCTCAAATGCTTGCCAAGGAAATTGAACTGTACAAACATAATTAGCCAGGGGCTGAACATTTAATCTTAAATTCTGAGTCTTCATTAAGTCTTAATTTAAACCTTAGGAGGGAAGCTTGCAATCTTTCCTGTTCATAAGGATGGATGGAATTTTTGGGAGGGTTTTATGGCAGAAGAGGGAAACCACTCAAATGGGGAAAGCTCAGAAAACTGTGCTGAAGCCAGTAAGTGGTCAAGTGGTGGAATCATGGATAATGGGACATGATCTGGATCCAAGTCACCTCTTGTGTGGTCAAAGCTGGCCACGGTGGATGGGGCTTTGGGCAGCCTGGTCTGCTGGAAGGTGTCTGTGTCCACGGGGTGGGGATCAGATGGGCTTTCAGGTCCCTTCCAACTCAAACCATCCTGTGGCCAAGAGTTTAAGAAGGTGGTGTGGGAGAACTGGAAGGTTTGTGGATTGAAAAACCGAGAGCTTTCCCTTTGTATGAGAGTTACTCCAAATCAGGATGGGGTGTTTGGGGGTAGGGTTTTTTTTTCCATGGATGGTCTTGTCTTTCTCTGGGTGATCTTCCAATGGCATTGTTATTTTTACCCGAAAAAGGGACAGTTTCTGAACTTGAATCAGTTTTAGTCTATCAAGATAAAATAAACTGCTAGCACCTTTTATTTTTATCTCAATTTACTGAGAAAAATTTCTACACTAGGCATAATAGGGGGAAAAAAATTGGAAGGAGAAAAATTAAATAAAACAAATCCTTTTACTCCCTTCTGCAAGCAATTTTATGAGCTTGGAAATCGTGGAGAAATGTGAAGGTGCTGTGATTTCTCCTACGCCTTCCTTTGCCCTTTTTCAGTGATAAGAGCTATCAAATGACATCTTTGTGAGGGACATGCCAGACTCCCTCCACATCAAATGGAGTCCAAAAAGCAGCAGCATTAATTCCTGTGACTATTCATGCCAAATCTGTTCTCTTGTTCAGTGTTGTCAGAGGGGTGAGACCATGGTCATAATTTAAAATAGCCCTCTTTTTTTTTCCCCTGATCACCAAATATTCAGAAAAGCAGTAACAGAGGTTAAGAACAAATACGAAAATCGATTTGAAACCTAAATAATAAGATTTATACAGTACCTAGCACTTGCTGAAAGTTTTTTTCTAGTGTGTGCTTTTAAAAAGAAAAAAATAAAGTAGTGCAAGAAGAGAGCATTCACCTCGCAAATGGCTGGACTCCAGGAAAAAAGAAAAAAAAAAAAAAAAAAGGAAAAAGGGGGAAAATTTGGGCGGAGATTTGCATGGCTGCCTGCAGACAAGGCGACCCACTGGCCTGCTGCCTGCTCCTGGCCTGCCAGCGGAAGTTTTGCCCTTGCCTTGGCAGCAGCCCCCTGAAATGCAGCTCGGCTTCGTGCCGCAGCTGCCGGGGGGCTCCAGGGAAGGCAAGGAGGGGGTGTCCTGCTTGGAAAAGCACCCCCATGTGAGCCGCCCGCCAAGCAGTGCCCAGACCCCCCGACACCACCTCAGCCCCATCGCTTCTGCTTTTGCCAGCTGGACGAGGACAAGTGAGTGAAATCCCGAAGTTTATAACAAGTTGGGTTCTAAATCCACTTCGGCGCAGCGCGCTGAGTGCCTCCGCTCACCTCGGCAGCTTCACGACTCCTGCAGCTACACGGAAAATTTGGAATAACAGAACTGTTTGACATGGCAACAACGACCTGGGAGCATCTGACTGGTGCAGCTCCTACACATCAGCCCAGTATGGGCTTCTAAGCAAACGGGCTGGTCCCCCATGAGCAACCGAACATCTTGTCCTGAGCATGTTAACAGCAAAGCTTGAAATAATGGTGACTTCTGGAAACCAATTTTGATAACCAGACTCTATTTGTAAGGTATTTAGAGCTAATAATGCTGCTGTGGTCTTGGGGGTGCCCTTTTCCTTGAGCACAATGGGAAACTCTTCTTGTCAGGATTGCTATAGAAACAATGAATTATCAGGCAAACGGGACCATCCGGCAAATTGTGCCAGACAGGGGATGTGTGCTGATAACGCTGCAGCCTTAATTTGCTCTATTTTGTTATAAGTAGAGCTTGCATTGCCTATAGAAATGTAAAGAGGCAGGTGAGCTGGAGTGTCTATTATTTATAGACACAGTTTGTGCTGTATTAATGAATTTTTCATAGGAACACTTTTTAGGAAAGAAAAGGCTTCAGAAACTGCTTCGTAAATAATTATGACTGGGAGCTTCAAATGTGCTTTGAAGAATGGGTGGATATCCTTTGGCTCCCCTTAAAATTTTTCAGTTGCAACCTTGAATGTGTTGTAAAGAGCGGGGTGCTTTGACCATGTGGGGCATACCCCAGCCCCATTACTGACTGCCTCTAGCACGATAATGCTGAACCATGGCTTGTATTGCCTTCTGTCATCTCCCAAATCTGAGTCACCCATAAGCAAAGGCAAATATTATTAGTGTGTTGGTGTGCTTGCACTGTATGGCTTGAGAAGTCAGCACCAGACTGAAGTATGATCCAAGAACAACAAGAAGAAAGAAGAAGAAACTCCTCGGTATCAAGTGGATAACCTCTGTACTTTCTTTACTGCATTTTGCTCAATGCCACTTGGGAGGATGTTCCTCTATTTCTAAAAAGAAAGAAGACATGAAATATGGCAGGAGATCATTGAGCTGAGAGGAGTTTGGCTTCAGATGTGAGACACACCACCAGGATCACAGAGAAGGTAGGGGAGGGGTGGGAAGGAAGGATGAGTGAGAGAGGACTAGGCAAGAGAATGCTGTATTTGGATGTTCATGTATGAGTTGGGAAGAAAACAAAAACGCCCATGTTTTTTCATGTGGGTGACAGGAAAAATACAGCATCTTCTACTGGGCTGAATGAGGGTGGTGAGGCACTGGCACAGGCTTCCCAGAGAGGTGGTGGATGCCCCAGCCCTGGAAACATTCAGGGTCAGGCTGGATGGGTTTCTGGGCAACCTGATCCAGTTGGAAGTGTCCCTGCTCATTGCAGGGGGTTTGGAAGGACTTTTAAATCCAACCTGAACTATTCTATGATTCTGTGAGAAGTAAGTGAGGCCCTTGGAAAAGCAGGTTGCCAAGGAGTTTGATATATATTGGAGGATAAAAAAAAAAGAAGAAACAATAAGATACCCTAATTCAGAGTGGGCAACATAGACCTGTTTTAAGACTCTTACAATGACTAAGAGTGTACTTGAATCTTTTTGCTATGAATGAGATATAAACACCACTAAAACCCAAGTAAGGTCTAAAACATTTTCTTGAGATCAGCCTTCAGTTCAAGAAAATACAATTACGAAGCTTGTGTTGTATTGGCTGCTGCTGAGATTTTGTCTAATAAGGTATTTTTTCTATTATCTAATTGGGTGGCTTCTTTCAGGTTCCCAGAGTACTCTTTATGCTTCAGGGGAACTTTTTGTTATCCCTCAAACAATAATTCTGAAACCCACCCCCCCCACACACACAGACACACAAAAAACACAAACTAGTGCATTGCACCACCCCACAATGGGCCCAGTGTTGCTGCCAGATTCACTGTGCCCGGTGAAAGGCTGAGCTCACATCTCTCTGCCTGCCTGGAGCTCCACTCTGCTCTGCCTCTGGGGTTATGATATCATCTCTGAAGGGCTGCAAGCACAGCTGAGCTCCACACTGCTCCCATTGTAGGTCCCACTTCCCGAAACGTGGAGCTGGGGATCTCGGCCAAGCAGCAGAGTACCTCTGCAGGGGATGGAGGAGGTGGGGATACCTCCACGCCACTCCTTCTCCCCACAGATGTTCACCACAGGTATCTGCAAAGGCCATGCACTTCCAAAGAGCTGCTCACCTGGCTGTGTGCATATAGGGCCTGTATTTATTGTTCTGCTTCTCCAGGAGGGAACTGAAGCCTGCACCTATAAAGAAACCCCCATAATTGCCTGGACATCAGTTTGAGGTGGGTTAGTAGATATTTCCAAGGGTCTCAGCTGTAGGCAGGTGAGAAGTCATCTTCTCCTTGCACAAGCTTTCTTCTTGCTTTCGGGCTTTTGGCTGCTTGTCACGGGTGAGTGAGGCTGTGCTGGCAGGCAAGAGGATACCCAAGTGAGTATTTCTCTCACACCAAGTGCTTGTATTTGTTTCAGGGTTGCCCACTCTGTGCAGAGATGCCTGCTTCCAGCTTGGTGTGCTCCGGCACGTGTTGCCTAATGGACCAGGGCTTCTCGCTCAGCACGGCTGACAAGGAGCATCTCTGTCACCACAGCTGACACACGCTCGCTCTGGCAAATGACATAAGATGCTGCAGTGCAAGGCACAAGTTCTCCCGTGCTTTCAGCTAAACAATTTACTACTGTGCTGCATACAGTAACCCCGAGAGCGGGAGGGACCCGGAGCTGCTTGTACGTGTCCCAGCTTGGCCAGCTCTGTCCCCCTCGACGTGGCAAGGAGCAGTGCAAACAAAGTGACGTGTTTGCACTCGAACACGTCATTTGTAGGCATTCAAACCTACGCTGGCTGACAGCTCTCAAACTGCCTGCCGAGGTTCAGCCCCACGGGGCATTTTCTGCTCTGTGTTATGTCACAGCTTCTCCAACCCTCCTGCCTCTGCACCGTCCCGTGCCGGGCACAGGCAAAGCCAGGGGTTTGGAATGTGTGTTTCTGGCTGCAAAGTGCAGTATTTTCTGCATATCAAATGCTCATCAGTGACTGGGAACGCAACCAAGGAGGTTGGGGAGGAGAGGAGGAAACCACACTTGATTCCACAGAAACCACAAACCTAATTTCACAC
The DNA here is from genome assembly GCA_013397295.1 of Polioptila caerulea. Classification (NCBI taxonomy): domain Eukaryota; kingdom Metazoa; phylum Chordata; class Aves; order Passeriformes; family Certhiidae; genus Polioptila; species Polioptila caerulea. The sequence continues at coordinate 474,974 of VYXF01012893.1, read as the reverse complement.
TGAAGGCAATTAGCCAGGCACTCATTTGGTTAGGGTGGCTGTGCTACTTTGTAAAACATGACCTTTTAATGAGCTGGGGAGATGGATCTGAGTTTCTGCTAGTCTATGCTGGCAAAGGAAAACCACCAGTGGTTAATTATCATCAGGAGAGGGGAGCAGGGGTGAAGTGGCCCTCAAAACCATCTCTGTGCTCTTCCAAGTCCTCCTTTGCAGGACGGAATCACGTCCCTGACCCCAGGCCATCACACTCAGCCTCCCTCCCAAAGCCAGCAGGATGCTGCAGCATCCTTGGCTGGGCAGTGCTGACTCAGGCACAGGGTCCCGTGCCCGTTCCCTGGCACTGCTCCCCCCCAGATATTTCACAACTAGATATAAAAATCCCTGAGTTAGACGCTTGCGGCTGTGCTCCCTGCAAGGGGAAGCAGTAAAAGGCTGATTTATGCTCTGAGCCACTAAAGCCTTTTATTGCTTTTTTTTTTTTTTTTTTTTTCTTTTAAATGTAACTGTCCTGTCCCTAAATGCCTAATCCCTTTCTAACAGTCCTGTGGAAGTGGCAGGGCTCTCCACGGGTTAAAGGGGGTGTATTTCAAGAGGATCAAGTTGTCCACCAGGTCCCCAAAGCCCCTCTTGCCCTGGCACAGCCAGTCCTGCTGTCAGCAAGGGAGGAGGGCAGCAGGAAGCTATGTGCTGCCAGCATGGTCCTCCACATTCTCCTAGCCCTCAGCTTTCTGGGGTTGCTGGAGAAGAGTTATTCCATCACTCGGAGTATTCCCTGACAGTCTTGGGCACTGCTGCTCCTTCAGGGGAGAATAAAAACCATGAGCTGATTTAACAGAAACAGGGATTTAGGAGTTTGACTCCAGGCATATACATTTAAAGACACTGCCCAATTATTTCTTCATTTTTATTAATTACGATTAGTCATTTATGGCCCTTTTAAATTCAACTTCTCAAGAAAAATATTGCTTTAGAAAAAAAAAAAGGAAAGTAATTTCATGAACAATTAGCAAAAGCTACAGCTGCACCATAAAAGAGAAATACTGGGGGGGAAGAGTATTTCAAATTGACTGGGGCATGCAAGTTGTCAAATGGATGGAAAGCCAGCTGAGATTCTAAGGAAGAGGTGATGCTGGAGAGGGGCAAAAGTACACAGTGTGGCATTGCTCGGTTCATTGTCAGGCCTGCTGTTAATTACTGGCTTTATTAACAATTTGGAAGTGATGAGAAGTGTTAATTGCAACAGAAAATGATGCTGCGTTGGGAAGAGCTGAAAGCAGAGGTGCGAGCAGAAGAAAGAGCAGCAAAAGAGGCAGGGAGGACTGAAGAGTGTAAGAGGGATTTGATTTAATTCAGGCTCTGGGGCTTTTCTACCATTTCCCCCAGTAAAAGAGCACCAATAATGTCTGTGGACAAAGACAGGGCCCACAGAGGTCAGACAAGAGGGTTTGGTTTGAAGCAAGGACTGTGGAGACCCTTCCTGTCACCCTCAAGGGAGGTGTGGTGTAAGGCTGGCAGAATGCCTGCACAACAGAACTGATCATCGTGGAGGGGCAGCTGGCTTCAGAGGACCCTAGACTGTACAGCAGAGCGTGCTTAAAGGAAAACTGTAAAAAGGTAATAACTGCTCTGCCTGCTGTGCAGCCAAACTGAAGGAAGGGGGAAAACAAAACCCAGATTAATGTAGAAATTGCATTTAATGATCATCTTGAGAAGCCATAGAAGAAAATCAAGGGAGTGAGCTGCCGCAGCTGTTGAGAAGGAAACCCTCTGCCCACCGGATGCCAGTGTTGCCCAGCATTAAATCACACGGAGAAAACTCCTCTGGCAAGAGAATATGTGGTGCTTAAAGACACCCATCGCTCCAGCTACCCAAACGTCACCGCATTCAAAAACGCACTTGCAACTCGGTGGCACAGTTAAATCTATTTGCAGCTCATCATTCTGGAGGTAGGCAAAGGTGACAAAGCCAAGGACGAAGCACTGTGTAAAATTTTACTTTCACTGAGCGGGCCCTAGAGAAGCCCAAGCAGAGTTTTATTGCGCGGCTCCTCGGGCTGACAGTCTCCATTAACCATCGGTTAATACTGCAGCGTCAGAGCAAACCCGGAGTCGCGGCCCTGTGCTGTTAGAAAGTGTCCTTCATCCCAGCAAGAGACCTCGGGGTGAGAATATTTTGCATGAAAAGCCATTGGTGTAAGAGCTGAGCCTCTCAGCTCTGCATTGCAGTCAGCGTGGCGTGTGCCATCCGTCCACGCCACAAATAAATCTACAATTTCTCAGCTGGGTGCCTTTGGAAGCCACATACTAATACGCTTATATGGGAAGGGAGACCAGACAAGGTTCAAATAAAGAGCTCATGTAATAAATAAACATGAGGTCAGTATGGGAACAGCAGTAATTGCTTTGTATGACAAGATTTGCATAGCAAACATTTGTGATTAATGTACAGCCGGCGTCAGGTAAGGAGCCTCCACTATCGTTGCTCCATCTGCACCTTCCAATCTAGAAGGTACAGCAGCTCCAGCCAGAGCAATTAGTCACTGTTTACTGAGAGGCAGATCGAGCAAAATTTTTCTAGTTCAATATTTGAGCATGTTTCGCCTCACAGCCTCCTGTTGGATCCATTTCTGCGCCAGGCAGGGATCACGCTTCTTTCCGGGGGGTGGCAAGGAGGGATGATCAGCACTGCTGCTAATCTGCTCAGCAAGGGCACGGGCTGGCTCCCAGCCTCTCCTGCTGGCCTCACCCAGGCAGTGTTCTCAGGGAAAACCCTGAGGAGGAGGCTGAAGACACTGCATGTCACGGCTCTGCCTCCCGGGTGCCTTTTCTTTCACCTGCCTGCCAGTGAACTGCCCCTTTGCCACTGCTGCACCGAGGGCAATGACACCTCCTTCTTTACAGCCTCTTCTTACAGCCTCCTGCTTAGCCTGGCTAATGCGCTCCAGCTAAACTTCCAGCTCTTTGGTGAAAGGGCCATAATCCGACTTGAAACACTATCTTGATTTGGGGATTTTTTTTAAAAGGCATGCAGGACTCTGGCTTCTCTGGAAAAGAGGCAGTTTGGCTGGAGGGACTGGGGTTATTCCTCTGAGGTTAATTCCTACAGGAAAACCATTCCTTTGGAGCTGGTTGGAGGGAAGGCACTTGCTGTTGTGGTCTTCCACTTAATCTGCTTGGGGTGCCAGGGGAAGCTGTTAGCATCACTGGGAAGTCACTCCAACAAGTACTGCATGGATCAGCTGGGAAGGCAATAAGGAGAGTTCCTTCATGGTGATGAAACCAGGGTGAGCAGGCTTCAAAACTCAGGGCACACCTTCTGGAAACATGAAGCACAGAACTGAAGGCGTTCTTCCCTTGCGCACTTGCAGCGCTCAGTTATGACTGAGGATGCCAATCAACTCATCAAGACTGATAAATGGCAGCTGCTGTCTCCTCCGTGTGGTGAGATACTGAGGTTTCCAGTTGCTGTCTTACCAAGACAAGTCCTGATGAGATGCCGGCCCCCTGGACCTGTTAGGGAGGATGTTCAGCGTTTCACCCTTGTGCTGGGGTGGGTGATAGTGAGTGGGATGCTGGGCTGATGCTTACAGGACCCTGGCACTGCAGCTGTCCCCACCTGAGAGCATCTAGGAGGTGCCACCAGGCTATCAGGGGACATCGAGACAGGGGGTGCACTGATGGGAGATGCCATTACACCATTACAACTCTGTGCCCCACAGAGTTGCAGGCAGGCTGGAAAACGTAGCTCTCATCAGCTGCTTCAGTGCCAAGTCCACCCACCACCACCACACTGAAGAGTGATCTATCTCCAAGGTCTTGCCAACCTGCCCTGCTGCCCTTAAACCCTCTCTCCCTCCTTTACAGCCCTTCCACCCTAAAGCTTCCCGAGTGCCTCGGCTGAGCGCTGGGAAGCCCCATACTCACCTTGCTGCTGAGAGAGAGGGCAGGTGGGATGCTCGCCTTTGCATGAGAAGCTATAAGGATTCAGAGGGCGTTTTGGGGCAGAACCCTGGGAGGGAGGAGGGCGATATGCCATGTCCTTGTCCGGATCG
>VYXF01012893.1:441849-470249 GCA_013397295.1 Polioptila caerulea | reverse complement strand
GCTCCGTGTCCCCGCTCGCTGTGCCCGCTGGCTGTCCCCGCCCGGCCCCGGGGCCGCCCTGGCCGCCGGAGCCCCGGCCGGGTGCCCTGCGTGTCCCCGCAGGTGCTGCTGCCGCCCCGACGGGGCTGCGCTCCCGAACTTCGCATCGCNCCCGTGCGCTCGTCCCCGTACACCCGTGCGTTCCTGTGTGTCGTGTCCCGGCCCCGCAGCGTAAACACCGGGCCGAGGTGTTTGCGCGCGGGGGAAGGCGAGCAGGCGGCTTGGAAGTTAACGCTGGAAAAGCCGCTTTTACCTCCGGCAGGGTCTGCCCGGAATTTTTAACTTTCTGGAGGGAAACTTGCGGCGTTGGCTTGAATTTTGTTTTCTTGTTGGCATCCGAGCAGCGCTTTCTGCCGCCGTAGTACGAGCTGTGCCGGCTCAGTCGCCCGGGGAGGGCACGGGGATGGCCCCCCGCTGCATCGCCCCTTTGCTGTGAATAAAACATTAAAAGGAAATTTCTTCAGGCTTTGTAACTTCGCTTTTTTTTTTTTTTTTTTTTTTTCCCCCTTCCCTCCCCGGTGATGCAAAATTTATGCTGTTTGGGCGGTAATGGTGCAACAGCTCCTCGTTCTCACAATTTAGTTTATATTTTGGGGCTTTATGTAACAGAGAGAAGGAAGGATACGTTTTGTGAGAAGCGAGAGGAGCGTGTCCTGGCTTTGCCTGCCTGATTGGGCTTTGAAGGCGGTTTTTGATCTTGGGGCACAGTTTACTTTTTCGCTGTGTGGTTGTTTCCTAACCCTCGAAATCGGGAGGGGTGAAACGCTGGGCTACTGCTTTCTTTTATATATTCTCTTCCTGCGGTTTGAATCGGTAAATCCCCGCTGAAGAAGAATGGCACTCCTCGTTTCACAGGCGCTGCTTCAGTGTACCTTTTTGCCTGCCTCCCTGTTTACACGCAGCCTGGCAGTTCGCCTCACTTGATACTTTTCTGTCTCACACTTTTTCCCGTAGCCTGCCCCGGGTTTGGGCAGCAGCCGTCCCCACTGGGATGCTCCCGTGCTCTCCAGCAATCCCTCCCACCGCTCGGACCGTGCTGTTGGCGTGGATGATCGCAAAGACTCTCCATTGCTGGATTTATACCCCAGTGAAAATAAAAAGTGTCAGTCCAGGGTTGCTCGCCTGCCTTCCTGTCGCCTCTGGGGAAGCCTCTTGGATCTGTGCTGCTGAAAAGCCTCTGTGCCCTGCACTGTGCAAAACAGAAAATCCGTTTATTAAAATAGAAGGGCTGGAGTGACATTTCCTATTTGGAGGGGTTTAGGCATTGCTGTGGGCACTGGCAGCTAGTAATGATTGAGTCTTGCTACTTGGTGCTTGCTGGAATAGCATGGCAAGCTGGTCAGGGGGCCGTGATTTGCAAGTATTTAGGACCCCCCAGAATTTGGGCTCTCTTGGCTTTTGGGGGGCAGTAGGGCTCTGGCTGCAGCCCTCACTTTCAGGGCATCGAGAGAGATGGTGATGCCGTCGCTCATGCAAGCAAGCTGTTGGCCAAACTTTTGATTCCATTATCCTGTGTGTAAATATGTAAACACGTTGGGGTTTTCTGATTTCTTCTGTCTCCGTGCTTGGGCATATAATGTTTGCAGTGCACAGCTCAGCCGGGGTCACGTGAGCCAAACAGCTTGGGCTGTTACCTGGAAGCTGGCGAGTCTTTGTTCTGCTTGGAAATAGCTGATAAATTAACTCAATTTTCTGATATGTGGGCTTGGTGAGTTGTTAAATAATTACAGCCAAATTAACTTAGTCCTGTTTGAAGTATTCAGCTGTTCTGAGAATAATTGTACTTCAAATATTTTTACGGTTTGTTTTTTCTGTTATTTATTTATTTATTTTTATTTCCCAGTGAGAAGCGTGTTCAGGCTGATGTATGGACAGTATTTAATTTCATGCCTTCACTCCTCCCTGGGCCGTGTCGGATGGGACATGCCGCACGCCTTCAGAGAGATGCAGCTCCTCTCCTTTGCTCCAGCCCTCCTTGGCACCCCTCCCGTTTATTCCGCCACGATGTCTATTTGATGGTTAAAATTAGGCTGGGCTCTGAGTGCCTTTGCAAAGGCACGATAAATATTGACTGGGAGGTTCAGCCTGTCACTGCCATCAGAGGGCCCGGCCCCCGCGCCGGGGTCGTTCTGTCTGGGCCTTTTTACCGAAGGGGAGCGGGCGCTGCTGTGGGCTCAGCGCCCTCCTGGCTGTCCCTCCGTGCCACACAGCCCTTCAGGTGTCTGCGGGGACAGCTCTGCACAGTAGCCAGGGCAGCCTGCTGCTGTCCCTGCGTGTCCCCTCGGGCACTGCGAGCCGGCGCTGCTGCAGGGCGGAGGAGAATGGTTCTGGCACCACTCTTGGGGGCATCCCCAGGGATCCTGGGGCAGCTCCGGCACGGGGTTGGCACCACACAGGCTCTGTGCCTGCACCTGCCCTGCCGAGACCGGCGCTGCTGAGTGCCCCAGTGACTGAGTTGTGACTTCGCTTTTAAAAAAAGAGATGGTAATTGATGTTTATGCGTATGGAATTTGGCACTAGGAGCTGCGCTGGTAATTAACATGAAAACAGTAATAATAAGGACCTGAAATACATGCCTTATGAGTAAAGCAAATGAGACTTGGCAGCAGCAGCTCAGGAAGGGGGAAGCCTTTCTCCTGAGCCTGCCCGGTAGTGGAGTGGGATGAGTAGCAGAGAAAGGCACGTTTGGTCCGTGGCAGCAAAGGGCTCAGCGCCCTGTGGGTGCTCCTGGCTGAGCCCCAAGTGCTGCATTGCACTCCTGACCCTACAGCCAAGTTGTTCTGAAACGTGCCCTCAGTTTTCTAGCAGGGCATTAGCTACACACCTTAACCGAATTTAATATTTTATTCTGGTTTTCGGGGGATTTTTGTTGGGTTGGGTTTTTTCCTATAGTTTTGTTTTTTAATTAGATTTAAGCAAACGTTGCCTCGCCCCGTATCTGGAAGCACAGCCTGTGCTCCAGAGCGTGCTCATCTTCCGGAGGCTTTTTGGAGAGACGCCTTTCTGTGAGGCACTGGCCAGAGCCGGGGAGCTGCCGGGGTGCACACTGAGATTTCCTGGGCGGCGGTGGTGGTGGTGGTGGGACGTGCGGGGTGGCCAGCCCGCAGCCTGGCTCTCTGAGCATCTCTAGGTGGCAGCAGCCCCCTGGAGCTCCCGGCGTCAGGACAAACCGCCCGGAGCCGGGGCTGTGGTTTCCCAGGCTCTGGTCCTCCTGCTCAGCTCTCCTCCACACCCCTCTCTCAGGCTGAGGAGCAGCTTTTCGGGTGGCTAGCAGGGAATCGGCGTCCCTGGAGCCCTGTCCCTGCTTCTTGTGCCCCTGCATGTGTGACAGGGGAGGTGTAGAGCACACTGGGAGAGTGACCCGAACACTGAAGTGCTGAATATGAGCAACTAGAAGAGCTCAGGTAGCTTGTTCTGGAGGACTAGTTAAGATAAACACTAAGTCGGTACCAGACTGATGGCTGGGTGCTGGAGGTGAATGAGTTCAAACTGGGAATAAAGTGCTTGGTCCTGATAGTGTAGGAACTGTTGTGATAAACTAGGAAAGAAAATAGAAGATACATGGTCACTCAGCAGCACGGGCTCAGATCAGATTGTCCTTCTGCAGTACATACTCAAAAAGATAATGTAGTCCATAAGTTTAATTTCTTTTTTTTTTCTGTTTTTGCACGACAACAACCCCTCTCCTGATTTCCTTAGGACAGTAAGAGTAATCCAGTATGTGGTGGTTGGCGTGGGGCGGTAGGATGGTTCCCTGGAATCTTCTGAACTTTGTGTCCTGCCTGTGCAGATTGGGGTTTAGTGCTGTGCAGCCAGGCATTTATGCTCTTAAAACCACGGACAAGTGATGGCAGCTCTGAGGAAACAGCCAAGCCAGGTCTGCCCTTGTGGGCTCTACACACTCTCAATGCACCGAGGCAATTTTGCTGGGAAAGGAGAGGGGGGCTTGTTGCTGGGATTTGGATTTTACTGTGGCAGGAGTGAAGGCAGGATGAGGTGAGTGCTGCTGGGCTGTTTGCCATGAATCACTTGTGTGCTGACAAGTTCTCAGGGTGTGCAACAGGCTCTGATTTTCACTGACTTTCAGGTTTTACTTTTGCAAACAAGTGCAGGCTGCTGGTGGATTTTATGTGTGCCCACGTAGCCAAAGCTGAATTATCCCATGGGAGTACTGCAGTCTGCCAGAAAGATTCATCATTTCAGCAACTTTAGTTAATGTTTGTTTAGCGACTTCTTGTTTTGGAGGAGCAGTTCAAGCCATGCTTGGTGGCAGTTCTCTTGTGAAGGGCTGTGTGTCCACGTGATAAATGGTCTCATTTCTACTGTCCGCTACCTCTGCTGGGCATATGGGCACATGCCAAGCCTCCTGAAGTCTTTGAACAGCTGCTGCTATATATATCTCCTTATTTTCTTTTTTTTCCCAGCCTGCCAGGGTAACTTGTCCTTCTTCCCACTTTGCATAAAGGGTGTGCAAAGTCCAGGGCAGATGAATATTTGCTTGTGCATCAGTGGTTCGTGAGGGTCTGATGTTGGCTGATGTTTGGGCAGCAAAGTCAATAATTCAAACTGCAGGAGCACATACTGGTCACACCATAGGCTTGTGCTGAATATTGAGAACATAAATATATATGAGGAATAGAAATTCATACTACGAAGAGTATCAAAAAATATTTTTTTTTCCCTGATGGTAACTGCTTTTTGTTTCCATGCCTGAAGCCTATAAACTCCAGCTCCTGACAAGGGAGGAGGTAGGAAAATCAAGTAAATAAAAGGCAAAGTAAGCCTCAGACTTTAAGCAGATACAGCTCCTTTTGGACTATAAAAAAATGATCAGTCATTGTGTAGTGTTCTGTAAAGTCCCTTTTAGTGACTTCTAAGATTATACCCACGTTATGTTCAGCTCCTTTCTCTCCCAGCTACACGTACAATAACTGAACGGGCATTTATAACTTAATCTTTCTTGATCTCCTAATAATCCAGCAGTGCAACGTGGGCTCTTGTCACATGGTGACATGCTCCTGTGACACATCACCAGCTGCTGTTGAGCTTACAGAAATACAGAGCTTGCAGAAATCTTCCAGAATCCCACTGGGGACCAGCCCAAGCTCAGAGCAGTGCTGGTACCAGGGTCTGAGCTGCCCCGTGGCAGGCAGATCTCCCTCCTGTGCTGGGTTCCCAGAAGGACTGCAGAGGAATCTGTGCTGTGGGACATGCTTTATGGGCTTTAAATTCATGTGGAGAGGCTACTGTGGCACTGCAAGGCGTTATGTGACCCTTTGCCTGCAGCTGCTTGACTAAACTGCCTAATAAATGTCTATTAAATAGAGTTGTGATACCTGACCTCTCTCTGTTTCTCACCCCTCCCGATTGTGATTCATGTAGGAAATGGATCGTGCCAGAGGGAGGTTGAATAAAAAAGCTTGCGTGCTGTAAGAACAAAAAAGACCAAAAACCCCTTCCAGGTTAACAAAAATTGGGTTTTGGAAAAGTTGGAAAAGCCCCAAACTGAAACAGTTACACAGCCTTGGCTGTAGCGTTGCTGTGAGGGCAGGACGCTCTTTTGTCGCGGGTTGGTGATGATACACTGGATAAAGCTCTGAAACATATGCCTGTCGTCCTGACTTTAGCTGTGGCTTGGCTCTTTCTGCTCCACTGAGACCCTCCAAACGGTGCTTCCATCCCCTGGTCTCCTGTTTTCCCAAGAAAGCCTCTCCTGTGGGGCAGGCGCCTCCCGGTTGCTGCCGCTGGCTGAGGTCTCCGAGCAGATATTGCAGATGTGCTTGCAGGCTTTGCATTTCAGCATGCACTTAAATAACCTTGGTTTGCAGGGCTGAATGTGCGGGGAAGAGATTTGTGGTGGTGTTTGGCTCCTTTGAAGCCCTGTGACCTGCTGTGGACGTGGCTCCCGTGGTGGGAGCTGGAAGGGGCGGGTTGGAGCTGCTTTGGTGCACGCACAGGAAGAAAAACCATTACACTTAACTTGATACATATCCCAATGTTCAATTTCCATTAATTGAAATTACGTTGAAATATTGAACATTTTAAACATAAAAGTTTATGTACCGTGGTTAGTATGCTAATGGAATATTTTAGTAGTCTTTTAAGGTTAATGTCGCAGCCAGATGCAACGATAAGCATTTGTTCCTAAGAATTATTTTGCTTTAACCCCTTTTCCAAGATTGTGCATATTCTGGTGAGTGTTCATGGGCTGCGCTGCGCCTGCCAGCCAGCTGTCATTTTAAGGTGGTCTTTTTGTCATCCAATCCACTATGCAAAGTTGAATTGTAGTTATTATTGCTCATTATCTTTGGCAGTAAAAATGTATTTATCTAAATTTAAATTGCCGTTTGCTGAGGATATGTGACAGTATTTAGAATTTAGCATTATTTTATTATCTCTTTGAAAGGATAAAAAAAGGCTCATTTATTTCAAGAGATATTTCTGCAAGCATGTAAAAATACCAGTGAAGTAGCTAACGTTTTCCAGTTGTTGTTGACTTCAAATTTAGCAACCATTGTCCCTGTTGATATATTTGATGCTCTAAAAATGAACTTGCCATTAAGTAGGAAGCTGAAGTGATTGGTAGGCAGATAATATTCTTCAGGAGCTATTAATAATGCTCAGAGGACATACGCATCGGAGCGTATGGAAAAAGCCATGGAATTGTGTAGGACGGAGGCAAAAATAATGCATGTAGCTGTTTGATTTGAAAGCCATCCTTATGAACCGCAGCGGCTGCTGCCTGAATTAGCACATTGTGAGCAGGAGAAGCCGGTATGCAAACAGAGTGGTGTGCAGCTAATTTTGTTTAGAAAATTGAGGTTCGATCCCGGCTATTCCACTTGGTCCGTGAGCTGACTCGGCGCTGGCGGAGTGCGTGGGGACCCCATTCCACAGAGGGCTTTGGTGGTGGAAGCTGGGAGTTGTTCCTCCCAGAGCCAGCTTAGCTCATGGGAGCACGGGAATTAATAGGCCATTAAGAGAAAATGGAAATTTTCAAAACAAATATAAAGTCATAGCCACTCTTCTCTCTTCCTTTGTCTCGTTCCTTAAGCCACGGGAGGACTCCTGTGCCAGCACTGTCAGTTTCTCCCTGCATTTCTCAGCGTAGAGTATTTCTTTGTCTCCTGGAGTTTTGGACTGCTCTTAAAATCCTGCATGCTTGGATCCTCTCGTGCAACACATTTTAAACTGCTGCCAGCTCACGCAGCTGCGCGGCCCCGGTGTCACCTGGGGCTGCACTGTGTGTTGGGAAGATGATATTAGCAAAATGTGGAATTATTAGAGCCTATAAATAGTGGTGATAACTTGTACAGCATTTATGTGCTGCATAACACACTGAAGTCCTGGGCTAGGTTTGTTTCTAGTGTTGCCTCACGTGTCACTGTGAAACTTCATTATATCACGATATAACAAGCAGCTGCTGTGTAAGTAATGTGGTGCCTGCAGCACAGGTGGGGGGGTTCTTTCTGGAGCAGCCAACAACTGTAGTGATGCTTCACATTTTCCCTGGCTTGGTCCAACTTCTTAGAAAGGAAACAAAATGAGGTCTCTGCTGAATGTTTCTGGCTGTTCAGCTTGAACCTTTAATAAAATTGCTAATAAAAGATTATTTAAGAAGCTTTTACTTTCTTGTGCTAGCCAAAGATTGGGGACAGGAGGAGATTGCCTTTTTCCCTTCTGTTTTTGGAAGATTAGCAAACATATTCACACAGTATTATTTGCTGCAAATTTCATTGTGTTAATTTTGATCCCAGGATCTTGGATTGTGAGAATCTCAGTCTTCACAAAAATTAGAAAAAAACCCCATCTTTACCTGCTCTGCATGCAGAGAAAAATCAAAACTCATGTAGTTTAAGAAATGGGGAAAAAAATTCCAGTGATTGTTTTTATAAGTGATATATTTAAAATCCTTTGTAGTATTCTATACAGGGGCTGTTTGAATTATGGTTTTGCCATGTCTTGCAAATATTGCTGGTGGAATTGACGATGGAAACGTGGGTTAATTAAGACTTAATAGCTTTAGTCCAACTGCTGCCATGACATGTGGTTGAGGCATTAAAGTGTGTGGGCTATGCCTCATGCTACAGTACAGCAATTACTGGGTAGGTGTCCTTTGATACTGGAAAACAATCTTGCCAGACTGTTGCTGTCGATTTGAGTAATCCCACTCTTGCTGAAGGCCCATGGAAATGAGACAAAACGTGGCAAATAGTGGCTTTTTCCAAATAAAGACTATAGAGTGTGTGTGATTTCTGTATGTCCTGCCTGTCCCAGATGGGTCCTGTCCTTGTGGGCGTAAACCTTCTGCTCCAACACTCTGTACCTTGGGCTTTCCATGTGCTAGAAGTGTCCAAATTGTTCCAGGCTATGTGAGAATTGCTGTGACACTTGTTTTCTTTTGGTTTTTTTGGATCTAGTCTGATGGTTTTCTTCAGTGATGTGACAAAATGACATCAACTCCCGGTACATTCCTGACATTCAGTGTTTGGGAGTCCATCTTTTTTGGCTCACTGGTGACCGGGTCCTTGTGTTGGGTAGCCCCTGTCAGGTTTAGATTTGTTTGTGTTGCCTTTTGGAGCCAGCCTCAGGTTTTCATTGTTTGTCTTGAGCTTTAGTGCTGGTGTTTCCCTCGGGCACGGCTGGTGTTTCAGTATTTTACGAGGCAGTGCTGCTGCAGGCTGGTGGAGGATGAGCACTGGAGCAATGCCAGCAAGGAGGAGGGATGCACTGCTACCTGTCTTGTTGCTTGGGTTTGGGTAGTGCTGATGTGAGCCAAAGTGCCAGGGTTTCTCGGGGTCCCAGCTGACTCTTGCAGAAGGTCACCAAAGCTCGTCTTATGTGTGTTCCTTAAACCAGCAGTTGATTAAATTCCCCGAGAACTAGTATGAGCTGCAGCATGTCTGTTTTCCTAGGAATATCTGGAATAAACTCCCTGTTTATTTGGTGGCAGAGTCTGAGACTCATTCTGGCGGATAAAATAAAGCTTTTTTGGGCGTCATCAATATGAGGTGTTAGAGCAACGTAATTTCTTGGGTCACACAGGCCTGGCTTAGTAATATTGAGGAGGGTATGTCTGGGTGCCACACAACGCAGGGCTTTGGTGTCGTGTGGAGATGTAATAAAGAAAACCATCAGTGGCAGGTTCCAAAGTGTCAGGGAAGGGCAGAGAGCAGCAAAGGCCGCCTCAGATCCTCTGTGTTCTGTGTACAGTTGAAATGCAGGCCTGAGGGAATGGGAGTTGCTTTTCCCTGGATCTCTGCAAGTGTCTGTGGCTCAGGGACTGCGGTATCAGGTCTTCCCGCTGGCTCGCATCTGGAGGGAGGTGGCAGTGACTACTTCAGTGGTAGTCTTTGTTTTTAACACTCTGCTTAATTTCTTTCCCACCAAGTCTGGGTTTCCAGCAATATGATTACTTATGGATTTGTAAGTCAGAAATATCTTGGTAATTGCTATATTGCTTTGCCCCCAGTAGCAACAAGCGCCTTAAATTTAATGCGTCATCCACACAGAAAATTGATATTTGGCCAAAACTCGCAGGCTCTGACAGCTAATCTTAAAGAGCTTTTGCTTGACATGTAAAATAGAGACTTGTGGTTGCACAGGAAAATTGACGGTATTTAGGATTATTCCATAAAAGAAAAATACTCCTTACAATTGGCTGAGAATAGTTGAGGATGATTAAATTTAGATAAAAACCTCTCCCTAGAGGTCAGCAATGCGAAGGCCTGGGACATCAACCTCTTGGATTGTGTACAGAAAACCCTGCATCACCTCATAATTCAAAGCTGGATTTTGCTTTTTCTTCAGGAGTTTTCTGATAAAACTGTACTCATGAGCTGCTGACCAGCTTGCTAAGAATAGGTTTCTTTTAATGTGTTTGTACTTTTATTTTCTTCCCTGGAATCCTGAGTAGCAAGAAAGGCCCAGAAGTCTTTCACTGAAAGAATTAAAATAAGGAACTTTCTGGTGCTTCTGATGAAGATACCTGGCATCTTTGTAGGGATATTTGGCTTTCAGTTGCAATTTAAAAGTTTCAACAGAGAAACTTGTGGCTCAGTTTGGTGGCCGTCTACTGCATTACGCCGGGGTTACATGATGCTTTTTTTGGGTAAATACACATTTCAACATCTTTTTTCAATATTTGGTTTAGAGTCAGGAGGTCTGGATGACTGGGCTTCAAAACTACTCAGTATCTATTTAATAAATAGAGCATTTGTGTTTAACAGAAAATGTAAGACTCAATTCCAAAATCAGGCCCATGCAATTATGCAGTCAGGTAATCACACATGTAATTGCTTGCACAAATGGTCAGTTAGATGTGTAACTGTCCTTTTGCATGCAAGATTAACCTATTTTTTCGAAGTGGACTTGGAATATTCTTGGTAGAAAACATGGCTGTCTGGAGATGGCTGTGTTGTCACACCTTACCCTTCCATTGGTGTCTTCCTTTTTATGATACTAGTGTAATTTAGTCTTCACCTCAGTGTGAGAAACAAGTGCTGAGTAGGTCCAGCACCTTTGGGCTCTGCTTTTGATGTGCTCCAGACCTGTGACAGCTGTTGAAAAGATTGTGAGGGGAATGTGTGTGTTACACCTCTGCATGTATTACATTTAAGCACACAAATTAATTGCTCTGGAATTTACTGTTTTGATGACATTTAATGTGATGCTTTCACAGTAGCAAAAGAAAATTGTTTGATTTGTGTATTTTTATGTGTGTATTCTCACATACAAAGCTTCAGTGCTATCAAAAGACTTTTTTTCAATGAAAGAGTTCAAAGCAGCAGCTGAGGCGTGTGGAGAAATACAGTCATCACTTTGCAGTTAGTGCAAGCACTTGGTCCTCTGGCATGGTCCCTGGATGCTTACATTGCAAGGCTTTTTGTCTCTCTGTTGCCACTCCATGTGTTTGAACATTAATTCTCCTTTTCCTGAAAGTCCAGAATAATTGTGTAACTGACTCAATGTGCGTAGGCTTTAACCTCCAGAGAGAGGTGGTGGTGATTTATGATCAAAATTTGGCGCTGTTTCTGAGGAGCAAGTACTAGTTCGTGCCTTTAGAAAAAGGTGTGTGCTTGTGCTTCTGTCCAGACTGGATACAGGAAATAGTGTTGTTCAAGCTGTTCTCATAGAGCAGGGAGCCTTGCTGTGACCCATGGCATCACCTGACTGCACGCATTTTAGGGCTCAATGTGGCACTTTCTTATGCCTGAAAAATTAAATTTGGCAGAAACCTTCAGTTGTTGTTGTCTGGGACCTCAGAGTTTTGAAACTCTGAAGAGCTGAAACCACAGGCTGGGCAAAGCCTTCAGGCCTGACCGAGGGCAGTGGAGAGGGTAGCTCAAGGGGGCATTATAAATTAAATCTCTTATTTTAAATGCTGTGGATGGAGTTTTTCCCCGCGGCTTCAATGGCAGCGGTGTCGCGGGGCCCTGCCTGTGTGGGTGCTGCCGTGAGGGTGGGTTGAGAAGCAAAAGCGCTTTCCCAGCTGGCCCTGAGCCAAATCCTGCAGCATTTCCCTGAGAACCAGCGGGCTCGGGCGGAGATCTGCGCATCACATCAGCTGCCCGTGGCCCAGGTGTGGATGCAGCAGGGTCCCTGTGCTCCTGCTGCTGTGCCGCTCCCTCCCAGGCCGCGCTTTTCCGCAGGGAGGGCCCCAGCGCGCGTGTGGGGACGATGCCCTGGCTGAAGGGCGAGGGGGCACCTTGGTGTCGTGCTGGGCTGTCCTCCCAAAGCAGCAGCACGCTGAGCCCGAGAAGGATTAAACAGGAGCATGTCGAGGTCACTTTTTATTCCTCAGCGAGAGGTTTGTGTCCTCTGTGCATATTAATTTCGTAGCTTGAGATATGGTAGAAAGGAGAGCAAATAAGAGTTACAAGTGTGTTGGGTAGCCTTGGCAATTGAGCTGGGAGAGCAAAAGCTAATAAGCTGCTTTTCCTTTCCACGCTGCGTTAGCATGAGTGCTGTAAAAATGGCATAAAGATCCAAGCCCAAAACTCTAAAATTACTGGCATTTTATTTTAATTTTGTTTATGTCTGTGTGGCTTTTAATTCATTTTGGCTGGTGTTTGTGGGAGGCTATGGGGAGAAAGAACAGAGAGTTGCAGGCTGCTGTATGCAAAACTAAAATCTCTTGTAAAGCAGAGGTTGCAAAACTCTTCCGTGCACCTTCCCAGGAGCTTTGATGAGGCTTACACACCCACAGAGAGTGAGGGAAATGTCAGAAAAGCACAGTTTGTAGCTGACCTGCAGCCAAAAACACAGGTGGAGGATTGCCCCGGTATGGTGTTTGAAAGAGGCAGCCGGGAGTGGGAGTGGTGTCAGAGCACAGGAGGCTCTTTGAGCTCTGTGCTGGCAGCTTTGATAAATTGAAAGTCCTTTGACTTTTTGTGGGATGCACAGGCAGTCTTTTCAAATTCCAGTGTGGGTGATTGCATTTTCTTTATTCTTCTGTGTAGGACCCTTCAGCCTTCGGGGAGGGTGGGAGCTGGATAGGGGGTTTGCAGGCAGGAGCTGCTGGCTCTGTGATGTTTAATGTGGGGTTGGCATTGCTGGACTTCCCAGAACATTTAGGTGTTGCTGGAAAAGTTTTTGTGGCCATTGGTGACTAGTTACTCTCTTTTCTGCTGTGGGAAACGTGGCCTTTGGCTCTCCAAAGCCATGGATTTCTGGTCCATGGTATCAGTTCAGCTTCACGAGATGGACAGCCTTCTGAGTGAAGGTATAAACCTATAAAGCATTCCGGGGTAAGAAAGGATAAAAAAATGCACCGTGGAAATTATAATACTAATTATCTTACATTAGTACAGAGGAGCTAATAGCTCTCCTTGCTCCATGGCAACTGCTGTGCTTTGTCACAGGTACTGCTGTGGGAAGAGGCAGATGAAAGGGTTAAAGTGTGTTATCCAGGAGGATGCCAGGCTTGCCCTCTTCCCAGTTTTGTGCTGGAGCTGTGTGACTTGGAGCACTGTGGGGTCTGTGGGTTGGCAGGCTCGGCCCCACGGTGGGAGGGGAGGGTGAAAGCCAGTCCCACAGGGAGCTTGCAAAGCCTTTTTACAGTCGTGTTTGGATCACTCTGCCTCCTCCTGAGTCACCGCTGCAACTTCCACTGCCTCCAGTACAGACTGGTTTATCTCTTAATCTGGCCATGTAATAAAATATTACAGGTGAATTAAAAGATGTTTTTATTAGGGCAGTTTTGGCTTACTGTGAGCAATCTAAAAATAGACTGTGGATATTCTTGATCTTTAGAGATATTAGCCTATCTTTAAAAAAACAAGTAAGGAATGAGGTATTTTATACACAGCTCTCAGAGCTGTATGAAAAAAAGCAGACTACAAAGCACAGCGCAGGAAAATTGATTCATCATCAATTTATTGCATGGAGCTCTAGGCAAGCTCATCTCAAGACAGAACAGAGATCTATAAAATCTTTTCATCTGAAACTATGAATTAAATTGGGAGGAACTGCTGATGAGAGGCCAGAACCAACTCTTAAACCAGATGTTCTTTTGGGAGCGGGTCTTCTGCTGCAGCAAGGTTTTCACTGGCCAGGGATGTGGAGCTCAATTCGTATTACCCCGTTTGTCTCCTTACAGTGAATCTGGCTTATGCAGGAGCAAGCCTGCAATACTCCCCATGCTCTCCCCACCCTTGATTTCAGTATAATTTTTCCTTTCTTCATCAGTGTGTCTTGTTAATCTTGCAGTTTCTTTTCCTGTCATGTTCTTTTCTTCTATTGTGTGCGCGGATTCTTTAAACCTCCTGTTAACAAGGCAACTTGCCTTTTTCAGCTGGAAGCCTCTGGAAACAAGCTGATGCATCTCCATTGTAAGATCACTATATAAATAAAAAAAAACTTCTTCATATATTTGCTTCAAAGAAGTGAGTGAGACAATGCTCAAGAACTCCTGCCTGCTTTTTCTTTTATTTGCACTGGGAGAAGCTGTGTTGTGTCAGCGACCTGTAATAAATAGCACTGCAATGAGAAGCGACAGCCTCATTCACCTTGCATCCATGCAGAAACAACTAAGCTCTCTTCCCATGCCATGGGAAAAAAGAGGGGGAGGGAAAAAAAAGTGAGAAAAAAGGGGAATTAAAGAAAAGAATTGACCTTGGCTTGCAGTTGCTCTGGTGCTAGCAGGAAGCAGTCTGCCAGTGAGACACCAAAGTTTTGGGGTTGCATCGCCTGTGTTACTGCAAACTGTGCAGCCCAGAGTGCTTGAAGTACAGCCTGTGTCTTCCTGCTTCTGCCTGGAAGTGTAGTTAGCCAAGCTCTTAATTGGCAAAGGACAGTGGTTTGGAAGGCTGAAGTGCTTTCACAGAGGGTGGGGAGGGAAGAAAGAAGGGCTTACACAATGATGAGGTGCAGTGTAGTCAGACCACTTCTCTGCAGTTGGTTATTTTTTCATCTCCTTTGATTTGTCAGAATTAATGGTGATGTTAAGCTAATTTGGAGGTTTTGTTGCAAATAAGAGTATATGCTAAATAAAAGGGGGAAAGTGTAAAGGCCTTTAAGAGTGCTATTTGAAAGCAGACTGAAGGAAATGTCCTTTTGTACATCTTTCTGTTTGTAACACTTGCTAGTAAATCTGTGGATGGTTTTCTTTATTATTTTCTCATTGGGGTATTTGATTTTTGAAGTTTGTAAAACATCCACCAAAAAAAAAAAATCTTTTTTAGGTTTATTATGTGCTGGGGTTTTATATCAGCAGGTGCCTGCCCTTTCCCTGTGTGGACCCTCCATCTGTTTGTCTCTGTGCTGGGATAGCCAGAAAGTTTCTGGGGATTGGGAGCCGCAAGCTCCACTGGCTTTGGGGTGCTGTGGGTCTGGATCCAGCACTCCACATCCCCTCTCCTGGTAGCTTTTCATGGGAGCTGCTCATCCCACTGTAGCAGCCTGGCTTTGCTGTGGGATCCAGCAGGCTGGGGAGGCTAAACCCCTCCTTTGCTTTGCCTGGGGAAGGGGAATGGCAGCTGTCACACTCTTGTAGCATCAGGCTACAGCTGGGCACCGTGCTGGTGTCCCTTTTGGTGTGTCTGTGTGTCTGCCTGTCTGCTGGCTGCTGCTGTCTCTCTGGGGCTGCACAGGCCTGCATTGGAGATATGGGAGAAGAGCTCTTGCCTGCAAAGGTGTGGTTTCCCATGGCCAGGTCAGGGAGGTGGAAGGATGCAGCAGGAGGAGGGCAACAGGGGAGAGAGAATACACAAACCAGTTTTCTTTGGTTGTGGTTAGGGTATTTTTTGTTTTTTTTTTTTTTTTTTTTTTTTTTTTTTTTTTGTTTGGTGTTTTTTATAGGAGCCATTTCAGGCAAGCCTCACTTGCCCAACACCATCACCTGCTGGGGTCATCCTGCAGTAAGTACAGTTATTGGCCCTGCCCCTTGCTGAGCAGGGGGGGTGTTGGTGAAACTGCACTCAGTTCTCTCCCCCACCAGTGTGCCTGGTCAAGGCTCCTCGTGGTAAGAAAATGCAGGTCCTGCAGCAAGAAAAACTCACTTCCCGCTTTTGGGAAGGGTTCTGGTCCCTGTGAGCTTGTCAGGAGGAATACATGTGCATTCCCTGGCATGCCTCAATGAAGCACATCCTGTTCATGTAGTGGTGCCAGGTCCCCAAGACCCACACAAAACCTCCAGTTGGGATTTTGCATGTGCTGACTGGCCACATCCTTTCCCACTGGCAAGGAGCAGAGATGCTCCCTGGGAAGGAGTTGGCAGCATCCCAAACTTCAGTGGGGATGGCAGCGGCACAGGGTGGTCTGGTGAAAAGTGGGGGAGCAGCATAGAAGACATGCTGGTGGCACTGCACCAGAGGGGCTTTGGGACAGAAAGGCAGGGAGGCAAAGAGCTTGCTTTGTGTTTAAGCCTTGATATGAAAACAGTGGGACACTTAACCCTTTCCTTCTGTACTTTCCAAGATCCAGGGAATGGGAAGATGTGCAGTAAAGGCAGTTGTCATGCTGCTTCTATTTTTTGTGGGACAAAGTTTTCTTGCAGCTGTTTCTTTATTATAAATTCGTTTGATATTCAATGTATAAGCAGTAAAAATAATTAAGCCATTTTAGTATTCCTGCAGATACACTGTGTACTTCTGAAAGTATTTTGTTACATTTCAGCATTACTTAGTGGATGCTCACAATAAATTATCACTCATATTGCCTCTAATTTCTTTCTACTGAGTATTTTTCTTCTTTAACATAGTGTCACACAATTGTAGTTAATGGTTACTGCGACACGTGAAGCATCCTGCAGTGTAATTTGCAGGGGGAGAAGGATAAATGCTCCTGTGTACTGCTGGCATGAAGCTGCCTGCCCTGTGTCTGTGACCAGGATTGGGTTGGGATGAGGAGGTGGTCTCTGTCTCACCTCGGGGCCTGGGAAGAAGTTGCCCATGTTGCACTGAACTCCCCTGGACATGAAGATGGCTGTTTTCACTGCTCTTGACTTCATGGCTGGGCAGCCTCTCTGGGTAGCTGCTCTTTTCTGCCTGGTTAGACCTGTGGTAACTTCAGCATCAGGTTGAGCAGTCGAACTTGGCCCAGAAGTGCTGGAATTTGGGGCACTTGGACAGATGTAACCTGCTTTACAGCCATCCAAAATCAAATCTCTGAAGGAACTTGGTGAAAAATGAATAGGAGAGATTCTTTGCCCATTTTTCTTTTTTTTTTCTTTATAGTGTTTTTAACAGGTCATACCACTTTGTTTTGTTGTCTAACTGTTCTTTCCAGCATCTCATTGTAAAGCTTTTATTAATTAACATTTAATGGCTGGGTTATGATGGAACCATGGGAGTCTTATCTGAAGGCAAAGCAATTGGCAAACCAATTCATTATGATCAGAGCAACTCTAATGAATGTCAAATTAATTCATAATAATGCGACACTAAAATGTTAGGCAAATTGTTAATAATTGCAGATGTGCTTTTACCTTGTCCACATTTAGTATTATTGCTTTTTCCTATGTATACCAGAGAGCCAGCTTTCCACTACCTATCTTTTTACACTGGTAATTCCAGTCTTCTTTAGCTGCAAATAGCTTAATTATCTAGTCTTCTCTTTCACAGTAATTAGATACACCATGAAAGCCAGGAAGTTGATGTAAATAAATATAATTTATTTTGGAGATTGTGTAACTGTGGGTTGTTACATAAAAGTGACAATGTAAATAATGAGGATGGTCTGTTGCTTGCTGTCTTTCATGGGAGAAAGGGGAGGGGAAATGTGTCAAACATTGTCACACTAGTGATTAATAACGTTTCTATGGTTAGTTATTAGTTATTTGAGAACACAGCAATTTATTTTAAATAAAATTATACATTTGATTCTTGGTTTTAACACAAAATACCTATAGACAGTTTTCTGTGTTAAACCCAGATGAATTTTCTAGCTTGTATTTTATGGCTTTGCAGCCATGTTTATTTTATTGGGTTAGTTGTCTTGAACTTTCAGAATAGGAATTTTTGAAAAAAACAAAACAGATTGCTGTCCTAGTGTCTGCAAGATATAGTAGTGGCAGGTGGGAGGAGAGCAGGCACATTTTCTTAAGGTGAGATAGGAGGACAGTGTTGTCCCTCAGGCAGCTTTATTGGTTAAAAACACCCATTGCACTGGGCTTCAGGACTCAAAAATATTTATTAATACTTGCTGAAAACTACCCAAAACACTTCAGTGTTCTCCTTCCCCTGGTCACAAAATAGTTGCAGCGAGGCTGCAAGTATGTAAAAATTTGCCACATAAAAAATTTGATGGAGATAGCATGTCTGTGTTTCCCTCCAGTGCTTGCCCTACCTGCCTTAGAACTTGGAGCCTGGGGGATGTTTCTGGAACAGCAAGGGCAATAAAATAAAAAATTTCTAAAAAGTGGAATTTCAACCTGGCCAGAATGAGAGTAAAGTTACTGAGAGCCCTAGTGGGTGTCTGTACAGGGTTCAGGCTTCTCTGCTTTGTCACAGACCTGATGCTTTGCTCTGCTTACAGGTCAGTGTGGATGTGCAGGTTAGGTTGAACTGGTGGTGGTGCTGGGGCATGCCGTGGTCCATTGCATCCTGCTGAAGGAGTAACACCCCAGCATGGTTTTATCAGGCTAAATAAAGGGTTTGAGCAAGGGGCATCGCCTTTGGGTTGAGCTGCTGTGCCACAGCCACGCTCCTTCACCAAGAGCAGCGGGGCTGGCTTCTGCTCAGCCCAGTTTCTGCTTTTAAATCCTACCCAGAGCAAAGGGGTCCATTTTCCTTTGTTCAGAAGGAAACAAACTGAATGCCTTTTCTGTTGGTGGAAAATAGTGATCAATATTAATTAACTTGCACCATCTTGTTTCTTTTCCCTCTGCGAGGAGCGCCTTACTATTGTTTTTGCAGAGCCGCAGGAGGTGCAGTGGTGCTGCTTCCTGCTCCAGCAGTTCTTCCTCTTAATGCCTTGGCAGCACAACCTCTGCCAAGGGGGTGGCTGTGAAATCCCTTGAGTTACAGGTGCTGCGAGGCAGCCCCTCGGAGGGGTGTTTCTATTTTATCTTCTCTTTTCCCTGCTGCAAACAGCGGCGTGGAAGCAAGAAGAAAGGCTTCCACGGGCTGCGCCTCCAAAGGTCATATAACACTTTATGTTTTCTCCGACATGACACAGCGTGACAGAACAAAGTATTTATCTTGTGTACTTGTCAGCTCCATTCTGCCAGCTCCGAAATGATGAAATACTACCGAATATGCTGCTGCTTGTTTCCTTTAGGGACTTGCGCTGATTTGTTTAAAGTGTCGTCTGCACCCAGTAAATGCTTCATTTATTACAGCTGACACCTGAAAAATATCTGAGGGAAATACATCAAGGCATCGCACAGATATTATTTTCGTTATTTGCTGTTGTGTACTTGTGTCTTAACACGAGTGAAGTCCCCTAATGGTTGGTTGTGTTTTTTGAGGGTGCCACCTGTGTGTGTGTGTGTGGTTTGAACTGCTGCGATGAGGTTTCTGGAGACGCGCTCCAGTTCCGTGACAAAAATGCATTTTGACTCCTGACGGGGTCAGCCTGACTGTTAATTACTGCGGTGAGTCACTAATGAGCTCTCGCCTCAGGAACTTTGTACAGCCTCTCCTCAAACTTTTCCCCATTACTTGTTCTGATGCTTAAGCGAAAATAAAAATAGATCTCTTGCAAAAGGGGTGGGTGGGGAAGCGAATGTTTGAGATGGTTAAGTGACCCTTGGAATGGTAATATGTGATGCAAAGGCTTTCAGATATAGCTCTGAGTATCATATTAGGCTTTGTGGGTGATTTTAAAATTTTTTTTTTGTTTTACATTAAGTATTTCTCCATTGTCCCTGAAGAATAATGTGAAATTAAAATTCCTCTCTCAGCAAAACAATCAGTGTAAAAATAACAAACATCAAAGAGAGAGGGAAGCAGTTTGCTCACAGTACTAATTGCTAACATTACCACGTGTCAAAGCAAAGAATTGAAATGTGACTCTGAGTTCCTAAAAGTGCACTTGCTGTGAGTTCAAAGGCCGTGTGAGATTGAAGATGTGTGGTTGTGTGGGCTAGCAGGGCTACAGACAGTATTGGCACCCCCTGCAGTTCTCTGATGAGCACAAGCAGGAGCTTTGGGCGTGCAGAGGAGCCCCTCTGACTGCTGCTTTGGCAGCACAGCTCTGCTTGGGTTTAGAAAACGCACAGCACCGTGTGTCTGCAATTTCCTGAGTGCTGCTCTGCATGCAGGACCCCTCTGCAGTCAGTGTGCAGTGTGGGTGTGCTCCTGTGCAACACCCCAGTGCTGTGTATCGCCAGGGGAAGTGACCTGGCCTGGATTTTGGATGTTTTATGGTATTGAGCCCTAGCCACCTGCACAGGGTGTGCTACAGAGGCTGTGCATTCGCTAGAAAAACACAAATCTAGGAGAAATATAAGTGTATTCATAGGTCTTCCTACCCCTAGGTAAATAAGCAGTGCTGGAGAAAGAAGGCCTCGTCTCTATGATGGGAAGTTGTAAATGGCAAATATATTGCGTGCTTTAATGTTGTTTTCTTTTACAGCTGTTGTAACAATTTTAGTCAGTGAAATTAGATTCCTTGCATGAGTAGCATCCTTGTTTTAATTTACTGTGGTGTGCCCTCTACTCGGTGCTTGCAACTCGGAGAGGAAGAAGGGCCCCATGCCTCAGCTGTATTTTTTCTCTGTGGCTCTGGACAGGGCAACTGAAGAGGGATTTGCACTGCTAAAAATTCTGACTTCAGGTGCTCCTTGTGTGTACTTGCTTCCAGAGGTGTGAGAAGGTGGGGCTTGACAAGAGGTGCTGAAGTGGCCAAGTTTCTACCCTAGATGGGGAGGATTGGCTTGAGTGGGAATTGCCAAGGCAAGCAGGTGGTGGAGCCCTGATTCAGCCTTCTGATCTGACATAAGGCAGGGGTGGTATTTCTGTCCCCTGTTCTAGATGAGCCAGGCAGAGCTTGTGAGAGTTCATTACTACACCAAAATTTGGTTAATCACAGGGAGTTAAGAAGCTATCCTAGGTAAGGGGCTGCCTTTGTCATATGTGAGGCTGAATATCTTCCTGGAGAGGAGGATCTGAGTGCCCCTGCAGGAAGGATGAATGCTTGCTTGAGGCAATGAGAACTGAGGGTGCCTTAAACTGAATATGCTGGGAAAACCCCTCACCAGTAAGCTGCTGGTTTTATGCTCAAGGAAGTTTGGCTGCATCTGTCTTACCCCTTTTGAGCAGAAACTGCCTCTCATGGCAGAGAGAGCTTCAGTGAGGTGGTGAAGTGTCCTCTGTGTAAAGGCAAACCCCTTAAAAACTAATTGGTGTCAGTCATTTCTATGCTGATATTTCACTGCTGCTAATTTAGCAAACAGATGGTGGTCCATATTATGGCATATGAGTTGGGCTTTTCCCTGGGCCAAATGATTACCTCCCTGGTTTTCAATTAGGAGAGCTTGCCAGTTACCTGGAGTGGTTTTCCTGTTAATTATGCACCTATTAGGGCAGGTAGGTAGCCAGCCCTGGGGAAGAAGCGGAGAACTCAGTGGCATGGGCAAATCCTTACTAGAAAAAAACCCATAAAGCCAAAGCCAAACCCAAACTGAAAAGCCACATGATGGGAAAGAGGAGGAGGTGCACAACAGGGCAGCACGATGCACAAGTCTTTTCTCTGCTACTGTGAGCATTGATAAATAGCTTTGAAATGCCTGTTTGTCAGGTTGTGGCATGTAGGTGGCTGTAGCACTGGAGAGGAAAGGTGAGGTCTGGAAGATGCTGTCTGCAGGCTGAATGCTTATTTTTAGCTCGGCAGAGTTCACTGGTTGAAGGAGACAAGCCAGGAGGAAGGGCAGCCCCCGAGCAGCCTGCAGGAGCCTGCTGTGTCCCCGTGCTGGTGCAGGTGAGGGCAGATGTTTGCTTAATGCCACGGAGCAGCAGCACGTGGTGCTGGCCGATTTATGGAGTCTCTGATTGTCATCTTGTTTCCTATCCCAGCTGATAACAGTCCAGGCAATGAAAAGATACTTCTCTCATAATTATCAACATCTCATTTTCCCTTTGAGTCTCGTGTTTAAATCATCAGGTTCCTCTTCATCTGAATTGTTTCCTCAAGCTTATCTTCCTCTGTGGATCAGGCTTTTATTGTATTTTATTTTGATGAGACCATTCATCTTCCCTCTGCTCTGCTGCTACCCAAACGTGCTCCCTCATTGTCCTCAAGGAGCAGGAAAAGAGATGAAAGAGGCTTTGGGCTTGAATTAGCCAGTGATGGAGTTTGGTGTCCTTTGGGATGGAGACATTAATGCAGCATCATGAAATATGAGGTCTGTCTTCACTTTGGGTGACTCTGATAATGGAAGAATACAGTTAATCATACTTGGCTCTGCATTGGGTATCTAATCTGGGAAAAACACCTGCCCTGAAGATGGCAGGAATATGTGAGAGGAGCAACAAAATGGAAGGAGGAGCTCCAGCAGCGCAGGCTATTTGTGTAGGAGGATGCAGCACTAATTGACGGGATGTTGTTGCAAATGTCACAGGTTCCCCGTTTGACGCTTGAGTGTCCACCTTCTTTGAAGTCCTCCCCAGCTGAGCAAAACTTGATTTTACTGCGTTACTTGGTGCAGTTTTCGGCCTATTCAAAAGCAGCACTTTGTTGCTGAAGTGCAAAGATTGGGTTTGAGCTTTGTTTAGCTCTACATTGTGAGTTGGGGAGTCACTCAAACTCTTGATTTAGTCAAAAGCAGTTGCTTTGCTTACCTGAGTAGCTGATTGAGGCCCAAAACAATTACCTTGTATTTATTAGCATGTTAAAATGCCTTTTATTGGGTTTTGTTGCAGTATCTTTAGTCTTTTGACTTGAAAGTTTTTTTCTCAGTCACAACCCAGCAGTCGATCCTTTGGTGTGGTGTTACAGCTCTGCAGATTATGTGTGGAGGTAATTAAGTAATAACGATTGAGGTGCAGGGTATTTCCTTGGGATTAATGACTGTCTGGGAGGAGTTGATGGCCCAAGGTGTAGCCAAGGGCCATTAACACCAGCCAGCTAATAATTGTAAGAAAATGCCATGTGCCAAGGTCATTACTGCTATTAGAAGTTGAGGGCAATGAGGAGGCAGGTGTGGGGGGAGATGAAGTAACATAGGAAGTATATGGATTTTGGAAAATGTAATGTGCTCTTAATGGGTATCTGCATGATGTACTTGTTGATTAGCCAGTCTGCTCCTTCCCTGCATTCCTCACTGTTCTGTCCAAAGCTTAATGGCGAGGATCAGGGTGAGTAAGGATGATGCTTTCCTTATCTGGTGCCCTTTTTCTTAATGGTGCCTCATATTTTGTCCACTTTAGAAGACATTTTATGCATATTACTAGTGTCATTTTTTTCCTCTTCCTTTAAGAGGAAGTTTTCAAAACCCAGCCTAGCAGCCACCAAAAGCATCGAGAAGACCGTGGCTTGTCTGTATGAATAGGAGGGAGAAGAGTGGTGCTTTCGAAAAACCAGCAGGTTGCTGAGTACAAATGTTATAGTGTGTCAAAGCACTTGGGTTTTGTAGCAAAGGGACTGTGTTTCAAAGCTGAAGTGCAGCTGCAGTGTGGCAGGCAGGATTTTGGGGGTTTGGTTACAGCTAGACATAACTGCCTCCCAGAGGCTGTAGGATTTAAAGATAAATCTTCAGATAATATATTGTGTATATATTAAATTAGAGGCTTAAGACGTTGGATGCACACAACCTCTTGGATGCACACAAGTTGCATTCTTGTTGTTCCTCGACTTCAGTTAGGAACTTAAAATTTGTGGCAGAAGAAGAGACCTGTTTTGCAGAGATTTTTTTTCTTTAGCTTAACATTCCCAGCCTCAGAGGAGCAGGACTTGTTTACATGAGGCTGTTGTACATCGTTGAGTTTTCTCTGTGCTCTTTCCCCCAGGGTAAGCTCTGATAGGAGTCCTTGCCTTTTTCTCAGTGCCAATAGATCACTGATCTCCAGCAGCTGGCATCTGGATTTATGCTTTTAAGGGTTCAGAGCTGTAGGACTCAAATATGCCAGGCTGGCCATGCTGGAGGAAGTTTGGAGGAGCCTTTTCCTGAGTGGTGGATCTCTCGTGGCTGGATGCATTCAACCATCCTTATCTTGACATGGTGGTTTGTGTGAGTGAGTAACTGAAAAAAAAAAAAAATATGTGGAAGTGTTGTAGGAAAACTCATCAGAGGGATTTATCTCAGCTGGTGAAGGATGGAGCCACATATGTTGGTATCCATGGTGTAAACAACTGATTACTTCCCAGCCAAGCTCTGGTCTTTGCTGGAGCAGTGTGCTTGCCACTGTTTAAAAATGAGGTTCAGGATGCCTCCTCCAGTTGGTTTCTCTGGAGGAGAATCTCTTTAATCACTGTGAAATCACTGTGAAACCTGCCCATTCTATGTTTTCTTATTTGCCTGGAGCTCAGGAGGAATGATTCTTTTAGAGGTAGGACTTGAAGGTGTCCTTTTCAAAGGGGGTTTATTGAAAAAAATTATGGAGTCCAAGCAGCCTTGGAATAGTTGAGCATCCTCCTGTCCTTGGGAGAGGCTCCCAGCAGCTTAGGTGAGCAGCAGTGCAAAAATCAGCTTTGGGAACCGAACCATTGCTGGCATCTTTCGACAGCCTCTGGTCATGTCCCAAAATAGGTGTGTCTGGCTAATGAAATGGGTTTCTTTTTAGGTAGGNTTCCCATTGCTGGCATCTTTCTCTGGTCATGTCCCAAAATAGGTGTGTCTGGCTAATGAAATGGGTTTCTTTTTAGGTAGGTGCTTTGTTTTTTTAAATTCTTTAGTTCAGATATTTAAGAAAAGTTTCGAACAGAGTAGGGGACAGATGCGATTGAAAAATCATGTTTTTCTTAACTTTGTAATTGTCTCACATATCATTGTAATCTTAATAATGATAAATAATCTGTTAAAAGCAATTATGGCCTGAATAATAATCCTAAGTAATAAACAGAATGTACTGTGTAATTTTGGTCGTTTTCAGCCATCTGGTTCCAGTCTTCCTAATTGACTTAAAGCATGGCGACAATGTCAGTAACATACAGTGTTCAGTTCAGCTGAAGTTCCTGAGCGAGCATTCCTTACAGAAATCTACTTTTTTTTGAATAAAAAATAAATCAATACATCAGAATTATTGCTAGCTCTATTACCGCAGCAAAGATTATGAATCCATCAATACTGTCTTCCACTGAGCTCGAAGAAACTTTATTTATAATGATTTGATCGTGTATGTTTTCATTATATTCTAGTGAAACTGCAACTGAAAGACTTTGAATGTATCCAGGGATCTAAATTCATGCTGGCACTTATTTCTGAAGCTGCCAGAGATTAAATGCTTTCAGTGTTGGCTGGACTTAAGGTGTCTCTTAAAACTCAAGCTCTCCCTTTGGTTGGTTGCTATTCGCAGTTTGGGGTTTTTTTTTTTGTGATTAATGCATATCATTGCTGAAATTTCCAAGGTTTTCACTCCAGAGTTGTAGACTCCTGGCCAAAATGAAGCCATGTACCCACCTCTGTTTTTTCAGATGTAACAATTTGCCAACTTGGAGCTGGTTATTTTTTTTTTTTTGACTTGCTGCAGAGGTGATTCCCTTCTATTTTTTTCTAGCCAAACCCACAGTGTAGTGAGTTTGTGGCTAGTTTGGCTCACTCTGGGTGCTTGTGGTCTGTTATAATTACTGTGATGAAGTATTTATAACTGTGCCAGCCCCCAGCTTCACCACTATCCCTGGGAATTAGGGTGCCTGCTTCTTTGCAGTGGGTGGGCTTTTGTGGGGCAGGGAGTTGGTGAGGGGAGCCAGCCCTTCACATCACCCTGTCCTCCCCTTTCATCTGAGCCATGGCTGCCCTGTCAAGTGTCTGTTCTTGGGGAGGACATGGATGATTGCCTGGATTTGCATAATGAATCAAATAGCCTGGTTTGCCAGTCCAGCCACTCGCATTTTCTGCATAGTTGGCTAAATTTGCCATTTGGACAAGTTCTAAGACCTACAAACTCATAGAACAATTTAAGTGGTTTCAAGAAGTGGAAAGATATGAATTGTAGTTTCAGCCCTCAGTTTTCTGGAATAAGCTGTGGTTAAAGGAATTACATGGCGTACTGACTAATTGCTTATTTATTTTCACCTATATTACTGTATACAATAATAGCTGCTCTCAAATACAGTCCCCCTGTCCTTGACATATATCACCAGATAACATTCACCTGTTTGAGGGAATGGATTTGTTGTAAGCTTTCAGTAAATAATGATGTGAAGAGTTAGTAAGGAAGAAATTCAATTTCTGTGAGGTCTGGTAAGGATGCACGGGTAAAGACTTGAGGTTCAGAGAGAGCTCTGCAGTCTGATCTGTGTTTTTAGATGTCTCTTTATGGATCTAGATGAATTGGTGACTAATCCCAAACTCTGCAGCCCTCTGAATGGGAGCAAAGAGCTCCTTTGGTTTAAGCAAAGCCTTTGGGTCAAAGCTGTGTGTGGGATGTGTGCCAAAAACTGGGATGAAAGTTGTCTCATTTTGGGCTGAGGCAATAAGATGCTCCCTGGCAGTATTTTTAGATGGCTTGTGAGTGAACTGTCCTCCCTGCTGTGCAGAGAAGGTTGGACTCCATTCAACATCTATTCTGGGCTTTGTGGAAGTTTTTTTTGGTTGGGTTTTATTTTTGTTGTTTTTTAGTTTGTTTTTTTTTGCTTGTTTGTGTTTTTTTTTTAATACAGTCTGCTAAATTATTCCCGGTTTGAGGAGCAGACTTTATTGGTGTGTTTCTGATCAGTGTAAAACCAGAGATCTGCTGGGAATACTCTTTTAAAGTAAATATTAAAAAAAAAAAAAATGAAACCAAGAAGCTGTATTTGCAGCATGGGGCACTTGGTCTGTGCCTGACAGGGACATGTGAAAGCCCTTGCTTAGGTTGATTGCCTTCATGATATGCCTGATCTGAGTTAACTTGTTTTCTGTACCCTCTACCATTTTCATTTTGTAGTAGCAAATAAAGCTTGGATGTGGTAAATGTAATGTCTGCTGCTGCTTGATAATACAGGCCAGTGAATAAATGAACTTCCTCTGATATCTGATAGCTTCTCCTAATAAACAGAAATGATGCAGTGGGACTGCGTGTGAGTGACTTGGAATTACTTATTTCTGCCTTCTCTCCCTAAAGTTGTTTTTCTCATGCACTTGCATGCTTTCAGTTTGCCAAGAAAATAACTTTTGACATGAGATTTGGGGTTGGTGATTTAAAGCAGGATCAGGGTACTCCCCACATGATCCTTGAGTTGGGGTCTCTAGTTCTGCAGTGCTTCAGAGTTAGTCCTTGAATGAAGTCACATGGCTAACTGAATATGTTCAAACTAAAAATGAAGGAAAATATTTAGGAATTTTCTCTGTTGGAGAGCAAAGGGAGTAGCAACAACAGATTTTTAGATGGTTATTGATGGTGTACTTCTTAAAATTTTCATTTGTTTTCCAAACATGTATTTTTGAAAAATGTTGGTGTGGGAGGCAGCAGGGAGGCAGAGACTGTGATGATTTTGGTGCGTTAAAACCCAGTCATCCTCCAGATGGGTGCCTTTCCATTTGCTGCATGTGGAGGGCTGGGAGCAGGGCCTTTCCCTTGCCTTGGATGCTTCCCAGAGCAAAGACCAGCAACGTTCATTGTGGGTGCACAATGGACAGCAGGATTTGGGGAGGAACCTTTTGGGATTAACGCTAAAAATATTCAGGTAACCATCTGAGTGCTTGAAGTAGGTTTTGTTGTTTGTTTTTTTTTTTTCCCAAGGCATGGTGAGGAAGGAGATGAAGACTCCTCATCTGTTTGCTGTCCTCATAGCACAGCCTGGCTGCTGAATAGCTGAGTGACAGGCAATCTGGCCTATCCATATGACCATATTGTTTACCTCCCCTAATTAGCCTGGTCCTTACTGTGCTGATGAGGAAACAGATGCACTGAGCAGCAAATTACCTTCATCTTTCCTCCGCACAAAAAAGACACAGCACTTAATTGACTCATTTGATCTCCGGCAATTCAAAGCAAGTAAAGTGGAAATATTTAAAAGTGGCACTTCATTTTTGAATAGGGGGAAAGTATGTTGGGAGTGCACATGGCATGCATTTGTGTGTGACTGTAGTTTTACAGTGTCAAATGTGAGGGTGGTGATGAGGCTTGCGGTGTCGCTTTTGATGTCTTTAAAGAGAGACACAAGCAAAAACAGTGAAAAAGTACCCTGCTACTGCCTTTGTCAACAGCAAAATATTTGCATACTTAACTGCACCGATATTTCTCTACAGATCCTTGGCTGGGAATGTTCCTTTTCTGTGCAGCCTGCCAAGCTGCACATATGGGCAGCTGAAGTGCCTCATTCCTGCATCTCTGAGCTCTTGTCTGTGCTCCTGCCTGGGCACTGGTGACAGTGCAGGGGTGCCCTGTCACCCCTGTTTTCTCTGCTCAGTTTTTCCTGCATTTACACAGATGTGTTTTTCCCTCTTGGTTGTTTTGTTTTTTTCCTTTTTTGCTTGTTTTCCTTTGTTTCTAATGCAAATATACATGGGTCCATTTTGAAGGTGCTGCTCGAGGGCGTGAGCAGAGTTGTTACTCTGTGCGTGGCTGCTGCCTGACACGTTCCCCTGCACTGGTGTGGGTGCAGTACCCAGCCTCCCTCTTGCAGCCCTTGGGGTCACTGGGGAGCTCTGAGCATGGAAGATGCCCACTGCACATTCCAGAAATTCCCATGTGGGCAAATGTGTCTGGCACAATGCGGTCTAGCCTTAAAGACGGGGGAGAAACTTGTCTTTTACTTTAGAGCCTGTGATATATTGGTGCAAACAATTTGTTCATCAGAATTGTGATATATTGGTGCAAATAATTTGTTCATCAGAA
>VYXF01012893.1:430855-441764 GCA_013397295.1 Polioptila caerulea | reverse complement strand
CCGAGAGCTGCTGGTGAGGGCACAGAGTCCCCTGCCCGGCTACTCCCAGCGCTGTTTTGTTTGCTGTCTCGCTTGCTGAATTAATAAAATTCTAATTGGATAACTTCGACTTTAGCAATCTTAAATTTAAGCTAAACCTATAACAGAGCCTGTGTGCATTTATGTCTTGGGTTCCCAGGGTGGAAGTCATCTGGTCAAGGTGAACAGTCACTCCCTGAATTTACCAATTCAGTGTGGCTGGACTCCTTTCATGGTGTCTCAATACTTCAAGAGGTGGTTTCTCCTGCAACTCTGCGTTGTGAAGGCTCTGCAAAAAGGAAATTGGTACCATGCAGACATTGTGGTGGCCATCCCTTTTGTTGGGACACTGTATTTTAGCAGATATTTCTTCTCCTTTGCCTCTGACCTAATGTGGCCCTCGCCATGTGTGTTAACATCACATGGATTTGCCCCTCTGCTGCACTTCAGAAAAAGCTGTCCCCGTGTCTGCTCCTGTTTCCATTTAACTCCTGGTACCATAAGTACCCTGCGTGCTGCCAGGGCATGAGTGGGTGTCACTCATGTCAGCTTGCATTTCTCAGATCAGGGAATTTTTTTTAATTTTTATTTTTTAGAAATAAAATTAGAATTTAGAATGCGATTTAGAAATATTAAACTTTCTCTTTAAATTACTAAAACTCCATGTTTCTACTGGCAAGATGATCACTGAAATGTGTTCAGTGGTACCAGCTTCACTCAGTGGACTGCATCTCATCTGCTTTTCCCCCTTTTCCTAAGCTTCCCACATTCTGCATTTGTTACAGATGCCTGCTCAATAGATTGCTATTGCTGGTGGCTCCGAGATGGCCTTCAAAGACCTTTTGCTACTTGCTTTCCAGTTCTCCTTAATGTTTTCATCCAGTTTATAAAGTGCAAGTGTGAAAGAAAACTTTGGGATGAAGTGGGCCAGTCCCCTCAGGAAAGCTCCTGAGTGTGCAGCAGGCCACAACTGCAGTGCTAATTCAGTAAGCAAAGTGACCATGCTGTCAAGAAAGGCAGATGTAATTAGGGGAGACAGTCTGGCTACAGTGTGGATTACAAATGCTAGATTTGCCATAGTAAGAATCCTGACATATCTGTTACCTTGGTGATTTTTAAATTTTTTTTTTTTTTTAGCCATGAGGTAAAGGATATTTTTTGCAATGCAAATTGCACGTGCTTATTCCAATTTACTTGAGCACAAACCTTCCAGGGGAAAGAAGTGGGAGCAGGTAGTAGAGTCAAGTACCTGTTAGCAGGTGTATTTTTCAAGCTTTTTTTCCCCCCCCTCTGGTTATTTGAGGCTGAATTTCTTACACTTGAGCAAAGAAAGTAAAACAAACTGCCACAAAAGGCAGGAACTACAAAGGCAAAGACAAGGATATCTGTAAAACAAGGATAGATACTGGAAACATCATTTTAATTAGTGGTACAGTAGGTCACACCTTTTTACCTAGTGTGGCATAACTCTAATTTACATAATTACCTATTGCTTTTAACATTGCACGTGCTACAACAGAACTGATTAAATGAAAAGTGCATCTGCTGTCGAGTCTGACTGCTATGTTTGTGAGGAGCTGTTCAGATTTTAAATCATTTGTTGGAGCAAAAGTCCTGCAGTTAAAAAAAGTCCTACTAGTAGTTAGGTATTCTGGGTGAGAGACCATTGGAAATACAGTTGGTGCATTATTCACCTGTGTGCTTGCTGTGAGAAAGAGTCAGTGAAAGGGCAACTCACATCTGCTAGCATCAGTTAGTTTGGATTGTTTAATTTTCATTCCTGTTTTTAAGTTGTTGTCGTGCAGAATGTCCAAGGCTTGAGACTCCTGCTCTGGGGTGATGTGCACAGCACGGGAGAGGCTGTGCTGCCCTCACAGAGGGGGCATGTGTAGGGCAGCCCCTGCTGCCACGTCCTGCCTGGATGTTGAAACAGCTTCCCCAGGGTGCCACCCCACACGTGTGAACATTTATGGGTCATCACAGTGTAAGTGGGGAACACAGACATCCCCCCGAAGTGGTTTGTTTGGGCTCTCACTGAGTGGTGTGCACTGCTGCTGCTTTCCAGCTGTAATTGCAAGGGCGTCTTGAAAAGCACAGGCAGTGCACGGGCGAGTCAGGAACACAGCAAAGCCACTGAAGGTTAAAAGGAGCTGCCTTGCTAGTCCTGCCTGAAGAAACTTAAAAAACTCTGTGGGTTTGAGCTGAGGAGGGGTGCTCGTCTGGGCTGGCATGAGGCTCTGGGTGGGAATCAGAGCTGGAGTGCTGCTCTGGGACAGCAGCTCTTGGCAGCTGGGGCTCTTGTGCCTGAGAGATGCTTTGCAGCAGGTCTGAATGTGGCTGAAGGTCTCAACTCTGTTGCTCAAAAAAATCTGGAAGGTGCTGGGGGGATGCAGAGGGAAACCTGTATCTACAGGCACCGGGTGTTACCTGGGGGGCAGTCCACGAAGCTGGACTTGAACATTTATTTTGTTACTACTTTTTTCAAGATATAGTCAGGATTGGACAGGTTTAGGTTTGTTTTGGGTGGGTTTTTTTGTTTGCCTGTTTCGTCTTGGGTTTCTTTGTTTCTTTTCTTTGTTTTCATTCTTGTTCTGCCTGGGCTGTCCTTGCTGACAGATAAATACATGTTGCCACTTCTAGGCAAGAGTTCTTTGGAAGTCTGCAAAAGCGGGGCTGAGATTTCAGACCAAATGAGCCCTTGAAACGTCTCTGATTCGTGAGCACTTGGAAATCTGTGCAAAGCAAGCAGTGTCAGAGCCCCCGGGGCAGTGCTGGAGGCAGGTGCTGGTGCTCCGTGCCTGGCTGGCTCTGGAGCTATGGGCAGGCAGAGCAAGCCTGCTGCAAGGGGTCAGCAAAAGGGTTGGCAGCATCACTCCTAAGTTTGTTTTACGTTTGTATTTGTTGTCCTTCTGCTCCTCAGCCCGGGATGAAGGAGTGCCGAGCATCCCAAGTGACTGATTTGTTGAAAAGAACCCAGAAGTGTGTGCTCCCCTCCCGCCAAGATAGATGTACAAAGGAAGAAGATTAACAAGTTGTTTAACAATCTAACAAAACAATTTAAAAAAGCATTAAGAGCAGGAGGCAAAAGGCATTAGTCTGAAAAGAAGAGTAGTGATTTTAAAATGTGGCAAAAAGGATCAGCTTTTGTGTGCAGTGATTGCCACTCAGGGACTTTCAGGCGTTTCTGACAGTGCACCATTGAGGACCTGTTTTGGTGCTCTCCTGCCTGAGGTTTTGAGTGCTGATAGACAAGTATTTATGCATGTGCTGCACCACTGTGTCGGTCATCTCATCACAGAGTGGAAAATTAATTGTTCCACCACGGAGAAGACCTGAATGCCAAGTGCCTTCCTCCTTCCCCCACTTTCCTGCTTTTCTTCTTTCAATATTTAGCCAAGGCAGCTGAGCTGTAATGTAGATTTCCCCACATCACTGAGGGACTGTAATTCCACAAACTAGAAAAGGTATCAAGTAATCACCTTTTGAACTCAGTGGTGAAACTAATTGAACGAAACTTGCTGGGAAAGACACAAAATAATTTAGTTTGTGTCTGTTATGTTGTCAAAGTGTGGCTATTGTAACAAAGCTTCCTTTCCCCATCCCCCCTCCCCCTTTTTATTCCCATGACTACAGTTTATGTATGTTTAAGGCATAATTAACAGGAGAGCCAGAAAACATGTTTTCTTTCTTGGTGCTGAAAGTGGCTAATTGTTGTTTGTCAAGATGACAGGATTTCGGGAAGGGGGAGATAGCATGTTTCATGGGGGGCATACCAAATGCATTTTCAAAGTGATCCAAAGGTGGGGCTTAGGGAGTGGTGAGGCTCCAGTGAGAGTGTGGCTAGATGGGGGAGACCTGGGTTGGAATTTTGTCTCTTGACCACTGGTGGGGAGTTTCCCCTCTCAAAAATAAAATCTCTCCTTTGTGCTTTCCCTTATGATTTTTGCCAAACTGGGGAGTGATAAAAATGATGTTTCCTTGTGTTTGCAAAGTGTTTTGAGATTTATGGGTGAAACTCTTCTTAACCCAAGTAGTACTCCTTACAAATGAGGTCCAAGCTAGAAGGCTTGTGGTCCTCACTTGAGTAAAATGCCTTTAATTCACTGGGAGCTGGACCCAGGGAAAAAAAAAAAGCATAGTGTTATGTGTGGCTCGCATTTTCTGAGTGTTTTTTCCAATAGGAAAAAAAAAATGTGTAAAACTACTGAAATGGTTTTTTATTTGACTGATTGGGAGCTCCTGGTATGTGCAGATCCCATCCTGGTGCTCACTGGTGTGAGGAAACCTTCAGTGAGCAAAGCACCCCAGAGCATGAGGTGTTTTCACCTGTGTTGGTGGGGCAGCTCTAAATGTGGGTTCAGAGAATTGAGAAGAGTGAGCTCCTGGTGGCTCTTCCTACTGGAAAGGGAAGCTATTGTCAGTGCCTGTGGTAAATTGCAGTGTTTGGAGTTGGCAGTTTCGCAGGACTATGGCAAGGACAGGTTTCTCTCTGGAGCCAGCAAGAGATAAATCCTCTCACAGGGTGCTCAGCTGGAGCTGGCTGCAGCCAGGGCTGCCCTGCTGACAGTTCTTCCTGTCCAGCTGAAGCGGTCTCTCTCACAATTCCATTTCTCTCCTCTTTTAACAGCAAAGTAGGTGTAATTTTGGTGGCTGCCTGAACATTACAGTGTGCACAGAAAAACTGAATGCCCAACCTATCTCACAGTGGCTGTGTCTATGCTGTGCAAGGTGCTCAGAGGTGCAGTGCACCTGCAGGCTGTTAGCAGCAGAATATAGACCAAGTTTGGTAAGGAAGTGGTTATTTCATTAATTTGAAGTAGCTGCCTCTCCCAGCATCTGGCTTGCTGATGGATTTCTGTGTTTGCAGGGGTCCCAGCCCTTGCAGCGGGCGCTGCTGTGTGTTTGCTTGTTTGCCTCCCAGCATTTTGGTCGCCTGCACCTTCTCTCAATAGCACTTTTCTTTGCAGTGAAAGCTTTGCATAGTGAGGACCTCACAACACAAGAATGAGTGTTACTTCCTTTTCTTTCTCTTTTTCCCCTCTCCCCATTCTGGTCTCTGCATCCACAGTTTTTGCTCTGTGCTGCCGGGCCAGGAGCTCCTTTGTTTTGTCAATAGGACTGGCAGAGCCCAGGGGCTGTAGCCCTCTTTTAGCCATGACAGCTCACCAGGAATATGTGTGCGTTTGCCTGTATCCCTTTCTTTATTCCTTCTGTTATCCTGTCAGAGTAATTAGTGTGGCTTTATGGCTGAAATCGGTGGAGAGAGGAACTGTGCGGCAGAGGCTTTCATTAACCTTATAATCGAGGAAAAAAAAAATAGAATTAAATCAGTCATGCACAGTAAACAACGTCACCATTTGCTGCCCCTTTCGTTTGTGCAGGACAGGAGGCTGCAGGGAGGCTGAACCCTGTGTCTTGTCACGCATTTCTAATCCTCAGCAATTTGGGGCTGCAAGGGGACCTTGTGCTCCCATTTCCTCCTCTCCCACCGCAAATCTCTGTTGCCCAAAAATGAATTTGCAAAAGTTTCAGTTCAAAGTGATGCACAGGAAACCCTTCAAATACTGTATGGAAAGCTTGGTGTTGTGTTAAACAACTGAAATTAGCATGGTGAGAATGAACTTCTGGAAGATCTTGGCTCACTCTCTTCCTCCATTTCTGAGAACTCATTCCTGTGTGAATGCCAGCTTTTCCCTTGTTGGTACCCCTGGATTTGAATACCAGTGTAATATCCAGTTGACTTTATGCTTAGGTAACTTTCTTGTAAAATGCTCAATTTTCATTAGCTTTCTTATCAGAATTTTTTTTTTCCATGTGGAGTTTCATGTAATAATAATTGGACATTAGCTGAACAAATGTAAGTCAGCAGTTTTCAGCCTATAGAGTACTTTTTTCTTTTTTTTTTTTTTTCTTTTTTTTTTTTTTTCTTTTTTTTTTTTTTTCTTTTTTTTTGACAGATGAAATGCTTTTTGATGAGGGGTGGTGGGTTGGATGCTAAAGGTGGTGAGCATTCAGCTCTTGTATTTTTATGGCTTTGAATAAATTAGTGTCAAAGATCTAAATTTAAATTCTGATTTTCCTGTTCATTCACTTAGGCCAGTTATATCTGTTGTATCTAGAGCTGGTCGAATGTTTTCATATTAATACCTTTCCACTAAGAATATGTTTGGTTTAAGTTAAAGTTCTCTAGAAGGAAACAGCTATTGTGTTTCTTTATTTAAATTTTTTTCTCCTAACAGCTGAGTTTTCACACTGCCTTGGCTTAAAGAAACTGTAATCTCCTCTTCCCCACCCCTGCCACCCTTCTCATCCTGTTTCTTTGCATCTTTCTTTGTACGTGAAAATGAAATGAAACATTTTAAGATCCTGAAATGGTCATCCTAAAGTTCCCGTGGGGTAACCAGGTGAATACAATTACATCACTGCCCACGAGGAGGGGGGATAGTCAGTGTAGCCTGTGGTCCGGATTATACCTTTCATATGTTCTTTGGAGCTTCATACTCTCTGTGTTTGGGCAAACATCTGCAATTCTAACTCAGAATGGCTTGGTTTGAGGTGTGCATTTAATAAGATAATTTAAATGCCATGAGAATAGAATGCACTTTTTGTAAACAGGACTTGGAGTATTATTTGAGTGCTTATGTTTTGCTTTAAAATCTCCTCGTTTGTTCATTACCCAGGGGCATATCTCTGTACGGACTGTGTGGCTTTGTATATGATTTTCAGTACTTCCCTTATAAATGAGAACTTTTATAAAAGAACAGGAGTTATAACAGCCCTAACTCTGTTCATAGTTAGAGAAAAAAGTAAATAAAAAGTCTAACAACCATCATCAGTCTGTAGGAGCTGGAATGAGAAGAGCTAACGATCGCTATCCAAGTGATAAATGGGGGAACCATCTGAGAGGGCTTTGGCAACAAGAGAAGACAGATGAAGGCAAAATGGCTCCTCTCTGTCTGCCTTTTGTTCTTTGAGGACTATTATGATTGAAGGTTATTTAGCAATCTAGCTGCTAACCTGGGCTTAAATGACGTTGTGAGTTAATTGGCATACAGTAATAAATTAGAGCAATTACTGACTACATATCACTTTTTCCTTATGTAGTTGTGTGCCCAGTGGAGAGGGAGAACCTGATTTCAGGGCTGAGCACTGTGGGAAACATGTGCCAGAGTGTCTTCACTGAGGGGCCTACCCTCTCCAGTGGATGGACTCTGCATCATTGTCCGTGGGATTGGGATGCAGGATGTTGGAGAGTAGCCTGTGTGGAGCACTCCTGCTAAAAGGTGGTTGAAAGGATCAAAATGGGATTTAGGGAGTTCATTTTGGAAACTATTTTGATCAGATCTGAGTGCATTTCATTTGCTGTGTTCAGACTATTTTGAATGGTTCAACTAATGACAATCTTTCTGGGGAGAAGCGTTGTTCTTTTAATCCCAGCCCAGTTCAGCCAGCAGGCAAGGACCAGGCTCTCCAAAGACACCTGAGGAAACTTCCATGGTGCATGATGTGGTGTATAAAGTTCGTTATGGGTGCTTTAATGTGGAAAGATGAGCTTAAGTGTGTGTAAAAAGCTTTATGGGATTGGGCTACTAGCAGGAGAGGGACGTGCTTTTTTTATTCCATGCTTCTGGAAAGGTCACTGACTTGGTGGGATCCCATCCTTACAGAAACTACGGCTGGTTTTTCTTTTTTGTCAGATTCACCTGGAGCAGCGTTTTGGGAAGAAGGAGGTCAGGTAAGATGTGGTGGCAGGCTGCCTGGTCCTGTCAGTGCCAGTGAGGGGCTGCGGCCATCCCGGGGGAGAGCTGTGTGCTGTCTCAGCCGCTTTGTCACCGGCTGGAAATGGCCCTCACAGGGCACGCTGCTGCTGCTGCTGCCTCCAGTGGGAAGTGTCATCTGTGCCTGGCCTTTGTGGGGCTCATTTCCCAGCTGTTCCACCCCTTAGGACATAAAGCCAAGCACCTGTGGTCTGACTGTCATCCTCTGGTTTGTAAACTGTGCTGACACTTTTGCCTTTCTCCCAGAGCCTGTAAAACTTTAATCCTGGAGAAGACACGTGAGTGTGGAGTTTTTAAACTGGTGAAACTCCTTCAGTTATTCACATATTTGCAGAAGGGTATGCAGGGGAGCCCTGTGTGATTTTGTGCATCTGTAGGAGCGAGGACTTGAAGCAGATTTTGTCTGGCTGTTTTTATCCAGACATTGCAATTTCTAAGCTTATTTACTGTGCTGCCATGCTGAGCCATAAGACTTGGAGCTGTACAGGAAAAACCCCTGTGCTCCTCTTCTTGTATCATTTGGGCTGGAAATAGCAAAGCAAATTTGTCATATGGGAACAGCCAGGTTTTGTTCCCACTTTTTACCATGTGAGGAGAGCATGTGCTAAACAGTTATACACCTTTTTTCTGTTCCTGCACAGCAGGTGCAGCAGGAAGGGAGGTTTGGGCCATGGTGGTGTTAGAAAGAAGAATGTGAAGAAAAAGTGATTGCATTCTAAGGATAGATCTTACTGGAGGGGTACCTCCTGCTTTCCAAGAAGAAAAAAGGCTTATATAAATAAGGTAGGCAATGAAGTTTAACTAAGAAATGGAATACCAAATTAAAAATGCGAGTGCCAACTCACTCAATACAGTGTCAGCCCTTCTGATAATGTGCTGATCTCTTGAACTTAAAATTGATTAATCAGTTGACTATTCCTTTTTTAAGCAAGCAGTTAGATACTTCTAGGAGGAAATATAGTGGGGTTTGATCCTGTACATCAGATAATTAACTGTATGTTCGTATTGTGCTATCTAGGCTACAATTCTATAAAACCACTGATAATAAGATCATAAGTGTTAATTAATTGACATAAATTTATTCTGTTAAATTCTACAGCTGCTGATTTAATTGAAGTGACTCACTTCCTTAGGTAAGCCTTAGTGCTGTGCTACTCTCTTGTCACAGTTCCCGATTTAGAAGTAGCTCAGTCTCACAAGATTGGCAGTGATTTGCTGTTGTGCTCAAAGTAGGTATTTTGATGACTTCCATAGGGGAAAAAAAAAAAAAAAAAGTGGTGTTAAGGGACTTCAAATAATTTAGAGTTACTAGTTAATACTGTATAGTTTGGTCTCCAGTGCAGTTACCAAAAGTGCTCAAGCTGCTGTGGGGGGAATGTTTTGGATACTGACCATAGCCTTGGATGATCTTTCTCTTGTTTCCTTACATTTTGTTTTGTATGTGCAGTAAACTTCTTTCAAAGCTGCTCATCACTTGTATGACCTGAGAGTGTAAGAGATGTGCCACCCACACGGCTGGGTTGGGATGCCTCTATGTTCACTAAGATTCAAAGAAGTGGAGGATTGGGTTTGTTCTGTTGTTGGGCTCAGTAAATTAGGAAAAGGACTTGTTTTTTACCTCCTTTCAGGAGGTTTCACAGGTACTTGGTGAAGCCTTGTGGTAGCCTTGGTGGTTTTCAAGTCTAGTGGATAAGAAGCAATGGAGATGCAGTGAGTGTCTGTGCTGTTTATTAACTTCAGAGATAAAAGTGCTTGGCAGAGGGGATCTCTGAACTGTTCACAAATTCATGTTGTGCATCAGGGAATTCAGCCTGCTTAGTCTGGTGTCACATCCCTGAATTAGGTGCAAGATGCACTGCTCCGTTTTTGTGATTTTAGGGGGATTCATGCTTAACAAAAATACCTCATTTTGTTACCAGAATGAACTTGTGCAAAAAGGCAATTGATTGCCCCATCAGCTGAGATGGTGGATTGTTGTGGTTTGACAGTGGCCAAACACCAGGCACCCACAAAAGCCATTTGCTCACCCTCTCCTGCTACAGTTGGGCAGAGGAGGGGAAAAAAAATTAATGAAGGCTCATGAGTTGAGATAAGAACTGTGAGAAAACATTCTAAGGGCAAAATAGGTTCTAATTTAAGGTAAATCGATTATTAACTGAGTCAGAGAAGGATAATGAGAAGTAAAATAAACCTTTAACACACCTTTCCTGATAGCCCCTCCCTCTTTCCCGTGGACAGTGCAGGGAGACAGGGAGTGGGGGTTTTGTTCAGTTCATCCCTCGAGATCTCTTTCTGTTTGTTCAGGGAGAGGAGTCTTTGCTGTCCCCTGGGTCCTTGGTATGGGAGACAGTTCTCTGTGAACGTCTCCAGTGCAGCTCCCATCTCATGAACAGCAGTCCTGCCAAAACTGCTTCAACGTGAGTCCCTCCCACGGGCAAACAGTCTTCCCAAAACTGCTGTGGTGTGGGTCACTTGTCCACGGGGTGTAGTCCTTCAAGGACAGGCTGCTCTAGTCTGGAAGCAAGGGCTCTAGCTCTGGAAGCAGGAGCCCTCTCACTCTATTTGGGTCTCCCACTGGATCACAGCTTGCTCTGGCATCCACCCACTCTGCCGTAAGCACTTCTCCCATGGGCTGCGAGTGGATCTCTGCATCCCCATGGACTCCATGCACTACAGGGGCACAGCTGCTTCACCATGGTCCTCACCAGAGCCTGCAGAGGACTCAGCTCTGAAGCTTGGAGCATCTTCTCCCTCTCTTTCTTCCCACTGACCTCGGTGCCACTGTGTTGTTTCCACCCACCTGTCCTCACTTCCTCCTCTTTTCTGACTAGAGGAGAAGCTGCTGCTCACGGGTACCGTTGCTAACAAGTTCCACCAGGTCAAGGATTCCTGCAGTGCTGAGAAGCTGATCTGGTGCAGGTTCTGTGTCAGGGAATTGCTCGTTGTGCCCAGGCAGCCCCTCTGCTGCGGCGGCACTGGCACCGCTCAAGGCCTCTCCTTGTGCGGGTGCCTGGGAGGGGAAGCT
Source organism: Polioptila caerulea (assembly GCA_013397295.1). NCBI lineage: Eukaryota > Metazoa > Chordata > Aves > Passeriformes > Certhiidae > Polioptila > Polioptila caerulea. Next base: position 430,943 of record VYXF01012893.1, on the reverse strand, counting down.
GACACTGCTGCCCCTGGAAAAAAGCTGCTTGTGCCCTGTTTTGGTTTTCTTCTTAAATGTGTCATCACAGAGGCATTACCAACCTCTG
>VYXF01012893.1:420546-430741 GCA_013397295.1 Polioptila caerulea | reverse complement strand
GCTCTGGACTAAAAACCCAAAAGGGCCCCAGGAGCTCCCACCTGTGGCCCCCCGGGCCTGCCCTGGGCCCGGCCTTTCCCAGCCCCAGAGGGACTGAGGGCAACTGAGCCGAGCTGCAGCCACGGGAGAGAGAGACTCTGGGAATTTGTCATCTCTGCAGGGCAGAGAGAGGTTTTGTTATTCAGTGTTGTTCATTTGTTGTGCTGGGGAGTACTTTGCCTGTTAAATAAACAATTTTTTTCCACTTTCCTCCAAGGAAATCTTTTTCCTGAAGCAATTAAAGGAGAGACTGCTTGAATTTTTTTTCTAGAGGAATCCCTCTGGAGGTTTTCTCCCAAATTTTGCCTAAACCAGGACAAGAGCCATCAGAGATTGGCTCTGCCAGACATGGTGGAAGCTTCCAGCAGGTTCTGACAGAAGCCACTTTTGTGGCCTTCTCCCCCTACCAAAAGCCAGACTAAATAACACATGCATTTATTAACCAATTTTATAGATAGATAGTAAATTCCCTTCCTTCCCAGTTTTCCTATGGAAAGGCCTGAATGAATTGACTCCTCTGTTTTCTTTGAATTTTTTACCACTGTTTTGGAAACCTCTGAAGATATTCTGTAGAAAAGGCATCAACCCTGCTATCAGCATTTGTGACATGGCAGTGCCCTAGAACACAGACGAGTTCTTCACCCTAAAACCAAGAGGACAAGTTCCCTGCCTGAAACCTGGTGTCACAAAAACAGATTCATGGCTGAGAAGGGTTGCGAGGAGGCACCAAGAAGGGGACAGGCAATTTGATCAACAATACAGGTAAAGCTTTGGGGGAAAGCCCCAGGGCTGAAGACCATGAGAGCTTGGCAAACACCTCGAGGAGTTTTGATGCTTGAGTAGTTCTGGACAGCAAGAGGACAAGGTGCTGCTAGAAGGAAGGAGCCATAAGCCTATGGATTTTGAACTTATATTGTTCACATTTATTAACTCAAAATTACTGAAAATCTGTGAATAATCAGGTATGTATATCAAGGTCAGAGATGACATTACATGGACATAACCTTTCTGGTCCAATAGGTTGTGTATATATTGGTAAATTGCAATCCCATTGTAATTTTTTTTTCCCTATCCTGTGGTGTCCTCCTTGGCTCTCCAGCTGGAGGTGGGCTGCTCCCACGTCCCTCCAGAGGTCAGGGGCATTTGGTGAGTGTGGTTCTCTGCAGCCTTTTTGGGATCGAGGCCTTCAGTGTGAGCAATTATCTCCTGAAGGGGGATGTTGTGAGACTCTTAAATTAGAGGCATCTTATTAGCCACACTTCATGTGCCAAGCGTTTGCTATAAAAAGATGCACCTTGCTGCTAAGACTGAGTGATTAATTTGCAAGCCAGCAAGTTGTTAGATTGTGCTAACAATTACCATATTTGATAGATTAAAGCCCACACGAGGGTATCGGTTACCTTGGGAGTTTATTTACAGTTCCTGATCTGTGGCAGGCAGAGAATTCGTGGTGTGACAATGACTATATCACATCTCAGTGATCCCATCACATTTAAAAATAATGTCCAAGCTGAAAATTCTGAAAAATTTGCCCATCTGTTTGTTATGCATGGACTCAGCCCTTTCCATTTTGAAGCTTCTTTCTACAAGAAGCCATCAGCTGGGTGTCTCTCTCGGTGGAGAACTTCACTCGTGTGAAAATAAAATTAGGAATCCAGGAAACTTGTGGTTTTGCCCTGAAATGAAAATGTTATCTTTTAGACTAGAACTGTATATATATTGTGACCATCAGTCTATATTTGTATGTGTGTAAACTATATAGTTTGCACAAGAAACTAAAGTTTCTCTTGTTGGAGTCCCCTCAGTTTGGCACCAAAAGTGTTTAATTATTTAGACAGAGAAAGAACATGATTGACTTCATGATCCAGTGGTCTCAAAGTTTCGCATTTTTCGAGGCACAGGTGAAAACAATTGGTGGTGATGGCAGCAAAGACAAGGAGAAAGTCACTGCCTCAGCTCTTATTCTGATCAGAAATGATGTCCTATAAAGTGACAATGAAATTCTCCTGGTATTCTTTTTTTTGCAAACTGATATCCATCCAACCAAGAGCTGCTGCTCTCTCCAGGACTTGGTGTGAGCATCGAAACTGATGTTAACAGCCCTCCTCTGCAGCAGTGGCACCTGGGAAGACAAAAATAGATGTGCCCCAAAACACCCATCCCTTCAGGAGATTTTTGACCTGCATCCTTGCTTATGTAAAATTTTCGTACCTTTTGTCGCTCTTTTTTCCAAGTGGTTTTATTCATTCTGACTCGTGATCAGGCCCTGTTTTAATAACTCCTGAGCTGCTGCTGTCCCTGCAGAGCAGAGAGGAGGACTTTGCATGTCAGAAACCTTCAGTGGTGGGCAGCACACAAAAGGTCATCATCGTCCAGCCGGTGAGATTCATGGGCCACGGGCTGCTTCCCTCCTCCTCGTTCCCTGCATACCTCCGTGCCCATGTCATTGCTGGGCACTCTCCCTCTCTCCTCCCCTCGTATTTCCACTGTTTTTTTTTTTTGAATGTCAAAATGAATGATGGTAACCGCCTCCTGTAAAAGAGTTTTGGGGAAAAGCAGCACTGTGAACTCTGGCAGCCCAGGCAGTGCAGGGGGAACAACGTCGCCCTTGTTCTGCTCTCCCTTTTGGGCATCTGCAGCTCATCCAGCCCCGGAAGCCCGGCTCTGTCCCAGGGACATGGCACAGGCACGAGGACACGGCCTGCTGTGCCAGCTTGGTGCTTGCTAAGGCTGGCATGTCCCTTGGCATCCTGGTGATGTGGCACTTGGAGCAGCACCACATCATCTGCACAGGTTTTGTAGCCATGGCGCTCAGATGAGTCACTTTGGGGTTTTCTTTCTTATTTGTTTGCTGTTCCGGGGCAGTCCTGCAGCCCAGTTAGATTTAATAATATGATTCATAGCCATTTACTCTCTGTCATTGTCATATTTATTCTCCAATCATCACTAAGAGGCCTCTACTACTGTCTCTTTCCCTTGGCTTTTGGTAAAGTTTCTGCCTTCTGCCTCTGGTGAAGCCAGTAGCAAATGACGGAAATGCTTTGAAATTACGTTAAAAGAACCACAGCTGGTATAAATAGATTTTATTTTGATGTATCTGATCTGATTTGTGTTACCTGAGGATCAGGCCTTAACTATTTAATTCTGCTCCTTTTGTTAAAATTGAGTACTAAGCATTAAGTGATTCCTTTTTCTTAACACTAAGAATCCCTTTTTGTTGGTGCCATCTCCAGCTCAAGGTCTGAGGTAAGTGGGTGGCACGGTGCCACAAAGGTGCCTCAGGTCACGGTGGTTGGGGGCTGACCATGAGAATGGTATGAACACGTTAGCAAAAATAGCAGAGCACTTGGTGGCATCTAAAGCAAAACTGAATGAGTTCTCAGTGAAACTCAGCATTTCAGCTGGAAAGGTTGATTTCTTAGGGAATGTTCATAGTCAAAATATTTTGAACAGATTTGGCCTGTGGCCCTTCTCCTTTCTGTGCAGACATGGTTTTTCTCCAAGGAGGACTGCCTGGTCTGTGAGAAAACCAGGTGCCTGGCACAGCAGTAAGACCTGCCATGAATGATTTGTGCAGAAACCAAGAGGAAAATTGCCTAGAACAGGAAAGGAAATGGAAAACGGTGCGGGCGTTGTTGTGGTGACAAGATGCAGAGTGAGGGTAGAAGAAGACAAGACTGCTGTTATTGCCAAGGTTTAGCATTAGCTAATTATTAGCAGTTAACAAACAGGGCAATGTTATTGATAGTAAATTGGTAGTAGCTAACAAAAATCTGAGCACAAGCATTATTTTTTCCTCCTTGCATCTGAACCCTCTGGTGGTGATAGAGGCTTTGCACTTGTCTGTTGTGGCCATCCAGAGTAGTTAAGGGGAAAAAGGTGGAGATACAATCAGAGTTTGGACAGAAGAGATGCCTGCAGAGGGAAGTGTCATATAGATTTTGGTATTAAAAAAAATTAAGGTAATCAGTCTAGACATAGAAGTGAAAGAGAGGCTATAACCTCAATGGCCATATGCTACAGAAAAACAAGCAGGAGGAGGATCAGTGTAGTGCAATATAAACTGCAAACCCTCTCCACTGGGTTTAGCAGGACTTCAAATAAATGGGGAGATAATAGTGCAGCAAGTACAACAGAAGAGAAAAAAACTGCAGTGCTGCTGAAGAGATCAGCTTTAAAAGCTGTGATGAGCCCTGCCTCACTTTGTGAAATCATGATCTAGGGTCCTTGGTTTGTGCCTGGATGTGGCACAGTGTGTGTATGAGCTGCTGAACTGAGACAGGAGATGAGGAGCATGTAAAACCCCTTAGGAATGAGGGACTGCTCATATTTCCCACAAAGGGGAAACACTGAAAGAAAAAAAGCCTATGGCTTCATGTCTGAGGGTTTACTGTTGCAAGCACATGTGCCTCATGTGCACAAGTTTCCCTGTCTGTAAAATTATAAGAGCTTCTTTGTGAAATGTGTTCGGAGATACTTTGTATAAAAAGCTGCAGTAATGTTTGAGGAGATACCTGGCTGGGCCCAGGAAAACACTTGGGAGTTGAGCAAATGTCCTCTTGAAAATGAAGCCAAATTTACATGCCTGCAGGAAAGTGGTTGTGCCTTTCCTGAAAAGATTTCCTGATTTCCTGAAAAGGCATTTCTGTTAATTCTCCGCAAGGGACGTGCCAATGTTTGCAGCATTAATGAATTGTCTATCTGAGGAGGAAGTGTAGGACTGTTAATCGTGGGCCCTTCTTTTTATTCTGTGTTTGCTTTGGTCCTTGACTGCTACATCGATATTTAGCCTTTGTCTTAAGTTCATTTTAGTTTAATCTCATTGCATGTACTTGTTACTTGTGCTGCTGCTGATTTGAAAAGCACTCCCAAAATCATGGGGATTTTTCTGGCTTTGTACCATTCTTTGAATTACGTGTTCTACAAGTTTTTCATGCATCACAGACTGGTGGGTTTTTTTGGCTGTAAGTCAGAGTAATGTTCTTGGGGATGATGAGAGTTCACTTTTTCACCCATTTGCTTGTCTCCAGAATGCAGCAAGAAGCTTTTTTGTTGAGTGCTTGATTCCATCCTCCCACTCTCTCCTGGCTTAAAAAAGGGCAATTATTCAAAATTCACACTTACCTTGTCTCCTGTAGACAAGGCATCTCTGGTGCCTGGTGCGAGCTGCTCCGTGCTGTCTGACAGGCTGGTGTGCACAGAATCTGGGCTGGGAAGGAGCTCATCGATGGACCAGGCTGCAGGACACTGAGACAGTGTCCCAGCTGAGTGTGTGGGTGTGTAAAAATAGGGGCCTTGCAGGTTTATGGCATCCTCTGCAAAAGCTGGTCTAGAAACCTCTGTGAGGCCTCTTAGACCTGCTGGCCCTCCTAAACCTCCTGCCCACTGTCCCAGTTGTCAGAGTGCTGCTTTGGGAGTGAGGAAGGTCGGACATTAAACAGCAAAGAGTACACCCAGTGTGCCCAGAAGGCTCAGAAGTCATGGTCTGCAGTCCACATCTTCCCATGTTTGGGGAAGCCTTTCTCCTGAAGACACTTTGGGTTTCACTTGCTGCGGCTTTGGTTCAGCTCTTCTGAAGGAGAGGTCAGTGCACACCCTGAAGCACAAGAATTTGTATTTCTTGCAAAGCTTTTAATCATCGCAGTGGTAACCCTAGTTGGTCTCCTTTTAATTTGTGAATTATTCACACGTAGTAGAAAAGGCAAAATGTGTTGAATGAGTTTTGCATGATTAATGGTTTTGTCCAGAATTATTGCTGGTGAATATGTGGTATTTTATATTTTGGCTGACATATAAAAGCAAGGGAGAGCCAATTTTTTTTTTTTTAATTTTATTTGAGAGTTCACAATGTCTGTCTCTTTATTGGCTTTATTTTTAGGGGTATAGACAAAGCAGATTGTAAATTGTGAGTAATTTAATTTTAATTAGTTCTACTAAAAGCTTTATTACTCTTCCCTGTTCTCTTTCCATGAATGTGATAGCAAGGCAAATGTTTGTGATCCTGAGTGCTGTAAGAAGGTGCTGTTTTTCAGACCTCCTGGCACAGCTTGTCAGCATCTCTAAAATTCTTTGTAATCCCAAAAGCCTGCACTTCTGAAGTACTCAGCTCTGCCCAGAAAAGCTGTGACAAATGGTGTCTGTGCCAGGGAGTGGGCTGAGGTTATTAAAGAATTTGCTGTTATGGTTATTTTGGCGAGTCAGTTGCTTGTTTGTAGGGTCCTCTCAAGAAGCTTGTTAGATATAGATTAGCAGTATCCATTATCTGTGAGGCTTTGAAGTAGTTCTTACCCAAAAATGAAGGAAATAAAAAGAAAGAGCCAAACAATCAAAAACAAAACCAAAAAAATCCTCGACCCAGTGTAAGAGCAACCACTGCCTGTTCTGTGGCACCCCGAGGCAGATTTTTGTTGCTCTCCCAGCCGGTCAAAGCTCTGCTGATGATGGAGGGTGGAGGAGATGCTAAACCCTTTGGGCAGTACTGAGGAGTGCAGCCACTTGCTCCTCTCCTTCATCTACTTTCATGAGCTGAAAATTTTTGAAAATCATCCTTCATGGGACATCCTGCCTAAACCTCCCATTGCTGTTATTTTATGCAGAAATTAATTTGCATTGCACTAGGCAGACAGGGTGTAAATTAATTCAGAAAGGAAATGGCTTTCAAAGTTGCTAGACACGGTGAGCCGTGCTGGTCAGCGGGCTGGTTCAGCTGGCTTGTCAAAGCCTTCTCTGGTCAGGTCCTTCCAAGCACTTCACTTTTCCTGGATCTCGCTGCCTTTCCACAGTGTTGCCCCCACTGCTGCTGGACCACAGAGCAGGGACCAGGGCTGTGCCTGCCAACTGCGGGTGCCTGCTGGAGGGCATCAGCGGTGCCTTTCCCCGGGGGCAGGGACAAACGTGCAGCTCTCTCGGAGCCTGCTGTGGCCCTCAGCTCTTCCTGCCCAAGATTTCCAGCTTGCCGTGAGGTTTTGTGCTATATTTGGGCTAGCCAGCGGATGCTAGCAGATGTCCTTGCCACTGGAGAGCTGCTGCAAGGTCGGGAGTTACCTCGTTTGTCACTGCTGCCCTCCGCGGCGGGGGAATGTGTTCCGGAGGCAGCTCCGCATCCCGTGCCCGGCCATGGGGGGACCCTCCCGGGGAGCTGGGCAGCACAAAGCGGGGCTGCCACCCGAGTCCTTGTCCTGCTGGCCCTGCTGCACTTGTCCCGCCTCGTTCTGACTCCCCCGTGCCTTCATTAGGGAAGAGTTTGTCCCCGGCAGGTTTGCGTGTCCAGGTGATCTGTTGTGCATCCCGGCATTTGGATCTCCCTAATTGCTGTGGGAATGTTGTATTACTATGAGAGACATTTGGCTTTTTCTGCTGCTGCTGTTTACTTGTGGTGGCAACACAGCCAGTCTGTGTCTCTCTCACTGTTGTTGTTTGTCCCAGAAACTATATATATATTTTTTTTTTAATCTTTGAAGCTTTTGACCAGCCCGACCTGGGCTCATTCTTCCTAAACAGCCCCAAAAAACACCACCAGCTGTGTGCCACAGACTTGGTTGCACAGCATGAAAATACAGCTCAGCTGAGTCTGACTATACGGCTTTAAAAAAACAAGGAGGGGGAAGGAAATTCCAAATGGGATTCTCTCAGGTAATCTCAAGGTGAAGCAATGCAAGTGTTAATTACTGCTCTGAGTGGCAGGGGGAATTATCCAAGTGTAATACGGCTTTCAGGTTGAAAAAAGAAAAAGGGCTGTATTTACAAAAAATGTTATTTAACACTCAACAGGGTGCATCTTGGCTAGCATTGCAATGCACCTATTAAATTTTTAGTGCCAGATTATTATTCGCAGCCAGGGTACAGAAGTTGTGGAGCAGCATAACCCAAGCAACAATTATTAATTAATCAGGTGTTGTAAGTGCCTAAAGAGAGCAGTAGGCAAATGATAAGAGCCTCCCTGGGATACAATATAGTTTTTTCTTCTTTTTTTTTTTTCCAGATTGCAAATTAGTTAAAGCATGTATAATAATGTGATGTCCCCTTAGCAGATATTGCATCCATTATTCTTTCTACTCATATTAATAAAGCCACTGATGAATACCCTCATTCTGTACAATGTTCCTAAAAATGATTTGCAATTGTAAAACCTTTTAACTCTGCAACTGTTTGTACTGAAAGGCAACTTCGGGAGATGCTGTAAATTATTTTGACGGATTTGAAAATGCTGTTTATATCCATTAGTTGCTACAAATGCCAGGATGTTGTGATTTAACTGCCTCATTCTTCCTTACGGGAAGAGGCTGTGTTAGATAAATTTGGAAGTTGATAAAGATTGAGGAAAAACTTCCTGTAAGAGAAAAACATGATGAAGTATGTATGTAGTTGAAGTTTTTTCCCAGGGTTATCAATTAAGTTTCCCTCTGGGAAGGGACTGGTGGGTCTCTGGAGCATCCTGCAGAGCAAACACTTCTGGGAGGGGAGAGATGCTGTTCCCATGGGGATGATGGAGGGGTGGAGAGCCAGCCAGGGCTGCCAGAGCTTGGCATACAAGGCGTGTTATAAATGCCATCACTTGGCAGGATTATTTTTGCAAAAACGAATTAAATGTTTCAAGCTTCCCAGTCTTATTTTGAGTGAGAAACTATGTGTTAGAGCTTATTATCACATCTTAAATGGTCATTTTTGGTGTCACACTGGCTCTGTATAGCTCATCATTTTCAGTGTAATTAGTTTGCTCTCTGGGAGCTCTAATGCATATGCATTTGAGCAACTTGACCTCTCAATGTAATTTTCCTTTTTTTAAAAATTTTTTTATTTTTTTTTACCACTGGGTCGAGAGTCTATGTAGGAGGGCAGGGGGAAAACCAGGACGCTGAGGTAGAAAGTCCTGTTCCTGAAGAGCAAGGCAATATCATTGCAAGGATATATTAAATCGCAGCAGCACGGTGCTGTTGCCACTCTCACGGGGCACCAGTCGGGGAGTTTATGGCTCTGTGTCATCCCCGTGGCCTGCACAGCCATTCCCCTTGCTGCAGGGCACACGGCACAGTTTGCAGGCGAGGCATGAAATGATGCCACCAAGTTGAAAGATGCCTTTCCTCCCCCCCACCCCAATCTTTTTGTGGCCACAATTGAGAGGGAGCAGCTCTTGGTGAGAGAACTCCATTAAGTGCTTCCCGTCACAAAGCTGGAGACTCTTTTCTGCCTGCCTTACCTATTAAAGTGGAACTTGGTGGTTAATTCCTGCCTAAAGAAGGGCTGTCTAGTGTTCTCCCTGGTACACAGTCAGCATAATAGCTGCTGTTTAGCTAGCCTTCTGAAGGCATCCCTTAGCTCCTGGCATTGGGGCTGAAAACTGGAGATGGCACAGGGTTGGGTATTTCTGCCCTATAGTGGTTGGTTTGGATGATGAACCCCTGCTGATACACAGTTTTTGTTTTGCTTCCTCCCTGCAGCTCTCTTGGGAAACTTGGGTCCTTTGGCGTGTGTCACAACTTGGGAAAGCAAACGTGGACCTTTGTGGTGCAGTTCTTCAAGTATTTCCTTGTGATAGGCGAAATTTAGTTGGGAAACCTATGCTGAGCTGGAGGCGGGGTGGGTGACACACTTGGTGTATCATAAGTCGAATTTTGGAGCCTTGTCGTGAAGTGGATGGTATTTGCAGCTGAGGAACTGTCTGGTTGTTTCATAGCTGGGTATTCTTCGTGGAGGCCCTGGTAATGGCTATATGATCAATGGTCATACCTTCACCATTCAGCTGTCATTCTTGCTTTTCATTTGCAAATGAAGATGTGGGTAACCTGCTTTTTAACATATGGCCCATTAGCTACCTCCTGCTATTCAGATGGTAATGTAGTGGACCAGTGGTGATTTAGCATTCTGACTTGTGTGGAAAGTAACAGCTTGTTTATGCTGGTAATGACACTCATTTCCATATCAATTCCTCCTGCTAGACCAATGTCTTAAAATAAAAAACCTATGGCAGGACAGTACTTACCCAGACCGGTTGAAGGAAAAGCCTTGTGTTTGTCTTGGGTACTGCCTTGAATTGTTGAAGAACCAGACAAGGGGAGAAAAAGCTCTTGCAGATAAATCATGTATATAAGTCTTAGGGTGAGTTACAAAATCCCAGCAGGAGCAATGGATGTGAGGAGTTTGAGGCTGAAAAAAAGAA
>VYXF01012893.1:383831-419686 GCA_013397295.1 Polioptila caerulea | reverse complement strand
TATTCATTTGAGCAACTTGCCCTCTCAATGTAATTTTCCTTTTTTTTTTTTTTTAAATTTTTTTTTTACCACTGGGTCGAGAGTCTATGTAGGAGGGCAGGGGGAAAACCAGGACGCTGAGGTAGAAAGTCCTGTTCCTGAAGAGCAAGGCAATATCATTGCAAGGATATATTAAATCGCAGCAGCACGGTGCTGTTGCCACTCTCACGGGGCACCAGTCGGGGAGTTTATGGCTCTGTGTCATCCCCGTGGCCTGCACAGCCATTCCCCTTGCTGCAGGGCACACGGCAGAGTTTGCAGGCGAGGCATGAAATGATGCCACCAAGTTGAAAGATGCCTTTCCTCCCCCCCACCCCAATCTTTTTGTGGCCACAATTGAGAGGGAGCAGCTCTTGGTGAGAGAACTCCATTAAGTGCTTCCCGTCACAAAGCTGGAGACTCTTTTCTGCCTGCCTTACCTATTAAAGTGGAACTTGGTGGTTAATTCCTGCCTAAAGAAGGGCTGTCTAGTGTTCTCCCTGGTACACAGTCAGCATAATAGCTGCTGTTTAGCTAGCCTTCTGAAGGCATCCCTTAGCTCCTGGCATTGGGGCTGAAAACTGGAGATGGCACAGGGTTGGGTATTTCTGCCCTATAGTGGTTGGTTTGGATGATGAACCCCTGCTGATGCACAGTTTTTGTTTTGCTTCCTCCCTGCAGCTCTCTTGGGAAACTTGGGTCCTTTGGCGTGTGTCACAACTTGGGAAAGCAAACGTGGACCTTTGTGGTGCAGTTCTTCAAGTATTTCCTTGTGATAGGTGAAATTTAGTTGGGAAACCTCCTATGCTGAGCTGGAGGCGGGCTGGGTGACACACTTGGTGTATCATAAGTCGATTTTTGGAGCCTTGTCGTGAAGTGGATGGTATTTGGAGCTGAGGAACTGTCTGGTTGTTTCATAGCTGGGTATTCTTCGTGGAGGCCCTGGTAATGGCTATATGATCAATGGTCATACCTTCACCATTCAGCTGTCATTCTTGCTTTTCATTTGCAAATGAAGATGTGGGTAACCTGCTTTTTAACATATGGCCCATTAGCTACCTCCTGCTATTCAGATGGTAATGTAGTGGACCAGTGGTGATTTAGCATTCTGACTTGTGTGGAAAGTAACAGCTTGTTTATGCTGGTAATGACACTCATTTCCATATCAATTCCTCCTGCTAGACCAATGCCTTAAAATAAAAAACCTATGGCAGGACAGTACTTACCCAGACCGGTTGAAGGAAAAGCCTTGTGTTTGTCTTGGGTACTGCCTTGAATTGTTGAAGAACCAGACAAGGGGAGAAAAAGCTCTTGCAGATAAATCATGTATATAAGTCTTAGGGTGAGTTACAAAATCCCAGCAGGAGCAATGGATGTGAGGAGTTTGAGGCTGAAAAAAAGAAGGACTTTGAAGCATCAGTCAGAAAATACTGTTCTAGATTGCTAGCAGATAAACATCAGCAGGGGACTCTGGGGATCTATCTATTTTTGATGTGAACAGGATTCTGGCCTTCTGACTTCCCTGGAGTGGCAGCGATTCCTACCAGATGAGAATCTGAACGATTTTGATGAATGACTTGTTTTTTAGTCATACCAGGAGAACCTGAGATCTTCCTGCTATGCTTGGTAGTCAACAAGAGCTTACCATCAGAACTCAAACAGTTGTTTTGTTTGGGTTTTTTAAAGCTTTGAGTGGCAGGTGGTTTGTGCCCATTGCTGGAGTTCTAGACATGAGGCTGGCAGAGTTAGGCTTGTGAAGAGGGCACTTGATGCTGCTCTTTGGGCAGAGACTGTCAGAAGAGAGGTTGTCAGAGCAGATGCTTCAAGGAGGTCAACATCAGCTGAGAATTGGCAACGTTAGTCCATCCAACCCTTTCCCCTCTTGAACGCTGTGACTTGTGAAGTTAGTGAAGGTGGTGAGCTCATGAATTAGTCAGACTCATGTCAGCATGGCAGTGACAGGTGGCACTGATGGGACAGAGGGCACAGTCTGCCTGCAGAGGTGCATCAGGAGTGCTGCTGAATATCAACACTTGGGCTGCTGAATATCAACACTTGGACTGCACATTGCCAGCTCCTGAAACTCCATTAGAAATATTTGTTTGTTTAGTGGTTTGGTTTTTTTTTCTTTTGGCGAGGTCAACACGTGGCCGGTCTCAGCCTGAGCTCTGCTCTTGGATGAATGGTTGAGTGTCCAGATGGGAAAGGAGAACGGGGAAGAGTATGAATAGAGCAGCAAGAATGATTGGGAGCTTACGGGACAAAGTATTTGGTGATTGCTGGTTGTTTAGCTTGCAGAGAAGGTAGAAGGTAGAGCTGGTAACAGCTTAGAGGTGGCAGGTTGCTGCAGAGAGAAGGAGATACCCACATCAGGCAGCATAAAGAGATGTAGCCTGGAGCAGTAGCAGGAAACTGTCAAGTTACATAGTAGGGAACGCATTCTGTTGGAAGGAGTGGGGACATGTGTGAGACCCCTTGTTGTGTAAGTCCTTCAGATACTTGGCATTAGGCTCATAGACACTGCTGGTCCTTCCACGTCTATCTTACTCTCTGTGTTTTTGTTGTTTTAAGCATAGAAGGGAATACCACAAAGAAACGTGCCAGTTTATTTTTAGGGAGTTGGATAATGTTGTGAGAACAGAGAGCTTTGCAGAATTTTGGTGTTACAATTGCACTCTGTTACACAGGAATGCTTCCAGCACCTGCGAAAAGGTGGGATGCCAAACTGGAGGGGTGAGTTGGTAACAGGGCAAGGAAGGATCCCCATGTTAACAGCAATGAAAGAGGAATTGAGCTGGGGAGTGAGACACGTCCCAGGTTTGCTGTGGAGTTTTGCAGCACTTCATGCATGGGACACCACGTGATTTGTTGTGCAGGAACTGCAGGAAACTACTCATGTCTCAGTCCATGGAGCTGGCAGCAGTGCAGGAAAATTCACCATTACTGAACAGCAACCGATTGCGAACGAAATGAAGAAAGAGTAACAAAATGGGTCCCCCCAAACCACAAACGGAGTGTGCAGCTCCAAGTGGAGCTGGTGGGCAGACCTGCTGCTGGGCAGGAGCTGTGGGTAGGTAAGGTACAAGAGGCACAGGCTGTGGCTGTGGTTTTCAAGTTCAGGTAATTTCCTGAAGATCCCAGGTTGCCTTTATACAGGTTAATACTTATTACATTGTTTTTATGCAAAACATAGAAATGACATACGTACATTCCAAATGCGGTGAGTGCATTATATTTTGAAATGAAAATGATCTAGAAGAGAAATAACAGAGAACAAATAGATATTACAGGACAGCTGTTACAATTATTGTAAATGCTGTGCAGAGCTTTTCCCTTTTCTTCCACATTTGGCTTCACAGCCATTTTCAGGAATGGAAGACAATTACTCAGGCTGAATGCTATTGAGAACAGAATAAAGACACTTGGTTATTAAGAAATCCAATAGACTACAGTTGAAATATCAATAAACATTTGTCCTGTGGTATAACGACACGGGTATATTTTTGAAGACACATACAGAAATGTTGCTTGGTATTGCAAAGGCCAGGAACAGGTTTTATTTTGTTAAGCACTCCAAGATGTGCAGAAAGTTTTCTGTAGTGGAATATCTGATCATTTATGGAACTTGTAGAAGACTTTGCTCAAGGCACAAGAGTGCATGAAACAAAATTTTTGGACATTAGCACATTTTTGTTTTGAACGATACCCACAGAGGAGCTGTTGTGTCTGAGCTAAAATGTGTGAGACTGAAAGAGGTTGGGTATAAAACTCATCTTCATAGAATGGTTTGGGGTGATGGTTGATGTGTGGGGCAGGGGGGTTGGTTGCTTTAGCAAGTTGATGTGATGCTGGGTGAAGAGTTGCAGATTCTTGCTTTATTATCTCCTCTTAAACAGGTGAATTTGAAGTTATTGTTTCCCAGAACTGAGAAAGGGCTTTATCTAAAAAAGTTCCAATAACTACAGCTAATTAGGTAAATATCCAACCTGCAAATGCTGATGCTGCCTTGCACTATAAATTCTGAGATCTAAAAAAGAGGGAGGGAAGTAAATACATTCCTTAAAAGGAGTTGCTGAATACACATATGTCTTACTTATCAGAAAGAGCTGGATGTTGATTAATTTTTCTAAGAAAGATTTTTCCACCCATGAGTATACCGTTATGACATGAGAAAAAAGATGGCTAAAAATTTGGTTCTAGGAATATCTGGATGGTGCACTCTGTGGTAGCAGGATGCTAGAGAAAAATTAATTAAATAATTGTGCCAAAGAAGAAAAGGCAAATTGCACCATTTAATAAAAATGAAGATGCGTGATGAAGGAGTCCAAAATGACAGCATGAACAGCTGCAGGCTGCCATGGAGAGCTGGTGCTAACTTACAGCATGAAGATGCAGTGAGGCATCTCACCTAGGATTTACTCTGACAGCTTTCACTTCCCTTCATCCCTATCTCAACTCTGCTACTAAAAGCTTTGCCATAGTTACCGCTAAACTTATCTCGCCTTTCTGGAAGAAACCCTTAGTTGCAGTTCCTTGTGAGAAGTGGCCGATTATAAATAACTTGAAGATAAGAAGTTTTAAACAACCTGGTACCCTGAATGTCTCTGTTCTCGAGACACACAGGTTATATAGTGGAAAATGTGCAGTAAAGAAGAGGAAGGCACCAGTGTCTCAATGGGAAAGCACAGTCCATGTGCAATAAAACCTGTGTATTCCATCGTCTCCTCTCCGCTCACTCCTCTGGAGCAGCCTGGCAGTAAGGACTCACCTTCATGTGCATTTTCCTCACTGTCAACTGTAGCAGCCAAATGTGATGCAGAAATCACCTCAGTTCCAGTAATCAGGCACTTGCAAGAGAGGAACCCCTGGAGCTCGTTGCAGGCCAGTTTGTGCGTTTCTGTGCACATTTAATAGGTTTATGCAGAAACACCTTCAAAGAAGTGCCTTGAAATAATTGGCTTGTACTTCTGTAATCCTTCTGCTTTATTAACGAGTGAGGATGTCGTGTGTTCGGCCCTGTCAGGTACTGGAGAAGAGATGAAATCAGGTTGAACAAGCCGTGAATGGCCATTGTGTCTGTGCCTTGGCGTTGCTTGCCGCGCTCTGCCCTGGCTGAGGCCGGGTGCCCGGCTGTGGCTGAGCGGGGGGCAGGCGCTCGGGTTCGGAGCAGTGCCAGCCCCCAGGGCCACTCACAGCTCACACGTCTGCCCTTCCAGAGCCAGGAGAGGAAGGAGACGAGCTTTTCTTGGAGATACTTTGGCTGCTTAAACTACAAACAGAGCTCCCAATGCAACGCACAGCTCTTTGTGCCTCCGAGTAAAGTCCCTTCGACGTTGTCATGTGAGGGCTTTAATTTTCCTGTTAGCACAAGCAGTGCTGTATTTTTTTTTTCCCCCTGCAGGAAGAATAATCGGTGGTATAATCTAATCAGGACTATTCCAAGCACTGCATGTGGACCAAAGGAACCCAAAACAAATCCAGCTTACGGTTTCTGGTCGGAATCAGCAAAACTCAGAATGCCAATATGCTGATTTTTATCTTGGACATTAAAGAAACTGAGAAATGATTCTAAAAAGCACTCTTCTCCAGCCACAATTTAGGAGCTGCATTTATTTCCACTGCAATTGTGCATCCTGTCTGGGAAGAGAGGCTCAAGGCTCACTGTTATGGGGACCACGTCTTCCACATCCTCCAGGTTTGAAGGGCCAGAGCTTTTCCTTTGTGCCAAAGGTTTAACACCAACAAGCATCCAAACTTGGTAATTTTTGTTCAGGAGCCAGTACCAGGGTGGATTGTTGTGCCCTTTGCCTTTGAACACTGGTTTGTGCTTGCCCAGTACTGGAAAACAGCGTGGTAATGGGTTAGTGGGATATTTTTAAGCTCGTTGCATAGTGCACTTGGCAAGTGATTTCCTGCTGTTACATGGGTTTGTATTCCTCAGCCTATCAGCTAATGTTCAGACTGCTGACCACATCTGAGAGGCAGTAAAATGGAAAGACAAATATTCGACACAAAATATTACCTGCCCTGCTATTAAAACCCTTTCCCAACACACATTTTCTAATTTTTGGGTTTTCCGTGTCAGACTGTCAGTTTGGAGCTTTTTATGCTCTGCTCCTTTTTAGGAGCCAAATATTTTGGACTAAACCTGAACTATTATGGTTTTTTTTTCCCCCTGTTTTATGAGAGTGCTTTTCCAGCATGAAAGGCTTGCTGGAAATTTTTCTTTTCATTCAAGTACCTATATTTTATGGTAAATTAATACCTGCTGTAAGTTCCTTGCAGATATTTATATAATCTGTATCAACAAAGGATTTTGATATTTTTCCTGCTTCTAGCTTCACGCATGTAGATATTTCTGCTTGGGGATTAGAATAGATATGCAAAACTTGAAGGGAGGTTGAGGCTGAAGAGGAATGTTCCCTTGGCAGAGGGTCTGCCAGGAGCCTGACCTTCTGTATAAGGTTTTGCTCAGGAAAATTGACTGTTCAGTCAGAGCCAGAGGTCACTCTCAGCTTGTGGAGCTTCCTTCAGGCCATAGCTTTTTGGCCTCTTTGTTTTTAAACTCATTTTTCTAAAATGGAACAAAACAGGCACATGGGAGAATGGGCTGAGCACCGGGCAGGTTTGCCAGCAGCAGGAAAGCCACAGGAAAACCCTGCATCCCGGCTGTTAGCTGTGGCATCACAGCATCCCTGGGCATCAGTGTAAATCCATTCAGTATGCTTCTCACTTCCCAGCCTTATAAAGTTGTCGGAAAATGAAGTGAAAAATGGTGCACTGATTTCTAGTAACTTTACTCTGCGGGAACCAATTTGGAAGCATTTGAGTGCACATTTGCAGGAGGATTTGGGCACGAGCTACGCGAGGTCTCCAGCAGTACATTTCCTTTTAGAGACTGTAATTGGAGCCCTGAAATGTCTTTAAACGCTTTATTTTAGAAATAGCTGAGGGTTTGGAATGAAGTCATATAAAGTTATGGCAGCACTTCACGATTTTAGGAGACTTTTAGGCTGCCAAATTGGAGTGCGGGTATCGGTAGGCGCGAGCCTCTGGCTGGCTGTGGGGGTAATCACGGCCGCCCTAAATCACAGCTGTCGGCCCGAGCAGTGCAAAATGAGGATGATGCAGGGGTTTATGACCTTCTCCGAACAGGACCCTGAGCGTGTCGCTGAGGAGGTTGTACGAAACGTCCCCTCAAGGGAGGGAGTTTGGTTGGTGACATTTTGTGTGAGCAGGTATCATGAGTGAACCTGGCCGCCGGCGGCTCGGGGAAACTCGCCACGTCCTACATTGAACTGACTTTCCCAGAGGCTGGAGTTTTCCTCTTTACATCTCTCTTTCTTATTTATGTAGGTGTGAGTGCAGGAAAGCTGGGCATAAAGAGCTGGGTGTTCGTTGGTCTCTGCATCCCACTTTGTGATTCTTTTATGGCTGTTACCTCTAACTGCTGGTTTCTTTTAACCACTGCTTTCTTTTTTTTTTTTCTGCTGGTGGAAAACTATTATTTGCAGATCATTTTCCCAGCCCAGTGCTGCAGGCTGAAACTCATTCTCAGGACCAGAATTGATATCAGCTCCCAGGGAGGTACCAGGGCAGATCTCAGCCCCAAAGAGTACCTTCGTATCTTTGGGTAAACACAAAGTAAAACCTTCATATTCAGCTGTCATTTATACTTCTAGCAATAATTTAAGGTCTTCATAAATTGACAACGCCCCCGTGGAACCAAATCTTTGTTGACAGCAAACGAATGACTGAAACACATCAGTTCCATCCTTTGGCTGGGCTTCATGGGGAGCAGAATAGCAGAGGAAATGAAGTGAAGACCCAAGCTCATGTGTGAGCTCCCTCCTACAGGTATATTTGTATTCAGAGGGAATTTTTTTCTCTACAGGACCAGAAAACCAGAAATCAAATCTGAGAGAAAGAATCAGCAACTGAAATATGTTTTCAATAAAGCAAAAAAGCAAAGATACCCTTTTAACTCGGAGAGTAATTTTGATTCTATCTTTCTGCTTTTAGAATGTTGTTTAGGTCTCTAATGACCAAATGTGTGCAGCTGTAAATCTGTCTCGGCACTGTGCTCTGATGGCAGGCTTGGTTTTCCTTCTGTGCCTCGGCTTTGGCAAACACAATGCCTGTGTCCCTGTAGTTCTTATTGCACTGGTGTGTAGGGGAGTGCTCTGGTTCGGAGCAGCAGCACAGTTTGATGGCAGAGCTTCCAGTGCCCTCACGTGCATACACCAGTTTGGGTCACAGCCTGTCCTTGGAGCAAGAGTCCTACATTTCCTTTCCAGCGAGTAAAGTCTAGTGCTCCACTTCAGGTGTGCACCAAATGTGCTCTCTGAGAGACCCAAGAGTCTGAGCTGCCAGTGCACACATGGAGACTGGCTGATGGGCCCGTGGGCCACCCTGGGCCCTCCCTCTAATATTGTAACCTGTTCTGGTAGCAGGTGGTTTTGACCTCCTGCTCTCCTCCTCCTCTTGCA
Source organism: Polioptila caerulea (assembly GCA_013397295.1). NCBI lineage: Eukaryota > Metazoa > Chordata > Aves > Passeriformes > Certhiidae > Polioptila > Polioptila caerulea. The sequence continues at coordinate 411,179 of VYXF01012893.1, read as the reverse complement.
TCAAATTACTTTCTTATGTGGGCATAATCTCTGCCCAGTCGTTCTGGTATCTGTGCTTCCCTACCATGTTGTCTCTTTAGCAGAATTAAAATAATGGTGAGAAGAAAAATAAAGCTCAGCATCTGTCCTGCCTCACATCTGTTTTACAAAGCAAAATTTTAGGTGTGTGCTGTTAGAATTTTTTGATATTATTGTAAATATGAGGAAGCATTTAGAACCAGGCAAGGTTTTATCTGGAAGAGCCTTCTCTCTCTCCAGGCAGCATTGGGCCAATGAGCTGTCACAGGGAAAGGAAATATCAACAGTTTGTAACAAAAACTCTTCAGAACCTTTGTTCCAAGAAAATAATTAGGTTAATTTGACACTGTTGTCTTGATCCAGGATATATGCCCTGTGTCTGGCTGGCTGGCTGCAGCACTTGGAATTTGAGAGCACCAGATTCATGATCCAGTTCACACATCCTTTGAGTGTTTATAAACAGGGAGTTTTAAGTCATGTGGCTGAAATTTTTTTTATTGATGAAAGTTTTCTGCTGCCAGGGTTACCCACAGTGGAAGAAATAAAATCTGAATTACACTTGACATCTTTTAAGAGTAGCCAGGAGGGTGCCTCAACACATCATAATATCTCTGAAGTATTTTATTTCATGTCAGTGTTGTGGTTGATATTGTGTTCATGTATTTTTTTTTTTCTTTGTACATACCATTTGCTTTGCTGGTCAAAATGAAAATGATAGAAATACATTTCTGTAGCACAGGTGACTGCAGGAACTTGTAAAACCATTGAAATTAAAAAAGGAACTTGACTCTGACTTTCCCCCTCTTCAAGCAAAATAATAATCCTTTTTCTGTATGCATTGGATTTTGAATGAAAGCTTCAGTACTTGTCCTTCAGGCTTTGGATGTTGGGTGCTGAGGGGGAAGGTTCCCCCTTTCTCCCAGGGGACATTTGGGAGTGACCCACTGCTTCCCATGGTGTTTTTTACAGACTTTTCTGAGTCTGAATTACCTGTTTATTTTGTCCAGAGGTCCCAGTGTTGGCTCAAGCCCCTTCCTGTACCTCTTGGTTTCAGCAGAATTTAGTCTGTGTCAATTTTAATCTCTAACGACCTTGTGAAGTCATTCACGCATTAACTCTGCTCCTCCTCCAACATAAATCTCATGTCCAGCTTTGTGGGTAAGGAGGGAAGGAGCACAGTGCACTCATTTAAAATGAGCAGATGCCCTTGGGCAGAGGCTTTGGATCCTGGCCTGGTGCTGGGAAGCATTAGAGGAAGAAATTCCCAGTCCTTTTGCGTGAGGGTGCAGTTGCACTGCTGTTTTGGGGATGTGCCTTCAGACACGGAGCCATCTGCCCACATCTGATGCAGCACCCTGCCTGGAGAGCATCCCTCCCTTTAGACCCTTAAAAAGGTCTTTGCATTCTTTGTTGTTGTTGTTCCTTATATATTTCCTCCTTCTAGTAGCCTTCAGTGTTTGTCAAATACAGAACAGGGCTAGTTTTTCCTGACTCAAACCCCCAGTTGGTTATATTTATTCCAAAAATCTGGCGTATAAAGCGTAGGAGCCAGGACTCATGGAGGGATGTTGATTCTGCTCTGCAGCTTGTCTTTAGACATTAAACAAGACTTCAAAGCAGGAAAGGAAATGCATTATTTTAGAACTGTATGGAAGGGCCAGTATTGAAAAAATAATTTAAAAATAATGAATCATCTTGTGTGTATAAACAGAATGGCATTGAGTAAAATAAATAGAAATATAATTCAATTAATATACATGTCTAAATATAATGACAGAGTTGAAACACAGCTGCTCTGTGCTTATTGAACAGACATGTTTTGACAGTATCAAAGTGAAAAAGCAGAAGCAATTATCCTACATTTTTACCCATTACACTTTTGCTGAAAATTATCTATTCTATTTAAATGCTCCTATTTCGGTGAAGGGAGATTTTGCAATATATACAATCCTTACTGGAAAAATGATCCAAAACCACTAGTAGGATATTAGGCATTTTTGGCATATTAAAATTCCTGCCACCAATAAAACTGTGCAGGATAACCAGTGAGGCTCTGCTGTTGTAAAACACGTAATACAATTATCGTTGTACCAACAATATCTTAGGTTGTAACAAATGTTAGAGCTAAATGAGGAAGGACTTAGACAAATAGTTGTGTTTTGGGGAATGGGGATCGAGAGTCTCACCTGTCTCTTCATTGCTGCTCTTAATTGCAGAAGATGTTAGAGTGTGTTGAGGAGTCCAGCCATTTCTCAGTAAGGAATGTAATCACAGAATCTCAGAATGGTTTGAGTTGGAAGTCACCTCTAAAGATTATCTAGTCCAGCTCCTCTGCAATGAGCAGGGACATGAGAGTTGCTCAGAGCCACACCCAGTCTGACCTTGGATGTTTCCAGGGATGGGGCATCCACCACCTCTCTGGGCAACCTGTGCCAGTGTTTTACCACCCTCATTGTACAAGGAAAAATAAAATTCCAGTCCAGCTGCTGCTGGTGCATCCTCGGATGGGGGAGCCGATGCTGGTGAGCTTTGGAAAAGAACAGCACATAGTAGCACATTTCAGCTTCCCCTTCAGAGTACAAAGGAATTTCTGAGCTCCAGGGGTTAAGCCTGGAAGTAATCCTCCTGGCAGTCCCTTAGGGACCTGCAGTGGGAAACCCTGCTATGCTAATGGGGCCGGACTTTCTCTTTCTTTTAAGCCTGACTTTCATGGGATCAGTTAATGATAGTGAGTTAGAAAACTGGTCGTTTTGCCAAGTCAGTAAATGGTGCCAGTGTTGCATGATTTTGTTACAAACCTCTCATTAGTGCCTTGAGCAGACAATGCAACTTCCCATCCTGATATTTATTCCTGGGCAGCCAGGACCCATGGATAACCCAGTATCTTTTCCTCTTAACGTAGAGGAATAAATAGAACATTGGGAATGTATGAAATTATGCTGTCAGAGTTTGATTATCCTGACTGGAGGCAGCTTTTGAATGGACTGTAGTAAATTAAAGTCCTGATCACATTCAGTGATACTTGCCTTCCATGGCCTCTCATGTTGAGAAAGAACCATTGGAGGACTCCAGCATGCCAAGGAGTTTGTGTGCAAGCACTTTTCACACTTCAGATTCCCATGGCATAGCCACCTGTGAGTTAAATGTGCATGGCCACGTATACAGGCTCTGTTCTGCTGATGAGAAGCCAATACCACAGAGAAGTGCACGCACGTGGTGCAGGCCAGGAGATGACACAGCCACGGCCTCCTTCCTCTGGCAGGTCATTGCATCTGGTGATGACAGAGTTGAGACCTATTCTGATCCATACTAGGAGAGGTCCATTACATGAAAAGCAGTATTTGAAGGCTACTTTTGACTTTATACCCTTAGTCCTTCCTAAAAAGTACTGATAGTGCTACGTATTTGAAACCGTAGCATACAAACCTATAGATGCCGTATCAATTTGTTCAGCAGAGAAAATCCACCACGCCTGCAGTTAGGCTTTCACCATCCCAGTCGTTATGCATCCTGTTGTCATCCCTCTGCAGCCCTCAGGGGTTTGAATTCCTGTTTTGTTTAGTTTAATAGCTACATCATCCTGTGCATGCTGTCACTTTTTGCACGCTGGATAGCGACGTGCTCTGTGATGTATATGAGAATGCTTCAATAGAAAGAAAAAAGTCTCTGTACACAGGCATTAATTGCTATCAGATCCTCATGGTTTGCGCCAAGTCATTCCTAAACAGGCACACATTTGTTTGCTCTGCTTAGGCACTAGTGAGATGCTTTAGTATCTGTCGTTAATAGCAAAGGAAAATAGTTCGTTTAACTGGGGGAGAAAGCAACAGTGGAGGATGAAGGTCCAAGAGTAGTTGCCAAATTTCTTTCAACCAAATTGGCTGCCAGTGTGTACTGTGAATGAAGAAAATTGAGAACGGCAGCTAAGGCTTAACTAATGCAATCCTATTTGGGGCTGCAAACAAAGGCTTTGGCCTCTGTCCATGGGATCTGACCTTTCCATTGTGGATTGAAAGTTAAAATGATGGCTGGATTCAGTTTGACGAAGAAGGTACGAGGAGAACAAGATGGAAGGAGAAGCCTTGGCCAGGTGTTGCTGAAACGTGCAATTTGTTCAATGCTGGAAAAGCAAAAAGCTCTGTCTTCATCTGCAGGTGTCATTTAGAAGCAGGCTCAACAAAATCCTTCAGGATTTCAGAGGGTGATGGTGTCCATCCAATGCCACTGGCATGCTGGGCTGCTAAATAATCCTCAGCCCTGCCAGCCTTGCGAGTTATTAACCATTGTCACAACTTGCCTCCAACTCTGTCTCTTGGGGCATCTTTTTCCCATTTGCAGTTATTCATATGAAGAGCTCTTGGGTCTCATCCAGGCTTAGCTCTTCGTTTTCCCCTTTGTTGGGTGCCCAGGGAAAGGCTCTCTAAGAGAGGCCTTTCATTGCTGCATTCACAGGCCGGTCTTGGCTGACTTGCTTGGAAATGCACACACCAAACAAGCAAGCCCAGCTGTTCCCTTAAAGCAAGTGATAGTAAAATCACCACTGCTGCAGCAAAGTCCTGGTAAAACTACTGGGTGATCTGCAGCACACAGGTACAGGAAGGAGCACACACCTGCAAAGGTGTGCAAAGCCTCCTGGGCGTGGTTGTGCGATCCCCAAACCTGCTGAGAGCAGAGGGCAGGCTGGGACACCGTGGGGAAAGAGGTGGAAATAATTCTGTGGGCATGCCCTAGGTGGGCTGTGCTGTGTCTGTCCAGCTTGGGCTGTCACATGCACAGTAACATCAGAGGTGCTCTGGCTGGCCTCGGTTCTGCTGCTGGGTATGAAACAGTGACCTGAAACAATGTAGGGGTTTGCTTTAGCAGAACGTCTATGGTTTTGGAGTGCTTTTCTACTCTAGTGTTTTGGATTTTTTTTTTTTTAAGGCTAAGAGAGTCAGAAAATCTGGAGTTGTTTTAGAGTATGGGTCATAGAAATTGTTTTAAGAGCCTTATAACTGTAAATGTGAAAGCAATCAATAGCCGGAATCTCCATTAGATCCTTGCTCTACCCAAAGCCTAAAATTGTCAAACGCAATGTCAAATAAAATATTAAAGCCAGCTTTCTCTTTTTCTTTTCTTTAACCTTTCACTGAGATTTTACATAGTCCACTACTGGATGTCTTTCAGTGCTGTGTATGTGAGGCTTTGGGGTAGTACAGGCAGTCAGTACTTTGCTTTTCTATCAATAATGTTGAGAAAGTGGTTTCCTTATCTGGTGATAGCAGGCAGCTGCTTTAGTGGCACTTAGGTTGCCAAGAACCTCACTGGCTTGTTAGGGATGAGCTGTCAGGCCAGGAGCAGTTGTCTCCTGACTGGAGGAGGTCCTTCTGTGGATCTGCCTGTGCTGGGGTTGATGTTCCCAGGCTGTGTGATGAGCTCCATGGCATGGCTGGGCAGCGGCTGGGAAGGTCTCTCCATCAACACAAAGAATCAGGGAAGAAGAATTTCCCCGTACGCGGCGACAGAGTAACTGCCAGTAAACAAAAGTTATAGATAGGAGACATCCTGCTTTTAGTGAAAATCCACCTGCACATTCTGCAACACAGCATCGTGTTCAGAGAGGCTGAAACATCTCCTTTCTCTGAGTTTTTTGCCCTAAAATGCATCATTGGTTTTCCAGTGTGCTGAGCTGCACAGCCATGGCGGGTACCTCTGGCAGCCTGTAGAGCCCCATGTCATTCCTGCAGAAACAGCATGGAAGACAATTTCAGTTTTGTGGGAGAGGTGACCAGCAGCTCCAGTGGTGACTCTGGGCAACCTGTGCCTGAACCCTCTCTGACTCAACTGAACACTCTTGGCTCAGCAGGCTGCTCTTCCCTTCTGGCCCTGCCACTCTGGGGGGCTCGCCTCGAGAAGAAACCGCCAGGGCATTGCAGCCCTGTGATGTGATCTCAGTAGGGTTGGGTTTTGGAGGAAGTTTTCTTCTTATTTTTTTCAAAGAAAACTAACATTTTCTAGTGGGAAAACATACGCTTTTTCTGTCCAGAATGTTTTCCTTTAAAAATCAAAACAGAAGCAAAATGCAATCTGTTCTGACAGGAGCGGGGAGGGAGGGAGGGAGGGAGGGAGGAAGTATTGGCTGGCTGCATGTGTGCTATTTTTGGTTTAACTCGTGGAAGACAAGTTTCTTGGAGTCTCCTTAGAATGCCTGCACATCACAGGAGGCTCCCTGGTAGAAGAACAAGTGGATGGCAGACCCTGAGCACCCGTTCAGGGTGGAGGCAGTGGATAGAGAGATGAAAGCAAGAGCGAACACTCTTGGGTCCTTGCTCAAGGAGGAAGGAAGAGCAGTGGGGAAGGCTTCTTCAAGACATATCTGAACTCTTTCTGAGGAAAAGAGGCAAGACTTTACTTCAAACGGAGTAGTTATGGATTGCTTTTTTTTTCCCTCCTCAATTGCTGTTTCTTTTGAAATTTCTTGGCAGTTTTAAGAATTAAGAATGTAAAAATCTTCAGACTTACTTTTTCTTTTTCCTCAGAACGTTTTCCATTCTTCATTTTCCCAGAGATAAAATTAAGGAATGTTAATACTTAGAAAAATAAAATAGTCACAAAAAACAACCACTATTTGATTTTTTTTTCCCATTGAAAACCACTGAAAATTCTCTTTAGGCTCCCTTACATTCTAAGATATGTTTCAATAAACTACTCAGCATTTCTTAGCTCTCCCCCAAAAGATCTTTCTTTCCACAACATCACTATTTAGAAATAGGATGAGATTTTATTGCATTCAGTGTTTCCTGATGGGTTTTGGAAATGAAATGTTTGTTTAACAGTACCACACTTCATCTGCTAATTGCTTGGAGTGTTTTTTTCCCTGTATGACTGAAGATCGGAGTTTTAAATGGCTGGTAAATACACACATGCATGTGCACACGCAGACACTGGCAGGCCAATCTGCTTGCTACAAACTCACTTTCTTAATGCCTCTTTTTTTTGGTTGTTTGAAAAATCATGTAAGCATAATAGGGATAATTAGCTTTGACTATGAGCAAATCTGGCAATAAAACACATTAGCTACAGCTTTAAATCAACATCTCAGCCTGCAGCCTTAACTCATAGTCCTGGTAAAATCTAATTAAAACTGAAATTATCATCTAGGAATTTGATTTTAATTGCATGTGAGCGTGTATGTTTGACTATTTGGCCTGCACAACAGATTTTCTTGAAGTAGCCGAGTTTGCTGAGAGCTGCTTTGAAACTGATGCTGTAATCGCAGGGAAAAGACACAAAAACTTAACAGACACAGATCAAAGCCTTCTGATGGGTGTTCTCTAAAAATACTCCTGTAGGTAGCACGTCTGAGTTGTGTTATTAGGTGCTGCCTAAGAATATTAGTTACACATTGCAAGGAAAACATGCCAGAAGCTTGAGCTGAAACGTACAATACCAGAGCTTCAGCTTTCCCCTTCTTTGAAAGGAGAGCTCTGTGTTGACTCCAGCCGTGAAAAGACATTTGTAATGCAGATTAAATCTGTTCACTGGGGGAATTTGGGGGAAATTACAGATGCACGTTACATTCATATTTTGGCTTCCTCAGCACTAATTTCACCTTGTAGACCAGCCCTCCTCCCTCTGGAAGAGCCCGTGGGGGTCAGGCACTGGAGGCACCAGACCTACTCCTGCCCTTTGGAGAACTAGCTGGGCACGTGCTGGCAGCCCCTGTGCCCACTGCCTTTGGAAGAGCACCTAAGGACAACACCTAAGTGCTCCCCTCCTGGAAATGGTGTTCCCACTGATCTGTTCTGACTGGGAATGTCACCTCGGCTCTCTGACAGTAATACCAAGAGAACAAATAAAAACTATGCAAATTGTCTTTTGTATTTCAGGAAGGGCAACCTCTTTGTGCTCAGGGGACCTGTATGGGAGCATGATGGATCCTTGGAAATCTCCTGAGGTGTTCCTGGACACCTTGGAGTCAATGTAGGCTTCAATAGCCTCTCTGGTTGGGATTTATGCAAAATGCAGCTTAGAACTGAAAGCAAGGACATGGCTACTTTGACGGGACATCACTGGATTTAAGTGAGGCTAAAGGTGAAGCATGTTGCTCCTGTTTTATTTCCCAGTGCTGCCCAAAATAAGCAAAAAAAAGTTTCCATGTGCTTCAAAAAATCAATGATGCAGTATTTTAATATGGTGTGTCTACAGTGGGCGGAGTTGTGAGTTGTGCAGGGTGACAAGGTCGAGGCAGTTCTCTTGCAAAATGCAAAGAAACCCTTTGATGTAATGGTTGAAGATAATTATTTTTTGCAGGTTCTCACTGATAGTAGTTCATAGGTGTGTGGGAGCCATTGTGCTGAGCAGAGTGTTTGGGAAGGGCAGCAGCTCTGGGCCGTGCTCCTGCTGCCCAGAGCTTGTGCTGTGGTGGCAACCCTAACACTGAGTGCAAGGTGCTTTTAGGTGTGGGGAATGTTGGTGTGTTGGTTTAGTTTTGATTCATACAGGGCACTTGGTTATGTTGTTTGTTCAGATAAACAGATAAATTTTAGAAATTTCTCAGGGATCCATAGGGTGTGGTCCTTCTAGCTGAAGATGTGGGAGCTTTTGCCACTGACTGACTTCATTGTGGGCTCCAGCCAAGATGATCCAGCTTTTGGTCTGCTGATGAATGGGATGATTTGGCCAACCCAAACGAGTCTGGCCTGTATTTTCAAGACATGCTGTTGAGCTTGGACAATGGACCTCTCTTCTCTTGACTGAAGGCAGGGAAGTTCAGTCTAAATTAAGGGGTGAGATAAGGTTGGGTATGGGGTGTGCTGGACTCAGCCCCAGAGCTGCTGTTTAGTGCTACAGAAGGGGAGTTTTTAAGAGGGGCAGGAATGGGGAGAGAGTTTGCTTGAGAGTTAATTTACCAGGGCAGCCTGTTCAGAGCATTTCAGCTGGTGGTGCACAGCATTCCCCAAAGACCTGGTAACTCATTGCCTAAAGTCAGCTCCAGCATGAATGCTAATGATTAATGCCTGGAGATCCCAGTGGTCTTGGAAGCAATATAGTTAAGTAAAAGGCAATGGGTTGGATAAAAGGTCTTAAATCAGACTAATGTTGGCAAATGTCACTTGAAAGAGAGGGATTTTGGAGGGGAAAAAAAGAAAGAAAAAAGGAAAAGTAATTTAAGAATAAATTCAAAGGAGGGGAAGCAGACATTCCCACAAACTAATAAAATCTCTGCAAATGAGAAAATCAGCCTGCTCAGATTGGAATTTAATCACAGAAAGGATTTAATTGTAACAAGGAGAAATGTAATTATCATGCAAGAAAGGAGAAGGCTTTCTGCCTCCTGGCTGGTGAGCAGGAGACATGGTGTCAGGAAGGCAAGGAAGGCCCACAGCAGTTGTCCTACCAGTAACAAACACAACCCCTGCCAAAAACTGAGCCAGATTCCTTGGAGAGGCAGCTGTGGATGCTGCTTGTGCAAGTGCCCTGGAAGCTTTGCTCTAGGAAGGACCATCCTCATGACCCATGTCCAGGAATGCTCCTTGTGGGTCTTCGTGCTGTTGCTTTTCCACCCCAGCTCCTACCAAGGCATGACTTGGGAGGCACTTGGGCCCCTGGAAATGCCCGTGGGGTTGTGCCACGCCTGTAGTTACACACTTCAGACTCATTTAAGGCCATCTGAAAGGTCAGTAAAACCAGAAATGAAGTTTGATATAAATACCGAAGTTTTTCTGCGGCCAAAAAAAGAAGTATGGGTGTGCACACCTTGTATTGCCTTTTGAAAATGAGCGGGTGTTGGTATTTTTGTTTAAAGAAAAAAAAAAAGACAATAAAAATTCCACCTGTTGTTTGTAGTGCAGCAGCACGAATCCTTCCAGGAGCAGGCTGACCACACGGTTGGACTTTTAGCTTTATTTAGAAACAATTACAGCCTCCTCAGAGCTCAAAATTCGTCCACAGTTTAACAAGTCAATATTTTCTCTGTTATTCCCCTGCTGAACAGGCTGTTGTTTCCTTCCTTGTTTTGTTATAGATGCAATTCAAGCTGGGTTGGTTTGATTGATACGTTCTGTTTCTTTTCTCTATTTATGGCAGTGAGCTCCTGGAGTCTCCACTGACTTCATTAGAGTATTTTAGAAAATAAGTATCCTCAGCATTATTTTCTTTGCTTGGCCTAGTGGGGGAAGAAAAAAAGTACAGTGGAAAAGCACATACTTTAAAATACAAAACCAAGCAGGTAGTTTGGGCATACAGGGGAGTGGGGAATGATACCAACGATATTTAAAAAGTTCCCCTTCAGCATTCTATCAACTGCAAGGTTTTAAAAAGAAATTAGGATTAACATATTTGACAGCTTCTGACCACATTTAAAATTGCTGCTGAATTGCTTGGTGGGCAAAACTCATGTTCAACTGCTTTAATTTGCTTTTTTAAAAGATATTTTGCTTCCACCTCTTTCCTGCTGAATTTTAGAAATGTTGTTTGCTTCATCTCAGATGCTCTCATGGCTGATCTCATCGGGGGGGCTGCATTTCAAGTGGCAGGGAGGAGAATTAGCATGTGGCTGTGCCAGCCACCTGACATGGTCCAAGAGAAGAAATTAATTACAACCATTGCTGTCAAAATACAGATAGTCCCACGTTGATGGGTGCTCTGGGTCCTTCCCTGAAGGTAGTGGGCCACCAGTGGATTGCTTGGAGAAAGTCCCGTTAACTTTTAAAGTGAAAGTTTAACAGGAGCAGATATCTTTGTGTCAGCACTGCGAGAGTTAATAAGATTAGGTGAAAGGAAAAAAAAAAACCCAACTAGAACTCTTTAACTGGCCAGAATATGCAGTGCTACATCTCCAGCTCTCCGTGCCAGCAGAGGCGTTTAGCTAGTGGGAATTCAACAAAGAATTGTGCAAACATTGGGAAGCATTGCTGAAATCATTCAGCAGTCTTTTTTTTTCTTTTTTTTTTTTTTCTTTTCTACTTTAGGATTAATTTGTAAATTTACTCTTGATAATCATTTATAAAATAACCATAACCCTGGGATATTTCAGGTCATGTCAAGACAGTGGTTTAAACATGTTGAGCCTGGTAAAATAAAAAGTCAATCAGAATAGAAATACGACTCCTGTAGTATTTCTGACTGCTTTGAAAAGGCTGGTTCCAGGGAATTAAAAAAGAGAAGTGAGCCCCTGGTCTTCTACATTCGTGCCTAGTGCTACTGCTCTCATTGAGCTGCACATCCAGGAGCTCTCTGAGAATATAAATACTTGGGTTTTTTTAATCTGTGAAAATCTGTGAAATTTTTTCTTAATTAAGTCAACTATTAAACAAAGAGCAGTGAAACATGCTCTTATGGTGTGTATTTTTACAGCAAAGTATTTAAAGTGGCCCGTTGGATAATTTCATGCTGCATTAAGTTCAGTAAGATCTTCTCATATGCATCATTTTTACTGCTTTCTATATCTTTGGCCATGAGCTTTTTAATTACCATGTGAAGAAATATAAAACAAAATGCAGTAAGAAATGTATTTTTGGTTGTTTGGCTCCGTCTGATGCAGTATTTCCCAGATGATGGAGTGAGCCTTGGTTGTACGTTTTGTTTGGAAATCACCGGGTCGCCTTTAGACTACTGCCCACTGAAGGCTCTAAAAGCAGCTGCCACGTGGGGAGGAGAGGTTTCATTAGGGCAGAAGGTTCAGTCTCTGGAACAGAAGAGTGCTGGTAATTCCAGAACTCACAGCCATTTGTTAAATCTCTAGGATTTGGGAATGAGCATCCCAGCAGCACAGGGAACACACGGCTTATTGTCTTGCCCACCTCATTTTCTGTTTGGGTCTCACACCCATAACCCAGATAAGTTTGTCTTACCCCACAATGGTTTTTTGGCTTTCAAAGGCCAAAAAAATGAGAAGTATTGAAATGATTGTCTTTTTCTTACAAATCTTTCCTCAAGACCAGCATGGTTGGGTTTTGAGGAGGTGGCACTTCCAGCAAAGGAAAATGTTTTGCCAAAAAATGGTTCCTGGCATGGTCTGATTTAGAATCTGAATTTAGAGCTGCAGACTTGAGCTGGGCAGGCCTGGGACACTTTCTTTGGAGGTGTTTTTGAGACTAGACCACAAATACTCCATAAATACTTAGAATAACGTTACTAATGCTCACATTCATGGAGCCTTTATGAATGTAAATACTGTGCTCATGATTGAACAAAGGGTAAACTGAAAAAAGGAAGCTGATGCTGTATGTTTTAGAGAGGAAAAGGAGAATAAAAGATGAACTAAAGACTTGGTTTCCACAGCTCTGAGCTCCATGTCTCCTTTTGCCCATTTCCATGACTCTCTGAGTGCCTGTGGGTAAAAGCCCCATCCCAGAGAGCTGCTGCCTGATGGGCCAAAAAGAGATGCCCTGAGGTTCATCCATGTATGTTTTAGGTCGGATTATGGCTCTGGCTTGGTGTTTTGGCATCAAATAGCTTCCACACCATTCTTGGGATTTCTAACTTGATACTTACCCACTGCTGCTTGATAGCATTTTTAATTTTATGATAGCAAAGAGCTCCCATCTTAGCAATGTGCTTGCTGACTGGCTGAGCTGATGTAAAAAGCATCCTGAAAAGGCCAGATCCTCCCCAGGCCGAAACTGATCCTAGTTTGGTGTTAAATCCAGGCTTTACTGCTGAAAGATTATACAAAACCTAGGGTTTTCTTATTGCTTTGCATTTTCTTGGCTATCTGTGAAAGAATTTTGTCAGACACACTGACCAAAAGGCTTGGGGGCTGTAAGTGCATTTATTTGAGTCCTCTGTGCCTTGGGGCTTAACCCAAATGTGGAGGACTATAGGGCTGTTCCAACACTGTCCCCTTCTCATCCTCAAATGTAGGCTAGAGAGGGATGATGGCACAAGTTGTGGTTTGTTTTCCATGCTGAATATTAAAAGTGGAGAGGGGTGGGTAAAAGCCCAGCTGTGTGAAACTTGGAGGATTGAGCTTGGAGGTCTTCACCTGCAGCATGGGAAAGAAAGACTGCACTGTGGCTGGGGCACTGGAGGTGGATCATTGTGCTCACTCCGGATTTTGGCACTTCCCTTTTGCATGGCTCAGTGGGCTGCGGGCTCTGTGTACACCCTGGGAGGGTAAATCTCTGCTGCTGGCTTTGTCTTGGGATAATTATTGCAGTGTTTGCTTATACACTGTCTTGGGATGGACAGAAATTGTTCTTTTTCCTCCTAGTGGGTTTATTCTTTGGGTTTTTTGTTCATTCTTTGAATTCTAGCTCAAGTAGGTGGAATATTCCTTATTTTCTTTCATTATAAGGTAAACACAATTACCATGATATAGCCTCTCCAATTTCTGTTATGACTGTGCTTTGAAACTATAACCTGTTTTTAGCTGAAAATCCTTAGAGGAAGTCTAAGGAGCCAGAAAATGCTTTAGTGGGAAAGAGATACGTTTAAATAAACCTTACAGAGATAGTGCTCACCCAGTAGATGAAAATATGAAGTCTGAGTATTGTTGGGTAGAAGAGTAGCTCTGAATCTCTCATTCCTTTCTATCTGAGGTAACCTGATTATCACTGTAATCTCTTTTGTTCTGTCACTTTGAAAAGACAGTATCATCTGTCATTCTGTGGGAAAAAAAACCCCTGACAAATAATTGTAGGCAAAAGCAAATATTCCTTATTTAAGAATTGGTTTAAAAATCGGAGTAATATTCATATAGCCAGAAGCATACTTAATATATTTTATATATATATATTTATATATATATGTGTGTATATATATTAAAAAAAAAAAAAAGGCACTGCCTCTTTTGAGCCACATGCATGCATACGTGGCACAAGGTTTGTGCTTCATATTGTTCCTGCAGGAGATATCTGGGTTGTTGGGACATTACCTATGAAAGGCTTTATTTCCTTAGCAGATGATCTTCTGCAGAGGGGCACTGGCACTGCCTGAGAGTGTCTAAGCACGTGTGTGCCAGCACAAACATTTATCTTCCAGAAAGGGACTTGGGCCATCTGTAGGACTAAACCGTTGACAAACACTCAGGAAATGGGAGATATTTTGTTCCACCAGCTAAGGTCCTTATGAAAGTAAAATTCAGTTGGGTTAAATAATAAACGAGAGGAATTCAACTATTTTTTTTGGTGTGTTGGTCCACCCTGTGAAAACTCCCCGAGTCAGTAATAGTTGTATGACGTGATAGCGCATCGAACAGGCTGGGTTAACTACGGATTTCCACCCTCACCGTGACCAAAACCAGCACTGAGTGCCTCTCCCATAACCAAGGGCTACATTGGCTGGGCAGCAGATGCAGGCAGATACACAGATCATTGTCCTCTGTGAACATCCAGCCTCTGCCAGGCCCCTCCTGACCCTCCTGAGCAGCCCCGGGAGCTGGATGAAGTTTTGGGGGCTGGCGAGGCGCTGCGTTCTGGCTGCGCGCGAGGGTGCCCGGTTGGGGAGCGCGGGTTTTTGGCTGAGGTCGGCACAGCTGCTGCCCTTGCTGGCAGGCAGGGAGGACACCTGTGTGCCCCTCTGAATGAAGGCAGCCTTCACTTGGGGGATGCTGCTGTGGCAGCCGTGCCCCGCGCGGAAGCGCGAAGAAAAGGCCGATGCTCTGTGCCACGCGTGCTCGGGCGCATACTAAGGAAGCAACAGGGGAGGAATAAAAGGCACTGGCTCGTTGGCTGGCCTTGCTGCTATTCAGAGCCTGCCTGAATTAGCAAGGCTGGTGTAAACCATTCTGCGCCCCACAGTAATACAGTAATACTGGAAATGCAGGAAGGGAAATCCCGGCCCTGTTAAATTCGTGGGAGCTTTTTGTGATGAGATCAGTGGAGCTTTCATCTCGTCTGTTTAGTGTTTGGGAGAAGAAGTAGTTCCTCAGCATCTGAAACTGATTTTGTTGAAGTAAGAGTGTTATTTGTTTAGGAATGCATGATAAAAAACCCGGTGACTTTCCAGTCTGAAGCAAAACTGGGACAGTTTCTTCTTGGTATTTCACTGCAGTTACAGCTGGTGTGAACTCCTCTGGGCAATGCCTGTCAGAGGGAGCTGGAGCACCTGGGAACGGCTTTGAAAAGCAATCAGGGCTCCCCTCTGCTCTCTCCTGCTGCCATTTCCCCCTGGCTGGAGGAGCCTCATCCTGTTGGCAAAGGCTCAGTGGCACAGTCCTGCTGATGTCCAGATGCGATTCGAGCGGCAGCTCCTGTGGCGACATTCAGCCCAGTTGATTTCAGCTCTGCTCTTCATGCTGGCCATACACTTGCCCTTGGAGTCTCAGCACACACAGCTAAGTCTTCCAGCTGTGGCTGTCTCTAGCTAACACTGTCTGAATCTGCTTTATTCTCTTGATGGAGAGACATTTCCCATCAGACATTTTAAATAAGAATTTAGTGTGAGTGATGTCTAGTGATCGCTTAGTAATTTTTTCAAATGCTTAATCATAGCTGTGTCCCTGAATATCTTCTCCATCTCAGCCACAAGACTTTCAAGCTGTGACAACTGCTTCAAGATAAGAGTGGTGTGTATAGAATTTTTGTATTTCTCTTTATAAGAAAAAAATTACATATGTTTGCCTTATGCTTTGTTCCCTCCTGTACTCTCCTACCTAGTGCAATTGGACCTGCAAGTGAACCCTCAGACCTCTAAGACAGACCTTTTTTAGATGTTATCTGTTTTTCAAGTCATTGCTGTTCTGTCTTTGCATCGCCTCAACAGAACCAAAGCATAACAGAGAGCGATAGTAATCATAATTAAACAAAATCTAACTTACAAGAGCTTAAAAACCAAAGGCTGCTGTTCCTCAGGGGACAAGGGATTATAACCAGTTCCGTTTCGTCTTGGTGGTCGGTGTCGCTGGAGGTCTCTGTAGGCTGCAGATAATAGTGTCACAAATTTTGCTGGCAGGTGTTGATCTCTCAAGACAGAAGACAAGCTCTCTCTGCCTACCTTTGTGCCTCTGTAGTCCAGAAAATGGCTTTCAGCAGCACTCTGGTGAAGCTTTCTTGCTTCATTCAAGCCTGAGCTTCCTGCTAAACCGACGGCATAAATGTCTGGATGACTGACTCGAGGGAATGAAATAGCAGGGAAAAATAATTCTAAAATTAAATATAAATACGTATTTTTGTAGACCTGACTGTATTTTTTTCACCTTGCTTAGCCACACAGCAATTTCACAGGGTATTTCAGCAAATTAATTCTTCTGTCTTAATGGCGTGCATGGATGTGTGAAGGCATTTGCCTGCTTGTAATGATACACACCAGTTACACTTATTTTCTGAAGGAATCCTCCTTACTTGGGAGGATTCCCTCTAGTTCTTAGCCCCAGTCCACAGGATTCGGGATTTGGCTGTTCTTTGTGTCTTCCCTGAGGTGGACTCACTCCTGGACTAAGTGGGATGTGTTATTTCTGGTCTTTGTTTAAAGAAGAACAGCAAAAAAAAAAAAAAGGTTGTCTCTCCCAACATCATTGCACTTTAGCCAAATATTTGCACTGCAGTTTGTGATGAATTATAAATGAATCAACAATGTGTCATAAATTTAATATTCAAAAATATCCTCCATGTCACATTACCTTGCTTTCCCTCTTTATTCCTAAAGCGTAGGCAGACTGCTAAGATTGGCAGATGCAGAGTGTGAACGAGGTAGTTTCTGAGTCAGTGGGTACAGCTCGAATTCCTTCCCGAGGAATGGTGTCCCTCATTTCAAGCTGTCAAAACAGCGCTTGATGGAGGCTGCAGTTGCACGAGCGCTGTGCAGAGAGTAGCGTGAATATTTGAGCTGCGTCCTCCTCCAGCACTGGCTCTTCAAGCAGGGATCAGCTCCCTTCTCCCTCACCTGTGGGCTTGCATCAGTGAGATGGCCTCCTGAGCATCCAGGCAGGATGGAGGTGAGCTGGTCCAGCCCTGCCCAAAGTGAGCTTTGCTCGGGGTCCTGCTGGTTGCTGTGATGAAGGCAGAGCTGGGGATGTGTCCAGCTCAAAGCGACTCCTCAGAAGGCATAACAGACACATTATCACTACGTTGTACTGGATAGTTTGCAGGCAAAAACGAGCCTGGTTTTTATGCTCTGTCAGAAATGATTGATGGCTTTGGGGTTGTTGGCCGAGGTGTGCAGAGGGGACCGTCGGGCACTGGTGTTGTTAATAGGCAAAGGCACGTTGTGAGCTTCAGTGTAGCTCATCAAGGTCAGGTAGTGAAGTGTTTGGAGTGTCTGTGCAATTAAAAACCAGCTGAAGACAGAAATCCTGTACTGCTAATTCCAATCTTTGCTGGAATACCCCAGTGATCTGTACTGGGCTTTCTGAACAGTCTCAGATGATGAACTGCTGATCATGTCCTTCCGAGGCTCTCCATAGTTAGGTCTTTGTTTACCTAAACAATTCAGCTTCTATTTAGTGAATTGTAAGCACAATCACTAATTCCTGTGCTTTGCTAAGGCAAGTAAAGCAGCATGTTTTCTGCTTTGTTTTCTAATGCCATTAAGTGAACGGCTGAGACTGAGCTTTAGACTTTCCCCCAGGAAAAAGGAAGCTCAGAAACTCTGAATACTGATACTTTTTCTGTTATATAGGTTCATATTTTCAAGGTGTGAAAGTTGTCAGGAATTTTGCTGTGTACTTGGGGAGCAGGAAGATGAAACTTTTTTTAAGAGGTGCTGGATTTAGACTGACATCACCTGAAAGGCTGGGATGTAGGAGCCTGCTCTGGAGTGGAAGTAGCCTGATACTGCTCCACAGCAGGGTAGACCTTTGTGTTCCCATGTCCATACCACACTGATTAACTCATTCTCATAATTAATCAAAACCATGTTTTGCTGACATTGTCGCTGAGTTGAGTCCCAGTGTAACATTTCCACAGGTCCTATTAAGTTACTGTGGAAGGATTAAAGCTCATTTAATTGCCCATTTTGTTGCCACGGCAGCTGTTCTAATTTTACCATCTTGTGTCATCCACAAGATCTGCTTTCTGTTCTCAGATACCTGGGAGTCCCAAGAGTTCACAATTTTTAGGTTCAATCATTCTTGACTCTAAATTTCCATGCCTGTATGAAACCTGTACCTCAATGGCTTTTAACCTGGGGAGTGTAACTTAAAACAAGTCTGAAGTCAGAGGGCTTTGAAGGGATGCTCCAGGTCAACACCAGGTAACAGGTACTGATGCTTCAAAGGAATCTGCCAACAAGGATCTTTTTGCTGCTCTTACTGCCAGAGCAGCCCTGTACATCACTTTGAAGGACTCTTGGTGACTTTCAGGCAATTTGTGTTATAAGTGAATAGATTTTCCTGCCTGAAACGAGTGATAAATGCTGAATATTCAATGTTATAAGGAAGCAAACTGTTAGATATATAAAAACTGTTGGATAGGTGAAGGGAGTGCTGTAGGAATATTCAGGATAGTGAAGAAAATGGAAAATTGAAGTGGGAAAGGAAGGATAAACTAACGCAGACTTTATTTTTTTAATATTGTTTTCTACAAATGTACATCTTCCCCATACAGCTTTTAGAGTTCTTGACAGATACATGTGCAGCCATGGAATCAGCAGACAGGCAGCTTTGAACTGTGCAGTGGATGCACAAAGAATATTGATTCCTCCAAGCTTTCACTAACCTTGGTAAGAAAATACTTCAGAGTCCAGAATTTCAAATGGCCAAAGTGTTCTTCAGCCTTGTCTGCATTGTACTAATGACAAACTGGCTTTTGCTCAACAAAAGGCATCTCTTTCCAGCAAACTTTTTTATTAAAAAGATATTAATGTAGTAGCGATCTTCCTTCATTGTGGTGAGGTTTGAGGTCTTTTCTGTGTCCCTGTTCTGTCTAATGCTGTTTGTTTGGTTATCTGGGGTCCTTGGAGGGTGATTCTTGGGAAAAAAAAAACCTGCTAAAAACCCATCTGGAACACTAATGTAACTTGTTGCTGTTTTTCTTCTCCATTAGAGCAGCTATTATGGGAATTAGCTATCATTTGGATGATTTTTTTTTAACATACAGAAGAAGGAGTTCTGTTCATTAAATCCCTTCAAGAAGAGACAATCATCATCACAGGACATTTTTGTGGGGTTTCTTCATGCTCTTGACATTGCACCTGACAGATGCAGTGATACAGTGAGAAAGGCATTTTTTCCTGAAGCAATGTAGGAATTTCCCTCTCCCAGGTTTTAGGCTGGTACCCCATGCTTCTCATGCAAGATGTGCACTCAGATTTAGATCCAGCAGAGCAGAAAAAGGTAACTGAGTAGACTTTTTTAGGTCAGAAATGTTCTGTGGTTCCACCCAGGCTTTCAATATTGACTGAAGGAATTGTGGGGTTTACAGCAGAAACACACGGAAATGGTGATTTGTTCCATTCCTCTGCTTCACATGATGAACTGGTAAGTGCTTCAAGTAAATTTTTAGTTGTCAGCCAGCTCTGTGGCAGGAGGTTTTATCCAGCTTACCAGGGTGTATTTCAGTGTCAGGAAGGGATTGTGAAGACGGGGGAATGCAGTGGTGGTTAAAACATTTCAAAATTTCCTCCCTTAAATTTTCTCCTGCCACTGCCACCAGTGATCCTTTCTGAGTCGTGCGTCTCTCTGAGGGCTTGTTTTGGGGTGTTTGCCATGCTGTGCCACATTTGCAACATTCTGTTGTGTTTCTCTCTCCTTGGGTTGAGTTTGGACAGGGAAGACAGTCCTTGTTTTCTGGAGAGCCTGTGCACAGGAGCGTGGCTGAGTGGTGACAGTACTTACCTTCACCTTGGCTGCAGAAGTGAGCAAGTCTCTTAGCAGTTCTCACATTTCCTGAGCCTCTCTCTTTGGATTTCCCTGCCAGATGTTTCCCATTCAATCCGTATTGGTTTCCATTACCACCTTGAAAATTGACTTGAGGTGGAAATGAATATTACAATTATATTGCTGACTTTTGCATAAATTAGTGTCATTTTCTCTTAAACGTCCTGCCATTTTGGACGAGCTTAGTTTATAAAAAATAATATTAGCCTTGTGAAAGCGTTGTTTCAGATTTCAGGGAAGGGGTTGTTCTTGTGTCCTTTAAGATGCCTGGCTCCCAAAGCAACATGCTGTTGTTGAGGCAAAAATCTGAGGAATCCCAGGCAGTGCCTGGCAGGAGCAGTCCTTGGCCTGTTCCCCATGGGTGTCCTGAGCTTCCCCCACATCTGTGCTCCTGGGGCTGCCCTGGGCAAGGAAGGAGCAGCAGAGGCTGAGTGGAGGGTGCAGAAAGCAGAGGCACAGCTTTGTGTGGAGTCCTCGTTCGTGGGAGCCTTGTGCCAGCACACAGGAGTTAAATGGAACTCTGTGAAATCCTTAACACGGCACTTGATGTTCTCTTTAGGAATCATGAAGCATGTAACGTCCTTATGTTCCCCAAAGGGTTTATTTGGCAGCCTGTTAGCATCTCACTGTGACATGACTGAAGGGGGAATAACCAAAATAACAAGGTGCAGGCAAAGGAGGCAGCAGACACCGAACTGGAGTTTGTGTCAAATGCTGTGAACCAAACTGTTCATAGCACAGTACCTTTGAGCCTGTGACTCTTCTTCCCTTTCCCTGGACGGGTAGCAGGCCTTGATGACCTTGAAGACAGCATTATACTGGTCAAATGGTGATGGGGACTCAAGTAGTTTTGCCCAAGGTTCCCAGTCCCTGCTGGATTCCAGTATGTCTGAGGATGAGCCAGTCCGTGTAAGCCAACACAGGGTTTGCTCATTCACTTTGGTATTCTGCAATTACCCAGATTTTAGGCCCAGAAGTGTCTTTGCAGCTAACCAGGAGCGTCATGAAGTTGCAAGGTGAATATTTCCATCAGTGGGGAAGGAGCTCTGTGCTGTAGGTGAAGATGGCTGCTAATAAAAGGCAGTAAGTAATCAGGGTAGGAAAATGAAAGAAAAAGGGGTGAACAAAGTAAAGGATTAAGGTATTCAAGTAGCTGGTAGGTTAATGGGGCACAGTGCATACCTCTGGGTCTTCACTTCTTTGATTTCAAAAACAAACCAGCTTCCTGCTCATCTGTAATACTACTTTTCATACAGATGTCTTTAATCCTACAGTTTCCATTTTCAGAGCAAACAAAGTTGTGTTTATTTTCCTTATGAGCCCTTTTTCCTATCCTCCATGCAGTATTTTTGTGGCTAATGACTGAGATAGACAGAGAGCAGGAGTAAGTGTGCAAAAGGCAGCTTGGAGCCACAGGCTGGTCACACCCCAGCATCCTGGGGGGCATCCCTGCTTGGTTCCTTGGTTCCAGCATGGTCCCTGCCCCTCCAGACAGGGAGGCACTGGCGTGTGGGCTACCCCAGGCTGTACACCCTTGGACACACAAACACACAACACATGTATTTATGTTTTACTAAAAAGTGACTGCTTTGCTATCACTGTAACAATTTTCCCCCCCAGGTGAGCATCTCGCCACATCTGAGCAGTCCCACCCACCACTCTTATTAAAACTTCCACGTTGTCAGTCTGCTGGAGTTCCTTTCAGAACCACTCCATTTGGAGAAAGGTGTTGCATTCCAGGAAACCAGGGCAGGAGGCCATGCAGTGGAAGCAATGCTACAATGTGAAAGGTTGGCATAATTTTTTTAGAGGAGTTCCAGAGAGAAGAAAGCTGTGGGAAACCTTGCAGTCCTTCCCTAATCCTCCTGCTGTTCTCCTTTATTTTGTTTTTCCTTCCTCTCAGTTTGCTGTGGACTTGGACTGGGACAGCTTTTCCCTTCTTCCTGCTTCCCAGCTTTTCCTGTCCCCTTGCCCAAAGGAGTTCAAGGTCTGTAGGCCTGGAAGGTCCATGCAAAACGTGGGAAAGAATGACATCCCCTATTTGTAAGCCTTTTTTGTGTCATCTGGGATTTTCAGAGTCTGCATCTTTTTGTGTTTCCTTTTTTTTTTTCCTAAAGATCCCTGAAATTATTGCTGTGACTCAGTGTCTGTGTGTCTAAATGTGCGTGTGTGTTTGTCTTGGGGTGATTTTATGATAATACTGTATAATTGTATTTTTAATTATATAGTCTGCTTATGCCCAGAAATGGCTCCTGTAGCTTTCACCTGCCCAGTCAAAATAGTTCCCCAACACATCTAGTGCTGAAGGAAATGAGAGATGAGCTGTGTCTGAATTTTGCAATATTTAAGAGTTCTATACATTATATTATTGTATTGTATTACATACACCTATTGTTCCAGACAGAAATCCAGATTCATTACTGGAAGAACAAACACCCAACCATAATCTCTGCAAATACTTAGGTTTGCAGTAGTCATGTTTACAGCACAACAATTAACCAGCCCAATTCCCCCCCACTCAATTATTTTATACAGTGCCTCAGCTGATTTAATCAGCTCCCTTTCTAACAAGTCTGTCCTTTTAAAAACAAATGGATTTCCAGTAGGATCAGATTTTCTTTCCAACTCTTTTTATTGCTGGTTTCTTTAGAGATGATTTAATTGCTGTAAAAATGGTCTTTGTACTTGCCATTCTTGATTATATTGCTACTTAACAAGCTGTATTAAATGCATGAAAAAATCAAATCAGAAAATTGAGCACTAGACAGTAACAAGGAAAACTTTTTTTTACTTCAGTGCTGTTGCCACTGATGGGAAGTGTGTGTAATCAAGTTATTTTTGAATTATCTTCAAGCTGGGAGGAAAAGAAAACTTGGTATAATGGATAATTTGAAAGTAACTACACAGAAATGCCACTGAAAATGATGGCTCATGAGTTGATCTCGTACATCTCAGCTGAACCATTTCCATTACCTTGTGCATGCAACAGGAACATGTTCATCTGGAGCCTGTCACAGTGTGGGGGGTCACAGGTATTTTCAATGCAGTTAGTGCTGGGGAAGGGGCCTCTCCTTGTCTGATCCTGGCCAATCTTCCCCAGGCAGAGCAGTTCTGGGTACTGTGCAGCAAATCCAACCCATGGTGGGCACATGGACTGCTGGGGCAAGTTTGGGGTGGTTTCATGATGCTGACAAGTTGCTATAACTCCACAAAGAGCTGTGGCACATTGACTGCTGTACTGTTCTCCAGGGAGGGGAGCCCTCTCCAGCCACAGCACATCCCCTAGGATGGAAATCAGGTGCCTCTGAGGTCCATAAATGAATGAGATCCTGATGTGCTTCATCTTGGGGTGGCTGAAGGAAGTGGTGAAGCTCTTGGGGCTTCCTTGGTACATGGTCAGAGCTGGAGAATGCCAGCCTCTTTGGGCAGCTGCTAAATATCAATTGCCCTGTCTGCTACCATGGTCCTTGTTGTGACCCCTGCTTTCTTTTCTGCAAGGGGAAAGGCCTTGCAGGAGAGGTCGGAGCCTGAGGCTTGCAGACACCTCCCCTGTGGGAAACAGGAGCAAATCCCACGTGCCAGGTAGGATGCAGGTGCACAGGAGATTGACAGTGCAGAGCAAAAGTGTTGTTCTCCATCAGAAATGTGAGCAGCACTGCTGGGACATAATGACTTGCTCACAAGGAAAAGTTTCTTTCTAATGTCCATCATTTAATGGTTGGCTTATGCCCTTGAAGTGAGATGTCTTATATCTGTAATACAGCCACGGTAATTTCATTCTAAAAGTACCCTATTTGATTAAGAACCAGCTATGAAGGCAAATATCAAATCTCCAGATGGAAACTTGGCCTGGCAGGGGAGGATGAGAAGTTGCCATTAAACGAGGCCGGGCCGGGCCGTCCCCTCCGACCAGGGACACAGAGTGGCACGGGCCATTTGTCACAGCAGGGATATAAATTTGTTTTCTAGTACTGACATGTATTTGTCCTTTCCTTTATTGCAGCAATAATTTCTTAAAAATACCATTAGAAAAAAGACAAAAGGGAGTGTGGAGAGCATGAAACTTTGATCTTAATTTTGTCCTAACCTTTACGAAATGGATTAAATAACTCCTGCAGGTAACACCAGCAGCATTTCTTACCTGAGTGTCGATGGCTCATCAAGGTGCTTGTAGAAGGGTAAAGCTCTTCACCTTGTGCTAGTCTTTAGAGCATGAAATGTCGGGTGCATTTAAAGAACAAAAAAAGATGATACGGTGTGTGGAAATGTTAAACCAGTCTTGTTGAACTGGAGATCTCTCTGCCACTGAGGTGGGGTTTTTTAACTTGTGGATTTTTATGCTGCCTCTGTAAAATACTGAGATGCTCTCGTGTGATGGTGCAGCATCAAATTATCAGAGAAAGTGGAGGAAGGGAGGTGTTTTCCATCAGAGATGAAGAATTGCTTTCCCCTAAGGTTTATGGCAAAGCTGTGTGCCTGGCACAGTGCTGACACCCAGGACAGAGCTCTAGGCAGGAGCCTGGGATTCAGAGAGCTCGTGCTGGTGCAACCTGTGCAGTGGTGCCCCCTGAAGCAGCTGGACACGTTTTAAGCAAAGTGAGAACAACTACACAGCATGGAAATGGCCTGGCTAAGGTGATTTTATCCCAGCACACCTGGAGGATGTTTTCGCCCTTCCAGCTAACTGGAGATTATGAAATTCCAGGGAGGTGGTAGAAGGGTACAAGAATAAGGTGGTTGTTTCTTGGAGTGAACTCCCTTGGGTAAACCAGTGCCTTTTAAAATAAAACAAAGCATTGACACCCTGTGCATCCCTCCTAGAGACCCACGGATCCCTCTTGTGCTGTGCCTTCTGTCCCATCTGATCTGTGGAGTGGGGAACAAAGCTGGGAGGTGGCATACTGTGCTGGGAAGTTAACCATCATATTTATGTTTTCTGAAGCTACATAGGAATGAAATCAGGCTGATAGCTGCTGAACTGCTCCAAAAGGACTGGCCTCTCCCTGCATTCCCAGACTGGTGTGTCCTGGGCTGTATGGTCTGCTCTGAGCCTTGTGTTTGTTGTCTGGGTGCCATTTCCATCCTGGAAGAAGCTTCTTACTTCTACTTTAACAGTGCTTCTGGCCCTCTTAAATGGCTACAGCACATTTGCTGTAATGAACTGGGGTGATGAACTAGTGGTGGAGATTTAGCTGCCTTTGCAGGTAAAGAAAGAAGGATTGGGTTTGTTGGTTCTCTTATTTTCGTTCTTTTTGAAAGAGGGAAATGAAATACAAATACAACAGAAATTTGAGATACAAATGCACTATACAAAGGGAGAATGTGTATTTGTTCAGCAGCTTTTTTAGTTCTTCTCTGCAGTGTTTAGCCCCACCAAGCAGCCTGTCCCAGCCTGTGAGAGTGCTGGCTGAGGCTACTTTAGTAGCAGCAGACAAGAGGCTTGAGACAGAAGTGGATCACGTTGGTTTTAATGCATAAAAGTAGGAAAGGACCCTTTTCATGTTGTTAAATGTCTGTGTCTTGGCTCATTCCTACCCCTAATGAGAGGTCTAACGCAACAATTGTTGGCACACAGAAACTGGCAGGCTGTGATTAAAAATAGGTATAATTAATAAATAAATTATTCAAACAAAGGTGCAAAATGAAGGGAGTGGGCAGAGAGGTAGAGATTTGGGGGTGGATTTCTTTAGCCTGGTGACTTGGTGGTGAGTTTTGTGCTCTGCATGTTGTGCTGTGCTGAAATGCCTAAAAGTACAACTCAGTGTTATGTTCAGAGAGCTGTTTGAACATTTTTCCTGATCTTGCAATGGAAGGTTGGCTGTCAAGCAGGCATGTGCAGGGGTGTGGGGATGTAGCCATGCAGTTCTCTCCAAGGAAATGGCTTTTCACTGGAGCACCTGCAGTGGGCACAGTGGGTGGGGCTCCTTCCCTGTCTCTACTGGGAAAGCCCTGTAGCTTTCCTGGGGTGAGGAGCTTAGAGAGGGGAGCAGGAGGAGGCTGAAATCTGCTGTGATGCTTTTGCCAAGAGTGGGGAATTGGTCCCAGATGTGGAAAAAATTGGTCCAGCTACCTCTTCAAAGGAAGCTGGCTTGTCTGTGTGCATTGAGTGAGGGGACCCAAAACAACAAGAGTAAGCACAACCCATTGCTGGAATCAGCCACTTATTTTTGGAGGTGACAGCTTTAAGTTCCCAAATTCATTTAAACATCACTAAAATCTTTGATATGCTTTAAAATACAGTGAGGAACATGTTCATAGAAGAAAATTCCACGAGTCGTTAAATGCAGAGAAACAACCTGTGGCTTGGGAGGTTGTGTTCTGTGAGCTGCTAGGGACTGGGGGAGGATTCTGAGAAATGTGGAGAGATGAACAATGGTATCAAACACATCCCTGGTGGACCTTCATCAGAACAGGATGAAGCCAGCTCGGGTTTTCCATGTGCCCTCTTGCTGCCTTCTGGGCTGGTTTTGGAGCTCTGTGTTCCCTGGACTCACCTCTACACCTCTGAATTCCCTCCCAACCCCCTTCTTTCAGCAGATTCCTTACCTATTCTCAGAGGAGTGTTTACAGCAGCTAAAGATCTCAAATGCCTTTTCTGGGGGACTAATGGTGATGTTAAAGCAGTGCTTTCCATCCCTCTGCTGCTCTTCCTTGGATTGCTGGAAAATGGGGAACAGGGCTTGTGCCATCCAGGAAGGAACCCTGGAAATCCATGTTCATTGATCTGGTGTCTGTTATTTCTTTGGCTTGTTGGTGAGCCCTTGCTGATGGGTGTGGGTACCTGCCTTGTGAAAACCTCCAGGCAGGGGAGAGATTGCCCAACAACTGTAGGGTGTATTTATTTTTTTTTTCCTTTTGTGCTGAATAAAAAAAGCATTGTTATGTGACATATTTTAATATCTTGAATATCCTGTGAGTTGATTTATTAAATTATGGGGAAGGGTAGTGGGATGTTATCTTTTGGGATTTAAAAAAACAAAGGGGCCAACTGATTTATCCCATGCTATGGTTATGGATGAAGCAGCACTAAACAACATCCAGCTCAAACGACAGACACAGAGGTCGTGGCTGGTAATCACAGTGACACCAGGATGAGTTTTCTAGACCAGCTGTGAAATTGTGCAGTAAATTACGTTGCATGTGATTTATTATTCCCTGGTTTAGTAAATAGGCCTCCTGATGGAGGCCCAGTGAGGCAGCTGCAGGGAGCTGTGCTGGACTGGGGTAGCCAAGTGCTCCAGGAGGTGCTGCTGAGGGCTCTTGAGCTCACACAGCTGCAGTTGTCCTCTCTGCTGCCTTTTCCTTTGATCATCTCTTCAGCTGGGTGCTTTCCTCCTCTCTTCCCAGCTTATTCAAAGTCTGTTGTGTCTTAAGGGCCTTCATTGCCTATTTCTGCAGGAGAGCAAGGGCTGCTTGAGCACCACGTGCTGCCCTGTCTGCAGCTGTCTCATGGTTGGTGCTTGGAGAATGCTTCACCCTCTGATCCCTCCCTGTGCCCATGGCCTGGCTGAGCCCTCCCCGGGCCCATGGCATGGCTGAGCTCTGCTCAGAGCCACTCTCTGATCCCTCCCTGTGCCCATGGCATGGCTGAG
>VYXF01012893.1:309845-383006 GCA_013397295.1 Polioptila caerulea | reverse complement strand
TGTGCCCATGGCATGGCTGATCCATGCTCAGAGCCACTCTCTGATCCCTCCCTGTGCCCATGGCATGGCTGAGCCCTGCCCAGAGCCGTGGTGCACTGGTAGTGCTTGGTGCAGGCAGTGTGTTTTTGCCCTGGCTGCTCTAGGCAGGAAGAGCTGCTGCTCCTGGCCATGCCTGAAGCTGGATCCTGGGATTATTTTCATTTCTTAACCAGGGAAGCTCAGAGTAACTCTCGAAGAAATTGAACGGAGTCCATCAGGGTCTGACCTCTGGATAAAAATAAGACAGTTTGCTGTGGAGGCAATAATGCAGTGAGAACATCCAAAAGCCCAGCTCGTGTGTGATGCTATGGAGTGCATCAGGTGGAAGCTGTTTCCATAGCTGCCAGTGCCTGTATCTGTTACCCAAATTAGTACTCAGCAGACGAGGGGCTCTTCCTCCCTCTCTGTGGTGCCTTCTTCCTGCCCGGGGGGAATAAGTGAGCAATCACCTGTGTGAACCAGGTGTGTGCTGCTGGGGGGGAAAGGAAGCTGGCTTGTCCCTCCCTGGCAGCACGTGCTCTCCAGGAGCTGAGGAATGATATTGCTGTGCCTTCAAAAGGTTTGATGACAGCATTAAAAATGTGATCAATATTCAGAGAACCTAAAATTTCAGTATTCAGTGGTGGTTTTTGATTACATGTAGCAGTTCTCTTCCCTGGGTTAGGATCGTTGTAGGATCATTCCCTGTTAGGATCATTGGCCATGGCAACTTTGTGGTATGGCACTGAAATCTTAGGCTGTACTTTCTTCTCCAAACGCTGTTTTCACTGAGATGTCCCCAAAAGAGTGAAAATAAATGTACTCATATGTTTATTTGGAGCTTCTTTAGTGAGGAGGTGTTTAATAAGCACCTACCAATGGAAACAAATTGAGTTCTTTAAGTCACAGCTGGAGTAGCAACTTTTTCTCCCTTGATTATCAAGGACTATAGTCTGCATGGAAGGATTCAGAGCTTACAAAGACATCTGGTTGCTATATAATATAATTAAAGTAAATACAGCATAATGGGGAGCTACTCCCACATTCCTAGTGAGCAGAAAGAAGGGTTTGGGTGAGGGAAATGCATTAGCTGGGAGAGGGAAGGAAAAAAGCTGTGGGGGGGAAGCCAGAGAGAAGGGGCAAAGTGAAGGGAGGAGAGGAGAGTGCAAAAGAGAGGAGATGAGGTGCCCTGTGCTGGAGCCTGAAGGGACACAACACCCAGGGACTGTTTGGTGGCAGAAGCAGATGGTGGTGGAGGTAGCTGGTGATACACAGCTGAGGGTCCCTCAGAACTGGTGGGTCTCTGTCTCGTGGAGCATCTAGCTGTGTCGCTGAAAGTTTAGAGGCTCTGTTTCCCCCTAAGTGACTGTACAAAGGGCATTTTTCTTCCTAAGTGACTGGCTGCTTCTTTTTACTCCATAACTAATTCAGAGAGTGGGAAGCCAACTTATCAAATCTGTGCAGAGTTCCTGTGTTTAGTTGTGGGAGAGGAATTGCTCATAAGAGCAGCTGGGTGGAAGCCAGTTAGCTGGGCTGGGCTGACCTGCTCTTTGCAAGCCACAGTGGTGGAGCAACCAGTTCAGGAGCTCCAGAAGGGCTTTTCCACTCCCTCCAGGGGAGGACCAGCACACAGGTAACAATACCTTGAGCTCTTCTCTCCTGATGGTATCTTTCCCAATGGGCAAAGCCTGGGTGCTGCTGTTGTCCAATGCCAGGGGAAGAAGGTGCCCCCTTTGCTCCATGCCAAAGCCAGTGTGGTGTTTGGGAGGGGGTTCCTGTGGGGTCTCATCCCCAGGGCTTGGCTGTGTGAATATCCTGGCTGTGCTGTGGGATGGATGTTGCTTTTGCTACCTGAGCTTTGCGTTCTCTCACTTGGCAGCTGCAGAGTGTACAGTGGGGTCCTTTTCCTTCTTGGAATCCATCTGAATGATGGCTTTCCAGTAGCATTCAGAAGTGGTTCCTTTTGGGCTTTATGTTTGCACACTGTTCAGCCACAAGGGAAAATCTCCAAGATCTGGAGGCATCTTCAGACCAAGGGTATTCTTCCTGCTCGTTGGAGATCTGGGCTGTTTTGGCAGAAAAACACATTTGAGGCACCCTGGCAAAAGGCAGACTGTCCTGAGGATAATTTTTCAGGCACAATGTGGAGAATCTCTGGTGAGATAATAAACCCCCTGTGTGTTTGCCTGTGAGCCTGTCTCTGCCTGTTTGATCCTCATTGTCCCCAGCAGGAATTAGAGCCAGTGAGGTTCCTTGCTGTGGCAGTGGCACGCCCCTGATGATCCCAAAGAGGCTGCTGGAGGCCGGTGCCTCACGTTGCTGTGGAGAAGCCACCCCACGGCAGGGATTGCTCATCTGTTTTCTTTACCTTCCGCAGGCAAATCACAGCGGAGAAAAGCATGAATGTGGGTTGGTTTTACTCCCTTAGTGCACTGCACCTCCTACAGAGCATTCTGTGTTTGTTATTCCTCACCTCTGTTTTGGGAAACCACCGTGGGGTTAAGTGTTCTACCAGCTGGGTGAGGTGATAGTGTCTGAGCAAGGACTCTGGTTTTATGGAAAACAGGCAAAAACTGTCCTTATCTTTTATGCATCACTGCATGAACCTTTCATCTACTCTGCTCCAAGGAAGATTTTCCCATCTAATACTCTGTTACTAAATATATTTTCAATGCAACCTGAAGTTGTATCTTTCCTTTCTTACTGTATGTTATTGTGATTTTTGTTTGTCTGGTTGCACGTAGTGCTCTGCTGTTTCGTGGGTGTAACATTGACACACGTGTTCTCTTGCAACAGCAGTGTGCAGGTATCAGATACAGAAATCTTTGTAGTGAAACTCCCCAGTGAACTTCCAGTGTGAAAGGCAAAATGGCATCCAACTATCATCCAAAATATCTCGTAGGGGGTGCCTGGAGTTTCATCTGCTTCTTGAGCTGGTATGAGATGGAAAGTTTCACCAGGTCATCCTCTTTTCTCCTATAACTGTATGTTTTTTGAGCTGGTCAGACTGATGGAGGAGCGAGCAGAAGTGTCTGTGTTTACCCTGCTCACAAAATAGCCCCACTGTCAGAGAGCATCCTGGCATTCCTGGCTGCCAAGTTCCTCACTGCTGTGTGTTACTGCTTCCCAAGAGAAGCAAACTTGAGAAATCAAGAAATTGAAGCTTTTCTTACACATCTTTGATTGGACAGACCACAAATGGAATAAATTCCTGATTAGTATATTCCTGCATTAAAACTTTTGTGTGAGGAACTGATTTATTTGCTGCTTAAACATGCAGAGCAGTAGCATATGTGAAAACACATTCAGGAAATGTAAGGTGCAGGTTTTGTGTCAGTTTATTTTTTTTTTTTTTAATGGGGTTAGTTGCCTTTATAATGAAAGAACATTCATTTATGTGGTGTTCTGGTAGCTCTGTGAGCTTCACATGGATAACAGTTTGCCTTTGGGGACAAATGTCTAAAGAGAAATTAATTGTTTGGGGTGTCCATACCTGAGTCACAGAAGGGTGGAAATTCAGCCTCCTGCCTCCCAAAAACCACCCAGGTGATGTCAGCTGTCTACTGCCCAGATGGGGAAGAAGCAGTACTTTGCAAATCCCCAGCAAGGAGCTCTCTGAGCCTCTAGTGCTCACTTTATTAAATGGGCAGCCTTGCAAACCATCTAGGCTTTCTGTGGGTATTTGTTCTATAGCAGTAGGTGCCCTTTTTTTTGTTTTGTTACTTTTTTCTTGTGTGTGTGTGCATGTTACAGAAAATTGGTGGAGACGGTTCTGACTGGGGCAGGCAAAGAGGAAGATAAGCCAGCAGCAGTTTCTCTGCACGTCCAGGCAGTGTTAGCAACATTTTCTCTCACCTCTGTAGGGTTTTCCAGTGCTCTTCAAAAGGCTAAGTTTGGGGAAAAGTGACACAACAGCAATTTAAGGACTGCCAGAGGTTTTCAGTGGCATAGAGCATTGCTGTGAAGTGACGTATAGAGAAAACACTGGTCCTGGAGCCAGTCTAAATTTATCACTGTGTCACAACAGATAGTTAAATTTAAATGTGTGTCCAGCAGTTGCCATTTCAGTAGGTTGCAATCAGCTTGAATTGATATTACCCAAATAAATCAGAGAGCTGAATAGCACATCCATTTCTGATACAGCAGTGCAGTGCACATTATCTGAGAGTAAAAGGAGTTGGTGCAGCTCTGACTGTTATCGTAACCCAGCTCAACACTGCAGAATAAAAGAACAAATTTTGGTGTATTCTGGACTCCTCAAAATGGAGAGTGCTTGCCACTGCAGTGCCCAAGCTGGTAAATTACTTGTTGCTTGTACAGGGATTGATGTACAGCCTGCTGAATGGCTGTGTGCCATCATCTGCCCAGGGTGGCACTGTTCACATGAGTGGGAATAGGGAATTCTTCATTGGAGTTAAAAGCTACAGCCAATTGTATGCAGCTGCATTTGGTCTTGGGACAGGTCAGCCCTGGGCAGCATGCTGCAGATAGGCTTCCCTGTGATGCAGCTATGCTTTTTCCTAGAGAGAAGTTATTTCCTGTCACTATTCTAGGTCACATCACATCTGGAGTGTGTTTTTGAAAAGACTTTCCTGTCCCCACTTACTGAGTTTGGGTTTCTGCTGTGGAGCTGCCTCAATATACCTGTACTCAGTTTCTTTGGGCTAAAACTCCACTGGATGATGTGCTCCAAATCAGCTTTAGTTGAGAGCAACTGAAGCTCTCTAGTTGCTCAGAAGCCTTTAATCCACAGGACTGGATTGGATCTGACCTGCTCTGAAATTCCCAAATGCCTGTGCTGTGGATGTTGGGGCCTGGATGCTGCTGTTTCATTTTTCAGGTGCCTTGGCAGTGCTGAGCTCCCTTAGCTCGTGGGTGCAGGGAAAGGTGCCTGGAGCTGGGTGCTGTACATGTGGGGGGAAAGGAGTGACTCCAGTTGTCTCTGCTTTTCCTGTGCTGGGATATTTCCATCCAGTGGGATGGGGAGTGTTGGATGAGGGAGGAGGTCTCCTTGCATGCTGTTCACTGGACAGCCTTTTACTGCCTGGCTTCCTCTCTGCTCATTGCTACTTTCTGATATCCTGGGAAAACCTCCATACTAAATCCACCTGATCTGATTTTATTTGGGGAAAACAAACTGCTTCCCATCTGGCTCTGTCAGCTTTGTAAAGTCTTCTGTTTTGTTCAAGTTCAGTTCTTCTTGCAGACATGTGGAAAGATAATCACATCCCTGCTTTTCTCTCCTCTTTTCAACCCACCATGAACCTTCTGCTGCTGTCCTGCCTCATTTGTTTCTTCCTCTGATTCTCCTCATTAAATAAATTTCAGCCAGAATATCTTGTCAGATGAACAGTAAATTAATATATTTTAGCCCAAACTTCAAAAAGAAAAAAAGTATTTAATTGCAATAACTCGTGTTCTTGTCTCACCACGGTCAGTGATAAAATGGCTCTTGCCTTAATTGGGGACAAGAAATTGCTCCCCCTAATTTTGTGTTGCTTCTTAATTATCATTAATAACTTCCTTTCTCCGATTTGTGTGGCGAGCAGTTGTGCCAGTTGGCCGGAATCTTCCCTCTTTGTTGGTATAATGGTTAGGGAGATTTTGGGGCTGGAGGCCAGCAACCTCCCTGATTGAGCTGGGATAGGGAAGTGCCACATCCAGAAACTCTGCAATATAACACAGGAAATAACCCACCAAATGGCTATAAAATGCATTCATTTAGCTCTGATTTTTTTTCTGTTAAGTTCTGAAGAGAAAGCATATGGAGATTATCTTTCTGGTTTATATATTGAAATACAGGAGCTCAGGGCAGAATTGTAAATGGTGCAGTTAGGAGTTTATTTTGCAACTCATGGATATGTTTCCTTACCTTGTTATATGGCTGCTTCTAGGAATCGAATATTTGAAGTTTGCATTGCACTGCTTTTGATGTCTGGAAGCCTTTGGTTTTTTTTTTTAGATGATGCTTTACATCAGGTTTACAGTCCTGGTAGTTTAAAGGAAAGGGAGAATGTGATTTTATGACTCTCAGTAAGACCTTAAAACTTTGACACTCTCTTTTCCTGGAGGAAAAGATGTATTCTGGTCATCTACAGGCCTATGTTTTTCAGTGACAGCAGCTTTTGGTGGTGTCTGGAAAGCAAGGCTACTTGCTTTGATGGAGAGAGGGTTTTTGTCCTCATTGACTTTAGGAGAAAGAAAAAAAACAGCACTTCAGTTCTTCTTTTTTCTTCAGCATATACCCAGTGTCATTATACAATAAACATGTCATCCCCTTTTTCTCCTGAAACACCTTTTTCTTTGTCACTTGATGCTGTGGGAGCATTTCTGGTACTACACACTGCAGCATCTTTGTTCTGCAGACAACAGTGAACCAGAGGCAACACTGAGGCTGGATTTGAAGCTCTTCACTGGCAAAAGGAAAATCCAAACTTTACACTTGTATTTTAATGTGTGAGACACGACCTAAAGCACATCACAGAGTGGATTTTTGTTTGTTGTTTTCCAGTCGTACATCCTAGCTTTGTCATGTTCCCATGACCTGATGGAGTAGAAATGAGTAATTTCTGTATCTGGAGGGCTCTAGCACCTCGTTACCTGCTAGGAATGTCTTAATGCCTCTTGTGCCATTCCTGGTTTTCCAGGTGTGATGACCAGCCCTCTGCATTTCAGGGCATCAGAGGTCAGCCTGTGCTGGGACATTGACATCCCACTGCCTGGGGGCACAGCTCTGTCCTGGCTGAACCTGGCTCCAGCAGATGCAGGTGCTTGCCTGCACCTCCTGGGCTTCCTCTGCACCTGAGGCATCAGGAGCTGGCTCATGTCTTCGTGGCCTATTTGTCACCCTGAGACCGAGCCAAAGGAGGGAGAGGAAATTAATAAATGTTAATATATGCTGGTTTAATTGAGAAGCACTGTTTTCATCAACTGCTGTTTGAAGAACAGGCGTAAGTATGTTTGTAAGCCCAAACAAATGTTGGCTTTTTAAAGCTGTTGCACAAATACAGGGATCTTGCTGTCACTAAAGAGGTTTAGAGCTGTGAGCCCAAACTCCATGGACGAATAATGTGGCTGGGATTCAGTAAAGCCTATTAAAGATACTATTTTTCTATTCAGTAGCTTAAGCCAAGCTTAAGCCAAGTCAGCCTTCAAATCCTGAAGTTGTGCCTTATTTTGTGTGTTGTTCCAGCACACAGCCCTCAGGGTTCTGCATTATTTGGAACAAGCAGAAATGATCTCCATCTCGTTCTTGTTTTTAAGAGCATGAATGCGTTTTTCCTTCAGACCTTTCAAAGGCTTCACCTCTGGTTGAAGAGAAGAAAGAGATTGTTCTGCTGCTGACAGAGTTCAGCTGTTTCTGCTTTTCTTCCTCACCATCTCCAAGGCAGAGGAGTCTTGGGGCAATGATTATGACACTGGGGGGGATAGGATCCCTGAAAGCAAAAATGAGACTTGTGTTCAAAAATATTTGAGAGAAGTCTTTTTGCTTTGTTAGGGAAACCGGCTGAGGCATCCTTGCATCCTGAGGCTCAAGTGACATTTGCCTTAGAAACATTTTAAAAATTGTTTTTAGGTGAAATGAAGGTCATTTCTGTAAATTAATTACACTTGAGACTTGGAGAGCAATGCAATTTAAAAGTTATAAACCAGAGCCGCCTTTCCAGATTGGTGGAAACATCTGAAGGCTGCAGACCTATTTCTAAATGTAGTCATGGTTACTTGGTTTTTGTCTTACGGAAAGGTTTGTGCCTAATCCGCTGGGCAGGTAGGAGAGATAAGACCTGTTGACTACAATGTGTAGCTGGAAGACCTTGATGGAGTGTGCATGGGGAAGGGATGCAAATTAATAACTAAACATTACTTCAGAGGGTGAGTTCACGCACAGCAATGTGCATGCAGAGCATCGCCGGCTTTCTCTGCGTGCAGACCCAAAATTGGGTTGTTTTGTCAGAAGTGTGCTGCTCCAGGTACAAGAATTAGCATGTCCTTGAGCTCAAAGTGAGTTCTGTGCCTGAAAGCAGGTTGTGAGGGTCTTTGTGTTCTGGTTGATTAATTCTTGTGGTTTCCTATGGAAATGGCCCTGTCATTATTTCATCGATACCAAAATTAAAGCGTGGCCCCTACTCAATAGCAAGAACAATGAGCTCCTTGTGAGACACCATGTAGCACTGGCCTTTCTGAAGCAGAACAGCAGATCCAGATCTGTAATATTAGGCACAGCCTGCTGATTGTGCTGTCTGAGATCTCTGCAAGCTGGGTTTCTCTAACTGAGATAACCCTGGAGAAACAGCCTGTGCTGTGGCTCTGCTCTCCCCAAGAGAGGAGACAGGCATCCCTTGTCACTGCCCAGGATGCTCAGGGCAGTGCATACTGTGAAAAACGAGGTTCACTTTCTTGGTGGAATTAAAAAG
This sequence comes from Polioptila caerulea, assembly GCA_013397295.1. NCBI lineage: Eukaryota > Metazoa > Chordata > Aves > Passeriformes > Certhiidae > Polioptila > Polioptila caerulea. Next base: position 374,574 of record VYXF01012893.1, on the reverse strand, counting down.
GTTTAATAAAAGACAATAAGGACAAGGCAATAAAGCAAAATACATGGCCGGGGTGTCTCTGGGTGAGAGCCAAGAGCGCGCCCTAGCTTAGAACACACTTCTTTAAATGGACTAACATGTTGCATATTCATAGACCCTCCTGCATTATTTAAAAACATTTCTTTGAGTTTCCCAACCTATCTCTCTGCATTTCTTTTAGTTTTAGTCTGTTGCAGATCTTCTGATAACTGATGATCAATAAATTCCTTCCCTGGGGGTCTGGTTTCTGTCACATCTTCTTCATCCACATAGGATAATCCAAGAATGCGAAAAATTTCCTGACCATCCCTTCCCCGCTCTCTGAGATAGTGGTGTGAGGAGCTTTTGTGGCTATTTCCAAGTTTTTGCCAACAGCAGAAATAAAAGAAATCACACTCATACAAGAAGGTTTCTCCACACTACACACACAGCATTCCCTTCGATATCTGCGAAGAGCCGACTTTACTATACGCGTTTATAACACGCACACTCGCCTTCCACCCTCCTCCCTGCCCGACCCGGGGTTTATTTTACCCTGCCCAGGGTTCCGTGGCGAGTGCAAACCTTGCAGGACTGAAGCGGGTCATTGAGCGCGGGCTGGGCGTGCGCTGGCTCGGGCTCTGTGCGCGCACAGACCGCTATTGAGCGGGGCGGCACAGACGCCGATTCACGGGCAAGGGGCTGGCCAGCAGCACCCTGCGCTGGGCACTGTGCAGGGAACAATTTCCCCTCGGGGAAAAATGGGCCACTTGAAAGGCATTTGTGTATCAAACCCCAGCTGAGGGCCTGGGGAACAGAAACCCGAGTATGGGGACTTGTTTTGTTTTGCAAGTGGGCAAGAAGGGAGTTTTTGTGACTCTAAGCAGATTCATTTCACTTTTTTGTTTTGGTTTGTTTTTTGTTTCCCCCCCCCACCCCTCTTGCTAGTTCATTTAGCAGCATTAAATCAAAATGCAGGAAGCTGCTGGCTGTGCTCATGCAGTGTCAGGTATTTCAGACAGCCTCAGTTGTGACCAAGAGCCCTTGCAAAAATCTTAACTGGGCAAAGCACTGCTGGAAGCCAGAGATTAATGGCATTTCCCAAGTAATTTTTTTGTTGTAACAGACCAGCCTGGACTCAGTTTCTTCATGCAGGGAAAAGCCCATTCTTTTTCCACATCATTCATTTTTATACAGTTTTCACGGACCTCGTGTTTAACTCCCATTGGCTAGTAGTTTTCTGGCCACCTAACTCATTGATTGGTTTGTGTGGACGTGCTAAAACACTCAGATGTTCAGATATCTTCTTCACTGATTCTCTTGGGACAGATCTCTTGTTTCTCACAGGTGCAGACTATTTTTCTCACCAGAACAGTTCGTTGTGTTAACTGGCTTTTTGTTCCCAAGGTTGTTTTTACAAGCTACTTCTCGCTTAGCTAGAGTAGCAGGGCCTAAACCTTATTTTATAAGACCTTTCTTTTATAATCTCTCTATCTGTCTGCAACAATTTTTTGAGTAAATAGTCCTATGTGCTTATTTTTTTTATCACAAATAGCACCAGGAAACCTGAGCAGATATTTCAACCTCATTTCCTAGGTGCTTTGATATCCAGGCTACAGAAAAACAAGGAAGTGGAAAAGTAATCAGATGTGCGTGTTGCTTTTCAGAAAACATCAGTTTTCTTTCTTTGGATACACTTTTAAGTTAAGGAAATATTCCTTGCACGTAAGACTCATAGGGCCAAAACAAAATATTTCCAAAATAAGAGAACTGTTTTTATAGATTCATCATAGGATCAGAGAATGGTCTGGGTTGGAAGGACCTTAAAGATCATCCCATTCCACCACCTGCCATGGGCAGGGACACCTCCCACGAGCTCAGGTTGCTCCAAGCCCTGTCCAGCCTGGCCTGGGACACTTTCAGGGATGGGACAGCCACAGCTTCTCTGGGCAGCCTGTGCCAAGACTCTCACAGGGAAGGATTTCTTTCCTATAGCTAATCTAAACCTGACCTCTGCCAGTTTGAAGCTATTCCCCTCTGTCCTGTCGCTCCATGCTCTTGAAAAAGTCCCCCCTTGGCTTGACTGTAGGTACTGGAAGGTGCTCTAAGGATATTTGAGATGGTTTGCTTATATTTGTGGATAGCCAAAAGCCACAACCCTCAGGTATTAATTTTGGTGTAAGAAGAGGTGCATTAGAGGCTGGGGATGGCTTCTCTAAATGCCTGGGGAGGATCTCGTTTTGCTGCCTGAGGCTGATGGGGAATGGAAAGCAGTTGCTGCCTTAGGAAGGTGGTGACTGTGCCTGCAGCAGTAGGAAGGATGCACAGGACCAGCTGGGGAAAGTAGGATTTGCATTGCTCCCTGTCCCCAACATTCAAGTCCAGAGAACAGGAGAGTAAGCACTGGCATAAATGAAGCAAGGGGGAGAGTTTGGAGCCCTGAACCAAAAAGCAGTTAAAATTTGGAGGCTGGGAAGGATAGTTTCCATTTGGGGCTGCCCAGAGAGCCTGTGGGGTCTGCTGGGCAGGGGTGGTGGTCAGAGCGGGGTGAGGGAGACAAGGCCAGGAGGGGCAGAGAGGCAGCACTCCTGAGAGGAGTTTCAGGAAAGCAGAGCAATGTGCAGTATTTGAGGGTTTGGGAAGGAGGGAAGTGAACATTAGGACTATAAAACTCGATGCCTACTATGAGCTGCCTGCCACAAGTGCTCTGCAGAGAGCTGTGATGGTTATTTTCCCCCGTCTGTTTTTTAATTTATTGTGCCAGAAGCAGGAAGGTAATGCCCAAAGTCTAATGCAAAATAAAACAGAGCAGTTTTTGATTGTGTTGCACAGTCGAGTGGAAAAATGAGATAACTGGGACTCCAGTTTAAGGCCCTTTTGAGCCAAACCCGAGAGGAGCCTGGCTCCAGGTTGTGTGGTGGAGCCATTGGGGCTGCCTTCAGGAGGGGAGCTGAGTGAGGTCTCTCAGCAGCCTCTGACAAGGAGTGCTGATCAGGAAAAGTGAACTTTTTGTAGACTTTAGAGTGGCTGTGCTGTTGTGAATGCACCTTTACATGTCTGAAGTTCAGCTGCTTGTGATGGGCAGAGTCCTACAGCATAGCCTTACAAGTACTACTGGAGCTTATATAAGATTAATGGTGCTGCTGTCAGAAGTATTACCTAGATAAAGAAAAATTGGCAGATGGAATACTGGATTCTTTTTGAAAGGTTGGTAGGAAAAAAAATCCCGTCTTTTTTTTCCTTCCTCCAGGACTGAATTAGTCAGGATGCCTGGGAAATAAAACTGAGTCACGGTGTTTACTCTCTGTGGAAAGTAATGCTCTCTTTTCCCCTCCCTGAGGTTATGTTTTTACAAAGGGCAGTGCGTGAGCATTGCTGGCTCCTTTGGCACCTCCTGGTCCCAGGGGCGTGGGAATGTGCTGGCAGGAATGGCAGGAGGAGGTGGGGGCTGTCCTCCCATTGTGCTGCACCCATGGCATCCGAGTGGGGAAAGAAGGATGGGAAGAGAAACTGCTGCCTGGAGAATGGCCCATTAGACTTGGAGTTGAGGCAGTGCAGCATTGAGGTCTAAAACCTTGCTCAGACATGAAAAATTGATTTGGAAGCTGGCAAGCCCCAGCAGCACCTGGGGAGTTGTGCTAAATTCATGATTAAGAGGTGGCATCAGAACTGGACTTTGGGAAGGATTTCTTTGTAACAGAAGCAGTACAATTACCATAAATGAAGTCAGANAAAGAAGGATGGGAAGAGAAACTGCTGCCTGTGGCAGCTCCCATTAGACTTGGAGTAATGTGCTCTATTTATTGATTATGCTGAAGAAATAGTCAGAAAGAGAAGGCAAAGAAATCCCATCTTCCAGAGAGTTAGAGATGCCTGCATCTGTCCCTGAAAACCAGTTGTGCTCTTGGAGAGGCTTCCAGCAGGAGTGCCCAGCACAGCCACCCACCCTCTGGTGTTCTGGAGAATGGCAGCACGTCCCTGTTCATGAGGCAGTGCTGCATTGAGGTCTAAAACCTTGCTCAGACATGAAAAATTGATTTGGAAGCTGGCAAGCCCCAGCAGCACCTGGGGAGTTGTGCTAAATTCATGATTAAGAGGTGGCATCAGAACTGGACTTTGGGAAGGATTTCTTTGTAACAGAAGCAGTACAATTACCATAAATGAAGTCAGAAAAAGGGCATGGTGCCCTGGCAATGACTGGAGGATTTGCAAATCTCTGGCTCCCAAAAAATTCTGGGCTGACCAGCCCCTGGAGAGAGACAGGGTGCTGTGCATGGAGGGTTCTGACTGCCACGAGCATTTGTAGGTGAGCCATGTGCTCTGCTTGCAGGAACCTTCCTCTGTCCCCAGGTTAAATTGGTACCAAGCTGTCTGCAGCACTTCTTGGCCTCTCATGTGTTGTGCAGCATTGCTTTAGTCTATGGAGAAATTCACAGGAACAAAATGCCGCGTTTTTTTCACAAACTCTCCCTGGAAAAGTTGTCCCTTCTTCTTTGGCAAGCTGGCTTGCAGAGATGCCCAATCCCAAGCAGCGTGAGGCAGATATTCCCCAGAGATTTACACTTTCAGTATCACTCCTGAGCACCCAAATGCAGAGGAACCTGAACACATTATGCAGCTGCTGACCTTGATCGGATTCAAAATTATCTTAAACGTTAAACAGTAGCAAGCATGACTTTTATTGTGGGAAGTATTTTATGTGGCAGCCAAGCATGGTTGCTGTAGTCTGGGGTCTGCGTTTGACTTTATTATGCTTCAGGTTTTCCCAGTTAATTTATCAAAATGACATGCAGCTCTGGGGGGCAGCTTTGTGGTATATGATTGACTAAATAATGCTCTGCATTTCTGAAAGGCATTTAAAGTTACTGCTTTCACACCAGGTGTATTTGTTGTTCTAATGCAGGTCACTTCCTCTCCTAGTTGTGCTATCCTCCAAGCAGAGACCAGCAGAAGTAGTTTCTAACGACATAAAGTGGATTGCAGGGTTGGACAGTATCTGAAAAAGGTTGTTTTCTTATCCAAATGCTATTGAGCCACTTGCTCGGTTTCCTTTTGACACACACATCCATTTTCAGAGGCCATTAACAGATTAAATGGTGAATTTTGGTAAGAGGTTTGGAGGCAGCCATCACTTTGTGAAGTGGCTGCGGGCATCATAATATCCTTCTCATTTGATTTGAAATTCACCCCTTGCTTTTGGTAGAAAACAAAATAACTTTTTAGACCTCTCAAGTGTCACACGCGGCACAGCAATTTTAATTGTTGTCAGTTCCTGGTTACTAATGAAAGAACATGAAGTTTGAATGTCCTGCACATTTGTATTTCAGAAAAGTGCTGTGGAGGAAGGCTTGGAAGAGGAGCTGGAGCCTGGGCGGTTCTGATTAGCAGCGCAGCAAAGCGAGGATGCTGATGCTGTTTCAGGATGGGGCTCATTTCTTTTCTTCCCAGGGAACATTGGCATTTCTAGTTCATTAAGTTCCAAAATAGGATTTTAGGCAGAAATTCCAGTTTTTGACAAGTCATTTGTCTTTACACCTAGGAAAAGACCGTTTTCTTATTGTATTAGGGAATTTGGCAGGAGTGTATTCTCCTTCCCCAGTCATTCATAGTAGTTGCTGCACTTTTCTATGTGATGACACAGTTGTATGTAGGGGTTTCTTCCTTCCAAAACCTACTTTCTAATCTTTTTCTAGCAGCACACCTCAAAAGAGAACGATTATTTGGGAATGTGCCAAGGGTTAGGCAAGGACTGAAAGGAGTGAGAAAGTCAGAGAAGAGGCATCTCAGGAATAAAGTAGATTTTATTGGGGGAAGAAAGTGGATAACAGGTTCAACAATGTGGAGAAGTGGAGTTGCCTGGGGCATAGATTCTTTTTTTCTCTAAGGTAAAACTCAGAGCCTGGCTTAGGTCACGTTGTGTGTTGTGTGATCTGTTGGCCAGCACTGGCTGCGTACCTTGGAAGGTCGACACAGCTTGATGACTGGGTGAACAGCTGTATTACTGTAACCATTTCTATTTTACAGAAGCCAATGAAGCATTTGTGAAGGCCTGAGAACAAGGTTGAGAGGAGAGGCTATTGGTGCCAAGAGATACAGTGAACAATAAAGGAGCTCAGGGTACGGGGGCACGCCGCTTTCAGATCTGACCTGAAGCTGCAATCAAGTGTTGAGAGTGCTTGGCACTGTGATTGTTTCAGTTTGGAGGTCTGTGGTCATGGGTAAGGCAATTTGGAAGTGAGACAGGTGATGCAATACCATCCCTGCCTGAGAGAGTACGTCCCTCCTGGGTTTTGGAGCCTCAGCACACCTACAAAGCCAGAGTCGCTATTGCTTTAAAAAAAAATAACACTTCCTATAGGCAACAGAAAAATACAAGCTCAGAAAGAATTGTGGGAGTAGTTCTTGCAGACAATGCACAGAGATTTAAGCGGGCTCCAGTTGACATTAATAGAGGGGTGTAGTGATTCTTTTCATCCCTTCTCTTAATTGCAGATGCTTTTTGCAAATCTCTCGAGGGTGACATCTGGTCCTGGTAGGAGGCTCTAAAACTGTAGGTTTTCTTTGCTGCCACTGTGCACTCTGTGGAGTCTGCTCAGTCTTCCTTGCATCATTGAAAATGGGAGGTTTGAATTCAGTGAGTGTGGGAATTGGTGATGTAATCAGAGGAGCTGTACCTTGCTCCAGTCACACAAATGTCTCTGACCACTTTCAAGCAAACTCTTCAATGTCTGTGCCTGTTGTAAGGCTAAAAGTCAGTGCCCCATGACATGCTCCACTTTGGCTCCTGTGGCATTTGCACTGTCTGCAGCTGCTCTAATAGATTAGATTGTGTGTGACTCAAGTGGGAAGTGGGGCTGATCTGACAATAAATGTGTATTTTAAGTGTAGCTGTTGCATTGCATTAATGTTGTTTATCTTGTGACGGTAGCCGTGCATTGGCACATGACACGAGTGATATTAATGATGTGGAAAACGGCAGGGCTTTCTAAGGGGCTGTGCTGGGGCTAAGTCAAGTGTAGTGTAATTGGAGGAGTATCTGGTCTGCTGATAAAATAAAGGCAGCTAATTGCCCACGCTTTTGTCTTCTTAGTCTTTCTTACTTATGGAAGACTTTTCTCAGCTTGGTTAATGTATTCCTTTCAGGAACTTACTTGTGTGCTTTCACACACAAGGTAACCTGTGTGAAAGCATTTGCAAGATTAATTTTCACTTAGTCTCACGAGAATTGGGGAAGATAAGACAATCATGCATGTTCCCATTAGTTTTTTGGCTATATTTGCCCATTGGGCTCTTTCTAAGATGCAGAAGCTGTAGATAACAAACCATGCAGCACGTTGTACCAAGTTAGCTTCTTCCCACGTACAAGGCCCATTAGGAAATTTTCAGCTATCATTTATTGAAACAGGAAGTATGTTCTCCTTTTGCAATAATTTATTGGCCGGTTTGTAAAGGTTGCTAGTTAAATTTGTTGGAGTGGGAGGGCTGAAAAATGGGAATGAACAAGCAGCCAACTGAAAAGCCAGCCCTTCTCGCATGAGCCGTGGTCCACACCATTTTCCAAGCAGGAACATCAGTAAAAGTCAGTTATTGGTGTTGGTTTTCTTTCATCGTGTTGGAAGAACCAGATATAAAAAAATACGGTTCCTGTTCCACTCCACACACTCTGAGATTCCTGCATCATCTTCTAGTTAAATAAAAATGTTAAAGTCAGTCAATGTTTTAAAAGAGAGGATTTGTAAGCTTGGGTTTGGAATCTCTTTAGAGGGATACATTTAGTAAGGTAAAGAAATAATTATGTATAGATGTGTACTGTTATGTGGATCTCCATGAGTTTGTGAGGTCTGTTTCTGTGGAAATAACCTGGCATTGTTAGCATCTTCCTCAAAGATGCACGCCAAGGTTCTGTTATTTATTAGATATTTTTCTTTTATTAAAAAAAAAGGATTATAAGATTTTTGCCAGCCTGTATCACATTTAAGTCTGCTAAATCCCCTGTATCTCTCAGAGACAGAATCCCAGAGGCCTGGAGGAAAGTGTTAAACCTGTGAAGCTGACGTAAAAGATAACATGGCCACAGGCTTCACCCTGAGCTCTAATAGTGAGAGACTGCCTTTCCCACCAAGGTTTACAGTTTAATATCCCTCCCGAGACGTGCTGTCATTAACCGTGACTTTGGAACCAAATCCTGTGTCTTGTTCTATCTTAGGGACACTCTGAGGGCTTACAGTGTTTATAGTCTGGAAACCAGAAGTTTCATGGCATTGTGGAGATTGCAGTTCCTGCAGTGCATTAATTCTCCTGCTCTGTCAGCTGCAGTGAGATGAGGCAGAGCTCCTTCACTTGTACTGCACTGCTACTCCATGAAACACCAGAAAAACTGAGTAGAGCCTCAGGATTACTAAACTGGGGGGGAAAATTACATTACTTTTGTTTCTGGAGGATGCAAAGTTTTGTCAGCTCCTTGTGTTACCGACCAGTGCCATAAAAAACTGATGTTGACTCCTTGGTAGTCCTTCCTTTATATTTTCTTCGTAACAGCCTGTGTACATTTTGCCCGCTGTAAGCACTGCTGACCCACTGCGGTCACCAAAGAAAATAAGAAGGGTCACAGAGCACTTTGGAGTGGTATTTTCTGTGTTTGTGGAGCCCACACTGCAAACCTCCTGTCCCTGATTAATGTCTGAGTGCAAGAAGAGTAAGAGCAAGGATCAAGTCATTTCAGAGGGTAAACCAGTTTTGAAGTTGTGAAGACAAGTTGCTAGGAGGCAAAAGAGAGGCAAAAGCTTAGAAAGCAGAGTTTAAGCTTCCACCCGCTGTGGTTTGAGGACTTTTCCTGGGGAGGGAGCAGCCTCAATTGATGGCATCCCTCGTTCTTCCTCTCCCCTGGGGAAGCTGTGCTTGTCCATGAGTGTTGTGGTCTGTTCTTCTGGGTCTAAGTCAAAACTGAAATTCGATTTACAGTCCCAACGTAACTGAATAGCCGAGGCTGAAAAGCAAACCCTGGGTAGAGCCGGATGGAAATTTTGTGTGTGGGCTGTGGAGTCCTGCCGTGTTTAGTAATAATATAACAGGATGGAAGTTAAAAATAAGCAACTTGTGTAGGCTAGCACCTGTGACAACTGTAGTTTTGCTCTGGTCATGAGATGATCACTGTGTAACAGGCCCTAACCACAGTTTCTAATTCTGTAATTCCTCAGCAATTGTAACTGTCAGGAGAGCTCAGTGTAAGCTGTTGCATAAACTCTTGTAACGTGGCTGGCTAAGACAGTGACAATGGATGCTGCAGGAGTAAGGGATGTCTGACTGTGGCATCCCATATTTATATCTGCCTCAAACCTCTTATTAACCTTCCTGTGATGGATCGTTTGCCTTTCTTACTCAGGAATGCACGTGGGCTTGTGCTCAGCTCTGAGTGTGTTTGCAAATCCAGCTGAGCCCTGTGGGAATTAACTGTTGCTGAGCTGTGTGCTCAGCTGAGACCTGCACTCAAGGGCCACTGCTTTTGATCCACAAGTTTCTCTTCACGCTCAGCTGTCGTGATGTCTTTGCCTCTCATCCACATCAAATGCCTTCTATCCCAGGATGGCTCTGCCAGACCTGTCCCAGGTGCTCTGCCTTGTCTCTCAGATCAAAGAGTCCAAGAAAAAGGAGGTTTTCCTTAGTCTTTGCTCTTAGTGATGCCAGTGAGGAGCCCTCACTGTGTGAAAGGCTCTTGGCCACAAACTTTTGCTTTTGGCTGCCATCTGTGAAGATTTAAATTAATATATTTTACAAAATATATAAATATATATATTATTTTTATATTATATATTTATCTTTATATATATGGATAACTAATATACATTCATAATATATATCATATCCTTATAAATATATATTTAATTATTCATAAATATACAAATATTTATATATTTGGAACTATATAAATATTTAATGATTAAGAATTGTACATTTTATTACTCACTTATTTACATTATAGACTATTATTTGCATTTATTATATGTATATTTGTTTTGCAGATGTGTATATTTATACATTTTTGCTTATGCATGCATGCTTTGTGCGTGTATTGATTTACACATTTTCATCTACATAAATACATATATATTGTTGGTTTTTGGTAAACAGCATTTCCTTGTTATGTTTCTGTGCACAAGGACTAGAAATGTCTACTTCAGGAGGAATCTACCTGAAGAGGATTAACATACAGAGGCCATAAATTATATAAAAAGCGTTTGTTGTTAAACTGTGATAAACTCAGCCACAGGGAAGCAGCTGGCACTTTATTGCCCATGAGTTCCTTTGTGTTCCCCTTAAGCTCCAGCCAGACAACGGCACATTTATAACTTTTAAAAAATTAAATGTAGAGTAGAAAGAGCCGCGTTGGATTTGAGATGCGAGGCGCTCCAGTGGGATTGCTCCGAAGTCATGCAGCTGGTTATGCATCCAGTGAAAGCCTTTCTTCCTCCTTTTGTGGCTGAGGAAACTGGGGGCAGTGGTAGGAATAAAAGCAGGACTTGAGGAATCCTTTTTCTGCTCTTGAGCTTTGCTATCTATCAGCAGTTAAATAGAAAGCAAGCCTCAGCAAATGAAACCAACTTGGCTCTAGCTACACATTTGCTGTGGAATAACTTCATGGGCAGGTTTTTCTCTCCTTCTGGAGAAAAGGCACTCTGAAATCTCAAGGCTCAAGTAATTTTTCTCTGCACTGAGAAATGGCAGGCAACGCAGTAACCTTCAGAACAGGTGAGTAACACCAGTTCTGTGTCAGGAAGCCATATAGCTGAAATGGTTTGGCCAAAGGAGCTGGAGTCGGGGTGCATACAAAATATTCTTGGTTACAACTCAGGTTTTATAGGCGTGTAAAAGGAATGGAGCTCTCTCTGCAGGGTTTTAAAGGCTGGTGGAGTGAGTTACTGACAAGTTGTCTTGGGACTACTAAGGCAAGTCTGGAAAGTGTCTCTGGAAGGGGTGAGTGTCCTGGTTTCAGCTGGGATGGGGTTCATCATCTTAGCTGCTGGTATAGTGCTGTGTTTTGGATTTAGGGTGAGAGCAACTCATCCTGAAACGGATGTTTTAGTTGTTGCTGAGCAGTTCCTACATGAAGTCAAGGTCTTTTCAGCTTCTCATGCTGCCCTGCTGGTGAGTAGAGTGGGGGGAACATAGAGCTGGAAGGAGACAGGACAGCTGACCCAAGGGATATCCCACATCTTATGGTGCCATGCTCAGTGTATAAACCAGGAGGAAAGCTGGCCAAGGCCACTGCTTGGGCACTGGTCAGCAGCTGGTGGACAATTGCATTGGGTGACATTTGTTTGGTATAGTTCTATTTTATCTTTATTATTAGGATTATTATTATTTTCCCTGTCCTATTAAACAGTCTTTATCTCAGCCTCTGAATGTTACCTTTTACCCCAGTTCTCTGTGCCATCCCAGTGTGGGGCAGAGTGAGTGAGCAGCTGTGAGGTATTTAACTACCTGCCAGCTCCACGGGTCAGTGGCTCTGTGCTGAAGTGTATTTGCATCCTGACCTGCTGTGAATGAACTCCTAAGTGTGGATGGGGGGGGAAGTGTGATGTAGGGAAGGTTATCCTGAAGGCATGTTTAAAGAGAATGAGCATGAGCAGTGGATTGAAGGTCTCCACTTTATGAGGCAGCGTTGCCTTTTCTTTGAACAACACTGGGGTGGTGGTGGTAGAAGTGCTTATATTTGGAAAAATATGAGCTGTCACCTGATGGGGAGCAGAAAGCTGTCCAGCTTTCTCCTCAGTTCTTCCAAACTGTTGTATTGTGGAATCCTTTCTGTGAAATTTACTGTGCCTTGCTTTAGAGTGCTAGGTTGCCAGTTTTGTATTTCCACTTGCTATGGGAACACAGTCAGGGGAGGTTAAGAAACTCTCACTGCCAATCTGAATCTCCTCATTGCCTACATTGCTCTGGTTCTGGTGCCAGCATTGTATTGAACAAGTTCAATTTGAGGATTTTGCTTCTTTGTTTTGTGGAAATTTATTCTATCTCCTTGGTAATGTATATGTAGGCAACAACTAAATGCCCTGTTAAACTTTATTTTCTGAATCTAAATAAGTTCAGTTCCTGAGTCTACCTGCAGAAAGTGGGCTCGATGTTTACTCTGCATACCTGTAGCTCAGCTTCTTTCTGCTTGAAACCATCTGTGCAAAGAAAGTTGCTGTGGCTCCCTCACCAGGCACTAACACAGGTCTTTCTCCACCTCTGCAGAGACCCTGCTTGCAAAACTGCCCAGCTGCCTCATGGTATTTTCACAAGAAAAACCAACAAAACCCAGCCAACCAACCAAAACCAAAAAAACCCATGGCAACAAAAGCCCCAAATCAGAACAAACCCAAAAAAACTCAAAACAAACAAAACCTCCAAGCAACTCCTGCTTCTTCAGTTCTTCCTTGTGATTTTGTCTTGGCTTTCTCACTGTGTCCTCCTGTGCAGCAATTTACTCCTCCACTCAGTTTCTAATTTCCTAGGTTGTTTTTTACCTTTTTTTTTTTTTTTTTTTTTTTGTTTGCCCCACATTTTTTTTTTTTTTTTGNTGGTGTCACAGATGTATTTTTCTTGCGTGAAATCTGCACATAAGTGCCTGAGTATCTTGTATTGTCCACGCTGCCTCTCTGCTGTTGCAGCCTTATTCCTGCTGGCTGAACTCCAGCATCATTCCCAACAGCTTCTCTAATCTTTGTACCATTTTGATGCCACTCTTCAAGGTGTGCTTCATGCATCATTTTGGTCAGATATTTACTCAGTGTGCATCCTGTAGATCCTATATCCTTTCATGCTTGTTGTAATTCTCAAATGTTTCCTCAATTCTATAATGTTGGGGTTTTTTCTCCTGTAGTGCTTGCTTGTAGTCAGAGAGAAATTGAGCAAAAACACCAGATCTGTTTCCCTTAAAAAACATCCTGTTTTGCTTTCTAAAGAATCAAAACTTCTTGGGCTTAAGCCCTGTTTTTCTTGCCCTCCTGTTCCACCACGTAAGCTCATCTGTCTGCTGTAAGCAGAGCTCAAAGGCAGGAGGGTGCCTTCACCTTCCACTCCTGGTGAATGCACCAGCAATCTTCAAGCAGCAGAACAGCCAACCAGGCAGGGACATGCTGATGTTCATCCACACCAAAGGAATACAGAACAGGAAAGGAGCAAATTCCAAGGAAGCTCCCTTGGTGATGTTGTTGTTGTTGTTGTTCTCTGCTTTTTAACTTCTCAGCAGGGATACAGGCTTTTTTGCATTCCTGCCTGGAAGCCGGCAAGCCCACGCTGGTGGTTTAGTTTTCTGTTTGAGAGCCCCTCCGAGCTGGCAAGGAGCCCTGCAAATCTTGCAGATACCATCCTCGAGACATATGTAGCTCTGTGTCTGAATTGATTTCAAACTGCCCTCCATAATCCGGATAATAATCTACTATTCACAATTAGATGTAGTTCCAATTTCTTGAATGCTCAAGCAATCATTTTCTTTGGTAATTGAGTTCCCCGTAGAATTCCGCTATTCTGATCTCCTGCTCGGAAAACTAAGCATATTAATTTGAAAAGCTGCATCAGTGCCTGGCCAGGACAATGGCAGCAGAATAATTGCATGGAAATCTCTTACAACAGGTTTATTTTCATCTAATAAAGCTTTCCCTGGTGGTTATGTTGCATGCCATGAATATGATACAAGCTCTAAGGTCTGCATGTGTGTGCTTGCATGGGCAACTGGGTTTAAGTCTAGGATTCCAAGATACCTTCGTTATACTTTTTGTAAGCATTTAAAGATCAATTTTTAAAGTATTTACCATTCTGTCTTTCTTTTTCATGATGAATTTTGGTTAAGGGAAAGGGGTCTGAGAGGAGAAGTGACTACTTCTCCCTGCAGGATTTGTGCACATATAGTATGCATTTGCACACACTGGAATAAAAGTTATGTTTCAGTCTCTAAGTGGAGATGAAGTTGAGTTCTACTAGATGCAGGGCAAACAATTAATAAAGGACTAGAGGCCCTTACAAAGAGCTTACAACTCAGAAAAGCACCAAAGCAAAGCAGAAAACAGGTGCAGAGGGGTGACTGCCCCTGGTGTCAGGAGCCTCAGCCCTGCTCCGTGTCAGTGTGGTTGGGGTTTGGTTACTGTGAGTATAAACCTTGATCAAGCTTGTCAGTGCTCACCTTGTCTGGTTTGTAGTTTGACTAGGAAATGTAGTTCTAGTTCTGCAGTTCAGAGTGTTGTCAAACACCCTTTCTTCTCCTAGGGGGTTTGCCCATGGGGAATATCTGTGTGTGCTCAGACCAAGGAGCAAATGCCATTATCATGAGAGATGTGTCTAGAGAATGGTCTTCAAACATTATTCTTTAGTGCTTTTGAGCTCTGGGCTGGAAGTTGGTGAATGGTGGGCGTACTGTGTTTCAGGTTTCATGGGGTCACTCTCAGTATTTGTTACTATTATTATTACCATCCTCAGCATTATTAGGGTTATAGTTTGTTGTTTCACCTGCTGGGGTATTTCTCTTAAATAAGAGAAGATGTGAAGAAGATTAAACAATTATAAGGTGATAGCAGGATCCCTCATATGGAGATGGCGCTCATGCTTGTCTTTTATTTCTGGATGGGACTTCTGTTTTCTCCCCTAGCAGGGTAAAATGCATAGTCTGGCATTTTCAGAGGGTCTGTGTGGCCAGCTCCTGTTGGAGTTAACTGGATTGTGTGAATCTCTGTGTCTTGAGATCCCAAATGTGTTTTGGGCCTGCTTCCCTTCCCTGTCTGTTTGGTAGTTTGATGGACTTAATGAGGCCCAAGGATGCAAAACTAGGCCAACAACTTGAATCAGGGTGAGAGAAAAAACATCAGAAATGTGTCCCACAGTGGAGCTGAAGTATTCCAGGGATGCAGAGTTAGTTATGAATGAAAGATCTTTCCTTTTCAGACTTGCTGCACCGCCCACTTTGTAGCACACTCTGTAGATGAATGCCTCCATAAATATTCAGTGTATGCCAACAGTTAAGGAGCACAGTGGTGTTAGCTTTCTGTTATTTACAAGGAGTTGCTGTAGAGTTTTTACCCAGTAATCCTACAGCTGCACCATTTCATACAGAACCTTCAATTCCTGGCAATCAGATGAGTGATGTTTCAGATGTCACATTTTCAGAGGAAAACTGGAAGTGCAAAGCCCTGTTTAGAACCTCTCCTTTCCTCTCCCACTAATACCGATCAGCTAAAACTGTTTCCAAAAAAGTCTTATTTTCCTAGTGCAAATGTTAAGAAATGCCAAAGAAAGATCTTCCCTATAACCTTAGCTGTATATGAACATATAGACCCAAGGAAAATACAATGTATGTACCAAGCCACCCCTTTGCTATTACATTTCCACTTGCTGGGTTGGCTTAATGGGATGTAAAGACAAGAGGCTGAATATTGAGGCACTTTTCTTCTGCTTCTATCAGTGAAGTCACTCTCAGTTTCTGCATTGCCTCCCTTCCACCAGACATAAATATCCTTGGCAAAAGCACATTTATTACATATACAAAAAACAACCCATCCCTGGCATATTTATTTTCTTTTTCCTGCCTCAGTTTATTGGATAGTTGAAAAAGCTACCTGTGCCTGCCCAGGTATGTGTATAGATGTGGCCTCATAAATGTTTAACTATTATTGAAGGTGGCATTTTATGTAAAGCAGAGGCTAAGCTGCAGAAGCCAAGCTGCTCTTTTTGCCAGTGGGTTTTCCCTGGTTCCTGCTGTCAGCAATGCTGATGTTCTTCTTGGTATGTTCCACATCTCTTTCCTGTTGGTGTATATGATCCATTGCTACCAATCTTGACAAAATAGTTCTGTGGGAGGACTTAGTGTTTCCCCTGCAGCAGCACCCACACTTCCCTCCTTGCCCACTGCTTCTCTGTGAATGAACCTCTTGGTTGGTGTAATTCTGTTCTGTCTGAATTGTGATGTTGTGCACACCTGTGCAATGGGCACCTCTTTGTGTTTTTGACTCAGCAGAGGTCTCAAAACCCAGTGAGTGTGAAGCAGTTCTCCTAATCTAGCCCTCATGCTGGAATGGGAGTTGGCATCCTGTTTGGAGAAACTGCCTTTGCTTTTATGTGACGGACTCCTGTGGCTCTAGCCCCAAATTAACAGAGAAATGAAAAGGTTTGCACATTCTGGATTTGAGGAATCAGAGGGGATGATAGGTTAAGGAAAATTTACATTCCTTTCATCCCCTCTCTGATGTATTGGACCCCAGAGAGTAGATGAGCTGTCCTTAGGGCTGGCAGCAGCATTCTTTCAAAGAAAAACCCTTCTGTCTTGTTCTTAGAAGAGAGACAAAGCATGGCATGTTGGAAGGGGCATGGCTGAGAGGGAGAAGAACAAATTACATATGCTGAAATAAAGGTGCTAACAAGTTCAACCAGGCCAGCCAGGAATTCCTTGATGTCATCTATGGTTGTGTCAGGCCTCTGTATAAAACACTTGAACTTAACAGTGGACTGTGGAGTTCAGCTGGCTGTTTGGGTTTTTTTTTTTGTTAGATTTTTTTCCCTTTCTGTTTTCTCTTTTTTTTTTTTAAACACAACAATGGTGTTTTTTATAGCAAACACCAGAAACTGTATATGTACCCTGCACCAAGAGAATATACTTGTTAATATATTTTGGCATTCAGAAGTAATCTGTGTCAGGTATTGAGTATCTGCTTTCCACTCTGCTGGCAAGTCCGGGGAAATGGCAGGGCATTGGAGAAGCATTGATTTCTAGCATATGTCATTAGAATTGCATTATAAAGCTTGACACCAGGTCTGTCTTAATCCATCTTTTCACATCCTTTGGAGGGGAGAGAAAGAGAGATGAGTGCTGTCAAGCCACCGAGTGTTCAAAGCTCCCACACCTGATCACAGGAGTGCCAGGGCATAGCTGTTCTTCCCAGCTCAGATCCCTGATCAAAAGGGAATTGAGATGCCTTCCTGCCAGCCCTCTGCTGACTTTGGCTCCTGCAGGGGCGAGGGATGGCCATGGAGATGTGTCTTCCCTCACTCCTGGTATGACAGGGAGTGTCATCCAGCTCCCTATGGACAGGTAGCTGTTGATTTAGCCGACTGCTCGCTTGCCATTTCCTACCAGTAGGCACTCCAAATGTGATGGAGAGAAATGCAGCAGTAAACCTGAAGGACAGGATTGGGTGGGAGTTGGAAGAGTGCTTGTTACTCTTGAAAATTTGCTTGTTTTGCTTTGGCTAAATGGGCTTTAGTGGGATGAATCTTGCAGGATTTAAGGAGGTAAATCCTGGCGGCTGCTCTCGTCCTCACGGTGCTGCCTGGAGTGAAGTGTGCAAACATAACCCTGTTCAGTTCTGAGGTGACTCAGGGGGATTTCAAATCGGGTTACTTTCAGATTTGTTCTTTTTTGTTTGCATTAGAAGGTTTTTTTCCACTTCAGCCTTGTGTTTTACAGCCGCTCCTCAGAGGTCTGATGCTTTCAGTCGTGCCTTGCTCAATCTGCAGTTGTGTATTCATCTTTGCCAGCTTCAAGAGGAGTAATATGTCATTTCTGCCAGCATTTGTCTGCCTTGCCTAAGACAACTGGCCACCTTCTCAGTGGCAAGTACCTAAGGATCAGTGAGCTCCTGGCTATGATGTGTCAAATACTGACAATATAAATATGAACTTCACATATGTGTGTGTGGATGAGCACACACCTTATGTATGTGTAGGTACATGTAGTATAAATGAAGGGATGATTAAAAAGAAAAAAATCAACTAACCAAATGTATCTTTCAAGAGACCTAATTACAAAGAAGCAACAAGCTGTCCCTAATTAGACCAGATGACATGGTAACCTTAGTTTTTAACACTCCTTGACTCTAGATCCTCAGCAGTTGTTGGAGTTAATGCAAAGACACAGCTTTTGTTTAGTGTATAAGATCAGAGCTAGGAGTTTCTGGAATGCCACAGTTAAAGAAGGCATATTCAAGCTGTTGGTAGCTTGAAAAATAATAAAGCCTGGAGCTATACAACCTGTTAAACATCAACATCCACTTTCAAGCCAAAAAGAAAAATATCCTGCTCTTCATTAGAGAGAGGCCAATGCTGAATGAAAAATTAATTTTTTGTGGATATATTTAAAAATAAACCATCTTGGTGTGAATTCGTTCCTGACACCTAAAAATTACCCTATTTTTGTCAAGATAAACTTGTTGCTCAGTCATCTGACACTACTTACTTCAAACAGGGCATTTCTTCCAGCAGTAAATTGACAAACCCCTTTTATCCTAATGCCAGGGGCAGTGTGGGTGTGGTTGTGGGCAAGAGTGATGGGGAACCTGCTCACAGTCACTGGGGACTCAGGTAAATTTGCTGGAAAGCTTGTCTCAGCACGAGTGAGAGTTACCAGCAGCTTGTGTACACTGAGAGGGAGAAATCCAATGATGGGGGAAAGAGAGGGAAGTGGGAGCTGGAGTATTTGCATGCTGCAAATACACCGTGGTTGAATCTGAGGAAAGGGTAACTTTGGGGATCCTGGATGCTTGTCATAGCCAGCTATTTTCCATCCACAGAAGTGGTGGTGGTGTCTTGGGTCGTGTTTTCCTCAAAGGTGAGGCATGGTGGATTTTAAATGCAGTCGTTTGCTCAGCAAGGCTGTGAGCGCAGTGCTTGTCAACTGATCTTGCTTATTGAAAAAATGGTCATGACAGTAAAAATAGGAATTCCAGACCCAAACTAGAGAAGCTGGATATAATAAAAATATAAATAAAATATACATAGAGGCCTCGGGGGACTTTGCATCTCTTGTAGAAGCTGAGACCAGCTGGTTTGTGCCATTTGAGAGTTGATTCAGTTTGTTGCTGACCAGTGTACACAAGTGGCACTGCATTAGCAGGGTTAAATGCTATTTCCCAGGGCTTAGGCTCAGTGCAGACCTGAGCTTGATTTGACTTCAGGACGCAGAGCTGAGATCAGCTTGGCCAGAGGCTCCCTGCTCTTATGCAGGCTGCAGGAGACCCTGGGGCTGGTCTCTTGTGTGGTGGTTGTACCTTGCCAGGTTGGGCTGTATAAGCACCAGGTACTATGGTTAATCCTCTCTTCTCTTGGTCACATGGAAAAATGGCATTTGGGTTGGTCTTATGTTGCTCCAATATCTGCTTAAATGTTCTTGACTGATGAAAAATTACAGCTTCAGTGAGGGGGGATCATACAGAGTTCTTCCTCATTATACCAGATCAGCTTTATCACAGAGATAGGGTCACATATCAGCACTGCAGTATTTTATGTATGTGCATTTTTCTCCTTTAGAGGGCTTGAGCAGCTGTTTTTGCAACTCAAAGATGTGTGAAAATACAGCAGGAGGCATTTGAGAAAGAAATTGGTAGTGAATTTAGACACTAGACAATGGGATTTCAGAGGTAGGACACAGTTGCCTGTTTTGGAAAAGTACGTTTCTGTCAGTAGGTTTCATACCCAAACTGAAGCCACCCAAAATAACTAGATACTGAAATGTAAATCTTGTTATTAATCTCAAAAGCTGTGAAACATAATCATCTCATCGAGAATTATGGCCCTTAACAGCTCCATCTCAGACTGCATTATTAGCTGAATAGCCTCATTTTGCTGGACATTTAACCTTATATACACATAATTTATGATGGATTAATTTAACAAGTTTTAAAACTTCCAGAGTAGAACTGGGGTTGTGATCCCAATCCTGATTGTGAACAAGCTTTATTCCGATTTGCTGTGCTTCCCTTTCCATTGTGGCAGCTCACAATACCTGTAAATGCCAGCAGTCTACTCTGTGCTCATCCCACACAGGTCCAGGGCATCAGATCCACATCAGACCTGCAGCTCACCCCAGTTATGTGGTTGCCTGCAGACCAGGGTGGCCTTGATTGTTTTGATTCTCCTTGAAATGCTCAGTGGTTTCGTGCACGTGTGATATTTTTGGTTGTTCTTGCTGTTGGCAGACAGCTGTCTTTTGGTATGCAGGAAGTATTCAGATAGGTGAGCAGACAGGGAGGAGCAGGGTGAAGTGGTGGTGGGAGGGAAGAAACACTCAAATGGAATCACTCTGCTGTGCTCTCAGCAGGGAAAATCCTTTTTTTTTTTTTTTTTTTTTCTTTTTTTTTCCTCCCAGTACTGCTTTGCATTGACTCCAGCTACAATCTGGGGCTTGTTGCCACAAAGAAAGTAGTTTTTGTGGTAGTGGGTGCCTCAATTTCCAGCCTGTCCTTTTCCCAAAAATGCCCATATTCTCATTGGCATGCACGACTGCATCCTGTGACAGAGCTGGAAGTCTGCAAGAACACCTCCAGCCATAAGTAACCCCTCAAAAACCTGTAAGAAATTAACTCAGATTTTCTATCTAACTTGGATCATTAATTAATTCTATCCCTGCCCCCATTACACAATTAGAAATATTGCCAGTGTCCAAACGTGCGATTACTACATCTGTTAGGAAAGGGAAGAAACAAAAGAATTAATGTTGATGATAATTTATACTGACACACCAAGGATGGGGAAAGCACTCAAGGCACTGAAGACCTGGCTGGAGCTCTCAGCTGAGCATTTGGAACAATCTAATGATTTGGACATTGTTCTTCTTTCGTATCCTATTGTTTTTCCTTTACCCCCTGCTACCCAGTGACCCAAAAGTCTTTTAAAGCACACCAGTGTACTGTCCACACATCAACACTGGAAAATGTTCCAGGGCTTTAGAAAGACTTGGTTAGCAGGGAAGTCTTTGAGATAGAAATATATAAATCTTTAGTTTTTAAAAAATCATTTTTTTTTTTTAAATTTAGCTTTTTGAAGGACCTTACAAGGTTCTTCAATTGAGCATGTTGTGTTAATGTTGCTGTGCCTGCTGAGTGAGAATAGTTTCCTGCCTCTTTGCCTTCTTGCCTCTTCTGCATGGCAGAGGGGGCTGGTGCTTAGGGGGAGGAGGCAGCCTGGTCTCTCCTACAGCATCTCCCTCTACCCACAGTTGTTTTGGGGATGTGAGGTCCTTGCCTATCTATTGTCCAGTGCCTTTGGAGTCCCCTGGCACTACCCACCTCCCCAGCCCTGTGCCAACAGCAAGTCTCAGTGTGCAAATATTTTATCTCTTCTAAATCAATCTCCTCCTAATTTTACCAGTCGCCCCTGCTTCTTGTTCTGCAGCACTTGGCAAATTGCACTTCTTTAAGCTTATCCTCTGCATCTGTGTTTTTGCAAACCTTGGAACTGCAAACTCTTCAGCTTTCTGCCCCCAAACTGGATAGCACCAGTCCAAAGTCTGGACCCTTGGGCAAGGTGGCAGCTACATCCCCTTATGGTGTTCCTTGGCTTTGCTTAAGAACTGCAGCCTTCCCAAGACTGGCACTGCCCACAGGATGGGGACGTGCCAAGGGCTTGTGAAGCGGCAAAGCAACACCTGTCCCCCTCACAGTATCCCTCCAGATGATTCACAGCATTTTGTTGATTCTTTTTTTGGAGGCCACTGCACAATGAGCCAGTGATTTCAGAGAACTGTCAGTGATGGCTCCAAGATCTGAAGCTGTGCCTCCCACAACTTCAGCATTACACAGGCAGGGCTCAGGTTATTACCCCTATGTGTAAGCTTATCCAGTGAGGCTCAGCTGCCTCCTCCTTGCTTACTCTCTTGGATTTTTGACTTTCTGCTGGTGTTCTTCACCACTGCTGTGCCATTTGATTACTGGTTTAGTTTCACCTGCAGGCTCTGAGATTCCACTGTTTCTCCCTTCTCCAGGCCTGTGATGAAGGTACTGAATGAAATCTTCATGAATATGTACCCCTGGGGGACCCTGGTGCTGGCTTTTCTTGATCCCCAAACCTTTTGCTTCCTAACCAGCTTTTAGACCATAAAAGAGACTTTTCTTCAGGCCCATGACAGCTTAGTTTCCTTAATAATCTTTTGCATGAGCTTTGTCAAAGGCTTTTTAAAAATCCAATTATTTTGAAAATTCCTTTTATTCACACACCAGCTCACTACCTTGCATGACTCCAGGTTATTGAGGCAGGATTTCCCTGTGTAGAAGACATGCTAGTTCTTTTTCAATGAGGTCTTTCTTATCCAGATGACCAGGGGGTTTATTCTTCATAATGAGCTCTACCACCTGAGCAGGGTTGGCAATGGGCCTTGGTGATCTCCAGCTCCCAGGATCCTGACCTGGGCTATTTTACTGCAAAGGTGCTCCTGGTCCTTCTGGGGCTGGTGCCAGTGACCCAGCTGCCGTGAGGGGCAGTGAGGTGGTTCCAGCACTGGGAAGCTGCCTTGGGGGCAGCATCCAGGTCTCCTCAGGAAGTGTTTTCAGCTCCAAATGCTGAGAGAGACGCTTGAATCCTCTGGTTCTGCCAGACTTGCTGGTGACATTTGTTTGGTGGTGGATTCCTGGGCAGCCCCTGCAGGGCTCCCTGCTGCCTCAGCAACACGCATCAAAATGTCTGGATGCAACCAGGACCCTCCACTGCCCTTGGGAGCATTGATAGAGTTTTCTGTATCTCCTTCAAGTGTGTTAATCATCCTTTTTCCTTCTTTTTTTCTGGTGAAAGAGCTGCTCAGGGCAGTGGGACCTCAGAGGAAATGGTGGCCACTCTCCAGCCGGCTGCACCCTCACCTCAGGGATGGGCTGCTCTGGAGAGATCAGCAGGAAATGTCACCTTGGAACTCCCATTTCCTAAAGGGGAACATCACTGTGGCCACATGTTGCTGTCCCACAAAGGGTCCCAGAGGATCTGGCACTTCTGAGGCTCTTTCTGCCTTGGGAAGAACAGAGTGGCCATGGGTGGCCCCTGGGCTGGGGCAGCTCTGAGGGATTGGGTTTGTAACAGGCAAAGCTGGAGCTCACTAACAACCACATGTGTTTATCCACTGGGGAAGGAAACTTGTGAATCCATTCCAGAAACCATACGTGGAACAAATCAGAAAAAAAAAGAATAAAATTCCAAAGATTTGGAAATAAGAAACTTAGTCTCCGCACAGTTCTTCCTGTAGCTGCAGGAAACTTGGGGTGCATGCAGAGCAGAAGCCACAGTATCCCTGAAACTTCCTGGAGGCTCCAGTGAAGCACCATCAGCTCTTTAGTGTGATGGCTGTCAGAAAAGAATTCAAATGTGGCAGGTCTTGCATGTTGGCAGCTCAGCAGATGCTACTGTAAATATGATGTCCTGGCAAAACCACGTGATTAACACTGCTTCACACACTGGCACATAGAGAAATGCAAATTGAAAAAGCATTAAAAGGGTGTTGATATTGGTGTATTCTGTTAATAGCAGTGGTGGTGACTCCTGAGCTTTCTGATGAGTTTTGCTCACACACAAAGGTATGAGAAGGTGCAGTGCAGGTAGGTTTGCTGTGCTGCTCCCTTGTAGTCTTCTAAAAATTTGGTAAGCAGAGGAGGGATTTGTTTAGACCCCAGAGAGCAGGCAGAGGATTTGTTACCCTCCCATGAGTGATGGCTCATGGCATTGTGCTGGGCTGTGTGTGGTGTCCTTGATTTGGGAAGAATTTGTGGGCATGGTGGGAGAACCTGCCTGAGGTCATGCCTGTGCCCCTTGGCCTTTGTCTTAATGAGCAACTCTCCCTTTTCAGCTTGGGAGTGTGGGAAGGGGGAAATCTTGAGGATTAAAGATGCTGTGCTTTCTTTTTGATTTCTTCTTATCGATAACTCCTGACGATGCAGCGGCAATGCATATTCCCTATGAAACATTAATAGCTGCAGGCCTCTCGTTACTGAGGCAGCCTTCTGATGCCCTGACAGGGGAGCCAGCTGGCAGGCAGTGGGGCTGCAAGTCAGGATCAAGATATTCCTATCGGTGCAGAGGATGGCTGGCCCTTTCATGTTCTTGCACTTAATTCTGCACAGCAGTGCCACACGTGCCTTTAAAACTAGGCCACAGCTTCAATAAGCGGTGTTTTGGAGCCTTCTCAAGTCAGTTTGTGCATCAAATCCTTTTCTTGCTCCTTTAGTGAGTTTAGTTAAAGTGATCCTTGTAAGGAGCCTGTCCAGTTTCAGGAGATGATGGAGGGTTTTGCACCTTTCAGGCCTCTGTGGCATATGCCAGGCTGTGATTCTGGCCACGCTCAAGACTCTGACAAGCTTTGCACTGTTTCAAGAAGGGGCAGGATGTTGCCTGACGTGTTCATACAAACTGGTGTGCTGGCTCATGGCTGTTCAAGTGTGCCTTTTGGTTTGTGTGCATGTTCTTTGCCACTGGATGCACCGACACATGAATTAAATCAGCTGTGATTTGTCAGACAATGGTGCTGCGCTGTGTCTGCTCGAAAGCTGAGTTGGTGCTGCACTGACTTGGCTGGGCTACTTGTTATATAAGTGAATTGGACTTATTGGACTAAATTTCATTGGGATAGCTTTCTTTTTTTCCTTCCTTTTCTTGATTTCTTGCTGGAAAATCTGTAGTCATATGGTGAGATAAATGGGAATATTGACACTACGGAATACTTGTCTCAAACTCTAGCAGATCAAAGCTTTCAGAGCCCTCTTTCTTCCTTTTGAAACTGAGCCCAAAATTGATCTGCAAAGCTTGTTTCCTAAAATTGGAACAAAGATGGTTATCTTTATTGAAACTGAAATTCTGATCCATAAAAATGTTCTTAATTTTAGGTGGAATTTCATTGATTTTTGTATGGCAAAGTCCCAGTTGGTTCAGCAGTAAGTTGATGGATGAAAAACAACCGAGGGAAGGTAGACAAAACTCTAGGTTTTCAAGGACTAAGAAAATGTTTTTCCTTTTGCTGGTGCCTGTTTCCTTGTTCCCATGATGATGGCTATTAGTGGATGGACCAGCTCTGAAGTTGTAGCCAAGCTATATGTTATATGCTGCAAGTGAAAAGAAATTCAGGAATAAATTTTCAAAAGTATCTCTAATTCTTGGTGGCTAGCTGGAGCCACTGGAAGAAGATTTTCTTTGCAGTGTCCTGAAAGGAAATTCCTTTAAAGCTTCTTTTAAATCAGGTGTTCCAAACTTGCCTGCTTTAGATCTTATAGATGATGCAAGCTTGCAAACAGACATATTTGATGTCCTAAGTTTTGTTTTGTTTTGATATTTTTTTTTAAGTTCTCTTGCAAAAAGGCAGCTTTTGGGGGAAGTTAGTCAAAAGGAAGAGTAATTTTGAGCATATGTTTTGCACATCTATCGCTGTATGTGCTGCTAGACAAAGTGGCTGTTTTAGAAAGGAAGCTTTTTATCAACAGATCTACAATCTGTCAAACACAACTGACTGCTGAGGAGTCTGTCAGGAACAGCAATTTGACAGCTGAGATGGACTTGCTGGATCTGTTGAGAGCAGCACCTGCTGTCAAAGGGGTAAGGAAATATTTAGGCATTGGTTAACATACAGAAAGAGGGATTTTTTTTTTTTCTGGAAATCCTGGAGTACGTATGCTCAAATTTAGAACATTCTTCATGTTCTGAAATATCGGCATGCACCCCTCCTCCTGAAATCTCCTGGCAGGTTGAAGAGCTGCATGTGGTGCATTAAGCACAGACTCTTGCTTGTTTGTTTGTGTGTTTGTTTCTAGAGCATCCAACGTATGAGAATCCTGGTTTCTTAATGAGCATCCACGGGGAAAAGGAATGCCGTGGCTTTTTAGTTTCAGCCTGAAACTGGATAAAAATGTTGACTTTCCTAATGCATGATTAATATTTTTTCCTAATGAAGAAAGCAAGCAGTGAACTGAACGTGGTAGGCTGTACCTGCAGCTGGCATTTTCAGTGCAGCAGGAGCAGGGGTGAGATGGCCATGTGGGAAATGCTTTTTGCAGGGGGGAAAGCAATCCTCCCCGCAGTGTTTGGACCCAGGCAGGCACACACAAATCCCCTCACGCTGCCTGTGCTCTGGGCTGGCAGGAGGCAGGGCTCTGATGGATGGTTGCCTCGCTGCAGAAGTCGGCCGTGGATGCCCCTCACCCATTTCATTATTTAATTACACAGCAATCTGAATGCTGGGCACTAAAACTGCATTTTCACCCAAAGCTGATTTCCATTTAGTCTGTCATGTTAATAGTGAAATAAATTGCTCTAATTGCCTGCAAACTTCATCAAATTCATATTTCTTCCTTTTTTATTGAATATTTATTAAACTTCATGTCATGTCTTGCTTGGTTGGTAAAAGCAGTCCAGTCTGTGCATAACATTATGCTTTAAAATGCAGGGTGTCACATTTTCCCTCTTCCTCTTGAATTTTAATTTAGATTGTGAGGTTTTGCATTCATGTTCATATTAATCATGCAATTTGAAGAAAAAAAGAACCAGTCTGCAAAGCATCCTTGTCTCTACATCAGCTCTGATTCTGCTGAGCCTCTTACTTAAAAGAAGAAGCCCCTTTGGAGCCAAACCTGAGGCTGGGGTGAGATTTCCTGGCAGAGGGGTCTGCTCTTGGTGTGCATGGACTGGGAGTGGGAGGTTTTTTCCAAAAATCCAGTTTAAATTCGTGAAGTGCTCTTCCCCTTTGAGCTGTGTGTGCTCACATACTTTTCAACTGCAGACACGTGCAGGAATGGTCAAGCAGTGTGGGGGGAGCAAAAAGGAGCAACAACTGAATTTTAGTGGTAGTATTCAGCTGTTGGTGTTTTCCATTCCTATCCCAAGTATCTCTTAGTAAGTCACTGACTCTTACTTACTCTTAGTTTTCTCTGAGAATCTTTGTGCTTGGCTTTTTTTTCCCCATTTTTTGAAGGTAATTTCTGGACATCCCATTCACAGGGGAACATGTAATACAAGTAAACATGAAAGGCTCCAAAGCCATACAGCAAAGAAAAAATAACAATGAAAGGACTAAACAGTTTTTTCAGGGACTGATTCTTATTATAAAATAAAGAGATATTTATATCTCATTATCTTAGAGGCAATTTGATGGTTTTATTTATTTCTGAGCGATTGATTTGCATACTGTGTGCATTTGTGAGACTGACTTGGAAACATCCTGGTAGTATTAATACATAATGCTGAGCAACACACACCAATCTTCCAAAGACAGGAATTCAGATGGGGTCAGGTATTTACAGGCAATTTTAGGCACCTTAATTCCAATTAAGGGTTTGGCTGAGGAGGAAGGTAAATCACCTGAGCTCTTGTGAGAGTGGTTAGAGAATCCTTTGGCTGCTTTGTAAAGTACCATTGGTTTTTAGCTCCTCTGGAGCTTTTCTGTTTGGGTGAAGGGCCTCTGACCTCTGAGATGGAGAGCACTTCTCTACCTCTTAGATCTTGGTCAGTGAGTGCTCCCCAGCTCCTCTTGATGCGCTGATCTGGCTCTGGGAGCAATCCTCTGGTTCTTCCCAGTGCCTCTGATGGCACCCATCAGCAGTGTCAGTGCTCCTGGGCAGGTGGTAGCCATGCAGGAGCATCTTCCTTCCCCTGCCTGCCTTCACAGAAGATCTTGGAACCAATTGTAAAAGCATTTTATATGCTTTAGATAAATTGTCACGTTCAAATGCATACTTAGATTGCTATATTTTGCCTCCCTTGTCAGCTCTGTCAGTTCCAAAACTCACAGGAGGTAAAATTCAGCCTGTTCAAACTCTAAAGAAGGTGGTTTCATGCCAAGTGATCTTTTTTCCAAGTGCTTGTAGGTTTAAATTGCTGCGTAGTCTCTTCCTTTTTCCTGCTCTGCCATTTATCCATTGAAAACATGTCCCTTAAAAATTGTGATTAACTACCTCTTTCTTTGATATTTCTATTTTTGGTTCTTTTTATTTTTTTTCCTCCCCTTCCCAAGCTTTTAACCACACCAACTGGCATTATTTATGGCTATAATTAAAATACGGTACATTTACAAAATGCTGAATTGGGAATATATCTGCATTTAAAAAAATACATAAATAGATTAACCAGGCTGTTGATCAACCCAAGTGGGCAAATGCACTGGAGAGGGTTTATCTCTGTGTCAAATGCTTCTGTCAGAAAAACTCCAGTGGAATTGTATGTGATGGTTTCATGCACCATTCATAGTCAGTGGTGGTGTTACAATGATAGAGACTTACTGAAGGAGTCTTAGGCCTCTTTAATTAAAAGAAAAAAAGTTAAAAGTATAATTTGTATTCCAGCTAAAGAAATGAACGGGTAAGTACTTATCAACAGGCACAGCTTTTGTGTTTATTCATCAGAGGACCAGAAGCACATATTTTAGCATCTGAATGATTATAAATATGTTTACTAGCTATCAAAATCAGAGCTGTTTAATTTGAGAATACCAATTCATATTCAGATGCGTTTTGCTTTTCACTACTAGTATTAGTGATCCTGTTCAGCATTCATAGTTCTGGCATTCATCACTTTTGGCTCACCACGTATTGAGATGTAGCTGAGGATGGGTGTCAGAGTGGTTAAAGGGACACGTTGTGTGTTTTGATTACTCTTACGTCAATGTGTCTTGGCAGAAGGGCTGAATGGAAACTTCAGGAATACATGCAGCATTACCCACTGCAGCAGAAAAGCAGCGCTTCTAAATTTTTCTTGTTTCTAGTGGTGTACTTGTCCAAGGAAAAAACCAAGTACAGAGTCAGTGAATAAGCCTGGCACAATTAAAAATGATTGGTGCCTGCCTTGAAGTAGCCATCTCCAAAGCACACCTTTTGAGCTGGAACAAAGCAGCTGATGATCATGATCTAAGAACCAGCCAGGGCACACTTGTGTGATGCTGCATTTGTTTCCTATATTGTCTCTTCCAGCATGACAAAGTGTTCATCTGCTGCATATCCCTATCTTTGCTCCTTTTTAAAGTGCCTTTTTAAGGTGTCTTTCCCAAAAGTTCATCCAGATGGGACCTTACATCAACAAAACAAACAAGAAAAAAAGGCCCAATGCTCCCATGTTCTGGATGGAGTCCTGACAGGCTTTGAGAGCAGCCTCTGATCCTGTAACCACTCCATTGAAAACAGTGGGAAGGAAACCCCTTCCTCATTTAGCATGGGTGGGTTTTGCTGTAAGACATGTTAATAAGCTACACTCTCATTTTCAAAAGCTAGAGGCACAACACTGTATTTTAAAATAAGGTCTTTTTGGGGAATTAATTCCATCTTTCCTTCCTGTCTCTGTCCTAGCTGGTCTCACCTTTTTTCTTCCTAACCCTGTAACAGATATTATGATGAGTGTAATAATGGATACATGGATGTAATAATAATAATAATGTTTAGCAGCTCACTTGCTCCAAAGCCCTCAAACCAGAGCACAAATCGCACTCAGATGGTTGCACAGTGATTTGTGAACATCACTTTTCATTTCAGCAGCTCTGTGCTGGCCTCTGAGCCGGAGGGTCTTGGCACTTCCTGTCACTCTGGTGCTGATTTTTCCAGGGTTTTGGAAAAACTGCTGAAGTTATAAGAATTCATGCCAGTGTTTGTGAAGTCTACCATGGGCTTCCCTTTTGGAGTTGAAGGACAGCTGGAAAACAAACTGTCCCACAGATTTCCTTGGACTCTGAAGGGTCATTTAAAATGCTTTGCTAACAACTGTCGGTGTTTCATGGAAGACCTGCTGGTGTTTCATGGATGTCTGTGTTGATTTACAATAATAAATATGAGCTAAATATAGTTTTTTTTTAAAATCAGGCTCTTCTGCCTGTTTGCATGTTTTATTTTGTCTCTCTAGTTCTTTCCATGGGAGCATTCTTCTGCAGAGGGGTGTGTTCATTGTGCTCTGCATGCTTACTCTGGTAGTGCCCTACTTGCTTAGTTTGGCAAAGTCCTGCACCACAGACAGCCCTCTGCTGTTCTGCCATTCCTTTCTGATAGTCCTTTCCAATTCTTTGACCTTTTGTTTTCCTTATGACTGATTTTTCTCTTGAAATCTTCTCCTTTAGTCAGCAGAAGTGGGCAGGGTTCTCCTCCATACGTTACACCTAGTGCTGGGTCTCACTCAAATCCCTAAAGCAGGGCTTCAGATGAAATTCAAGTTTTCCTCATATTGATGTTCTATCTAGAACTGCCTATCATTTCCAAACTCCTCCTGGTTTGTTGCAGGTCTGGGAGATTACTCAAGGGACGCCTGTTCTCCTTCTGTACATCCACTCACAGAATGGGGAAATAAAATAATGGGACTATTTTCCTGTTTTGTAGGGAAAAATCTGTAGCTCAATGATTTTTCTTCCGCATAAGTTTGTTCTTACCTAGGTCGTGCATTAATCATTTTGTTTTTCCAGTGTATAATATCTTTCCTCAGGAGATTTCTCCCTTCTCCTCCATCCCTGCCTTGCATACACTCTGGTTTTGTGTGATGCCAGCAGTGGCTGAAGGCAAATACTATTAATTTGAAATCCGAGCGTGCTGTGCAAAGGCTGGGGGGGGTTCCAATATGTTTGTTTTGGAAAAAAAATAGGGCTGTCTTGGGAAGTGTTATTATCATGCACTGTCTTACAGACTCGTCAGGGTTTGTGTTTTCAAGTGCCTTGTGGTTAATAGATGGTTGCTGGGGTGAGTGTCCAGAAGCACTTGGCATCCCACAGCTCCTGTTGGGAACAACTGTGGTCATGGAGGGTGAGCCTGCTGTGCTAGGCAGGAAGTTCACCAGGGCTGGCTCTCGTTGCCTTGGGTATGGGCTGTGTTAACCTCCTGCTGCAACATCTGTCTGGTGACATTTGGGGAGAGGGTTGGTTTGATGTAAAACTCCACGTGGGATAATCCACTTAAATTACCGTAATTGCAGCAGTGGTCTAAGTCCACTGGAGTCAAAGCAAATTGTTTGTCCATTATAATTCTCACTAATTGCTATAATTTTGATACAGCAAGTATGCAAATTCAATAATTTTTGAAGAACCCTCGAGGTGAGCAAAGAGATTACTGGGGGAGGGGAAGCCTTCGGCTTAGTGATGGATTTAATTCACAAGAATTATTGTTTTGCCAACGAAGCTTTCAGTACGTTTTGCAAGTTCCATCTGTCCTTTAAAAATCATATTCAAGCAGTGTTGCAGTGGTGATTTCCCAGAAATAAATCTGTCTCCTGTCAGTTAACAGGAAAATTGCCCTTAATATTGGGGTTTAGCTTCCTCCTCAGGTAAACCTGGTAGCTGGACCTGGTTAGTGTGTGAATGGTCACAAATACTGCAACACCCAAATGTGGAGACATCTACAAAGTATGTGCTCTGTTTTCTAGGCAGGGGATCCTCAGCACTTTCTGAAGATTGATCCTTTTTCTCTGTGTGGGTTTAAGTAGCAGAAGTGGCTGCTACCGCAGGAAAAAATCATTTTCTTTGATATTACCACTTGAAAGGCAAGTTACAATATTGAGCTTAGTTATTCTCCACTTTATTTACTCTTTTTTTGATAGAAAATACAGGAAGAAAGTATTCAGCATTTGTAGAGATGTACTTGTGTTCTTCTGCCAGATACAGAGGCGTGGAAGAAAGCATTATGCATAACAAGATATTCTCAGGAGATCTGTTTAGCAGAAGGGCACAGTGTTAGATGTAATTTGTTTACTGACAGAGTTTCCAACAATGGTGCAATGGACCAGGAAACACCACTAAAGTAATGAGTCCTTTCCTTTTTTAAAGTGATTATGTTTGAAGAGTGCAAATTAACCCGCTTTTTGAAGCTGCAGCTTAGGTGAAACAATTTGCTGATGAAAAGGCATCCCCCAACTGGCTCCAGCAGCTGATGTGGATAAAAGGTGCGGAGGTCATGCGTGCATAGGAAAAAAGCTGTTTTCTGTAAATCAAATGCCAGTAGCAACCAGGCTGATCTAATCCAGGACCTACTGTAGTGAAACTCTGGGGCCAAGAACAAAGGCGTTATGTTGTGTGTGAAAAACTAACTGTAAATAAAGTTAGCTTGGCTGAAGATGAGCATAACTCCGGGAGGAAACTGAGGGGTTGCCCAAATCCTGCCTGATCTCCTCACACAGCACCAGGGTCTGTGGGCTAACCCTGCTCATTGGTGCCTGAGTCTGGCCTTCCTGCAGCCCACCCTCCATCCTGGTGGCTTGCAGGAGATGGGGCACAGGGATTGTTGGGGCTGTGATCTGAGAACAGTGCAGGGCCGTTGCTGCTGTGTCTCAGGAAGCCGCTCACGTAGCGGGCGATGATCAGCCGCGATCTGAGCTCTCCAGAGAAATCGCTCGTGGAAATGACAAGTGAGTGTTTCCCGTGTCTGAGGCAGATGCTGTTGGTTATTCGTGCCTGACAGAAGCAGAGGTGCACATTTACAGCACTCCCAGCCAGCTGTGGTTGTGAACTGTCTGCAATGGCCTCTCTCCTTCCACGTCGTGTGGGTTTTGTTTGTAGCAAATTCAAGAGCCATGTGCCCGTCGGAAAATGAACACAGGACGAGTATTTGGCACTCCAGTGAAAGAAGTCATGTGGGAGATTTCCATATGCCCTGCTGAGAATTAGGCTCAAGTATCAGTGGGAGCTCAGTGCCCAGCTGCCATTTGTCTCTGCTTTTAAAGGAAGTTTTTCCACAGAAAACAGTGCTACA
This sequence comes from Polioptila caerulea, assembly GCA_013397295.1. Classification (NCBI taxonomy): domain Eukaryota; kingdom Metazoa; phylum Chordata; class Aves; order Passeriformes; family Certhiidae; genus Polioptila; species Polioptila caerulea. The sequence continues at coordinate 342,172 of VYXF01012893.1, read as the reverse complement.
TAGCAGATGAATCTAACATTAGTTTTAATTTGGTCAACTGAAGCTTCTTCTGAAGGAGCAGTCTGGTTTGTCCTCTTAACAAATCATTACAAAATGATCTGGGCATATAGTTTTGATTTCTTTAAATACTGGGGTTGGGCTTGAATGACTGAAACAAGCATACAATGTTATCTGATGCACTTGGGACTCCTGACAGATAAATAATTCAGCCCTTCAACACAATGTTTTGTTAGAAATTAGTGTGCCTACTGGGTATAAAGCAAAGAGGTGCCATTCATAGTAATGCAGACACCTCCCTGGGGTTATTGACTATCCTCAAGTGAGATCTGCTCACTTGAAATTATCACCTTTTTCAGAAAAACACATTTACTTTAATAGCTTTCAGTATCTCTAGCTTAGCTGTTTTGGTGACTGTTTCCATTTCAGTGATTAATGCAGTTAATAACTATAATCAGAATTCTTTTCAATGCCATCTTCTGCTAAGACTAGTAATGCTAGTATTTCTGTTTTCCATGGTTAAACATATTTTCTGTATAAAAATTAAATGCATATCTATTTCTTTCCAAAGCAGAGCAAAGCTACCCAGGATAAATGGCCACCACAGCTTGAATGTTAGCCAAATATAAATGTGCCCCTTTTTCCTTCTCTTGGCTGAGTTGCACATGTAAAACCAGAAAGTAGATGTCAACTTCATGTTACAGAACCTTTAAAAATTGTTCTGTTTTGGGCTAAACCCAGTTTCTTCCACCTGCTGGCATGCTAAAGAGCCTGATGACCTCTCAGCAACCTCCAATGTGTTCCATGATGTTTAATTCTCAGTTAAAGACTTTGTATTTGCCAGCAAACGATGTTCTCACATCTCACAAAGATTTCCTTGTGCCTGGCCTAGGTAGGGAATACCAGACAGCACTGTGATGTTCTGCTCTGGAGTGATTTTTGGCAGTAGGTGTTGCAAGGGCATAAGGATTTTACCTTTTGTGCACTTGCCCCTAATCCCATTCCTCCCGTTTCATTTTTGCAATTGTATTATTAGCTGGCAAAGAACTAGGAATTAGGTCTGTGAGAAAGACAGGAAGCTGTCAGAATAAGCACAGGAAGACAGAAAGGTGCATTGAAAGTGCCTGTTCAGAAGTTCACTGCCCAGTCCAACACATATTGTGGTTCTGATGCAAATAGCTCAAGCACAGGTGTAAAGAAAAAAATGTAAAAAAATAGTATGACATTTTCACCACTAGTTAATAGATTTTGTTTTGTTGCACTCATGTCTCTGACTTTCCCTTGGTCTTACCTTTTGATAAGAAAATCTTCTCAGGAATTGTTGCCTACTGAATTTCCTACTCCTTACTCTCAAGTCTGTGACTGTGACCGAGAGTTTTAGGGTTGGTTTGTTTTCCTTTTTTTTTTTCCCTTTTCCTTTTGTGGCCCTACAATTTAGAAATACTTACTAAAAAATCCTTAGGAAAGTAACTTATTTTGCAGAAGAGAGTTTCACATAGGAGGATACACAGTGGAGGATGACAGTGAATTATGAATGCAATGGGTACCTGGAAAATTACCTTTGCTTCTTTTTCTAGTGGTGATGATGCTTTTGAGAAGCACCACTTAGGAGCAATAATTATTTTTGTCTTCATATTTCTCTTGCAATACAAGTAGTGGAAAATGTTCACAGATATTGGTGAAAAATTGGGGGGGGAAAAAATGCTCTCCATTCATATTTCTGAATTTAATATGGAGGTGAATGCAGATGCAGTTGAGCTGGAAAGGAGCTTTGAAAGAATCTTCCTCTTGTCTTTTTATTTCTCACCAAAGTGACAAAAAGTGCATTTCTAGATCTGTTGTGAAAATTTGAGATTTCATTGTGAAAGTTGTCTCTCCAGAGCTCTTCCCCCAGCTCCACCTTCCTGCCCCATGAAAGCCCAACTCCCTGCAGGAGTTTGAATGTCCTTGTGCAGATCACACAGAAGGTGGTTCAAGCTGTAAATGTGAGGGGCTTTTCCTTCTGCTTGGGCAGCAGAGGCTGCCTGGTCTGTGGTGGTTCAGTTCCCAGAACAAATGTGATCAGAATCAACAGGCATTTATTGTACCTGGAAGTTTTATTTTTTTAAGCACTAGCATTTTGTATTTGTTTTGATGTAAGCCAAATTGCTTTTCTCAAGAGATACCAAAGCTTCTTCCAGTTACTGATGCTACTTTACTTTAGCAGTAGCTCATGGCAAAGCACCATAAAAGTGATATCTTGCAAGAATCTGCAGTAGACTTGTTTGGTTTCCACGGATGTAAGGAAAACACCTGTGTTTGAGTCTGACCACTTCTCACTGCTGTGTGCAGAAAGACAACAAGCATTAGGGAACCAGTTTCACAAAACACATCACATTTCTTTCTTACTCTTGAAAGATAAACTTAAGTAGTACAGAAAACTTACATTTGAACTCCTTTGTGGTGTTCTCTTATTTTAAAAGGGAAAGAGATGACACTGTACTATCAGCAAATTAAACCAAATAGAAAGGAAAAAAAAAGGCAGATTGGCTGAGCAGTCAGGTATTCATACTTTCAATTTAAGGATCAGGGTTTTGTCCTACATTGTGGCACTGTTAATTGCAAGGAGAATGCCATAAAATGTAGTTCATTCTCAATTTAAATGTTGTTTGGTTATCTATCTAAAGTACCATGCATGGCAATTGAAAATGTAGCAGTGTCCTGGTCCTTTACCCAGGCAGTAGCTGTTTATTAGGAGCCTCTCTTCTAGAAACTGATTTCAGTGTTTGGTCTTCCCTTCCTTTCTGTTTGCCTTGGCATTCCAGGTGGTTCCATGGGCACAGCATTTGTCTGTTGTGAAAGATCTGCACATCACATTCCAGGTGTCACAGCTCTGTGCTAGGGACTGGGCGGGAGGTGCTGCTCACACACGGCAAGGAGGGAGACGTGCAAAGCCCCCTCTGGCTCCAGAGGCTGGGACGTGGTGGGAGGCTGCTGTGAAGGGAGAGGGGTTTGTGCATGGCATGCTCTTAGAAGGGAGAGGGGTTTGTGCATGCCATGCTCTCAGTTCTCAGCAGGCATCTGCTCCAGCTGTGCCTGGGCTCCAGGCAGAGGCTGGGCTGCTGTCTAATGATGCTTTCAGCAACTGCTGATGGTGCTTGACCTCTGCTGTCCCTTCTTGCTGAGCTGTTCCATGGGGCTGTCTAACCTGTGTCTCGGCCTGCATGGACTAAGGACTGGTAGAAGAAGGTGATGGAGCCCGTGAGCTCTGTTACCTGGATCTTGCAGCTGCCAGGAGCTGAGTCCAGCCAACTCACTGCCTGCTGTCCCACCAAAACACAAGTTGTGAGATGGCAGGATGTGAGTCTTTGCCTTTGATTCTAAACTAGAGACATGGAAAAATACTCAACTCAGTCTCTCAGAAGTAAGACAAATACCATAATGAAATCTGTTATAATTTGTTTTGCCATGGATGCTTCTTTTTTTCCTTGTCCCAAGCAGTTAAACACAATACTAAATGGAACTGCTGAATACTTTGCTGTGTGGCAGAAAACTCTGGAACTGTCACTTGGGGAGTTGTTCAGGCTGTTTTGGAGCTTTAGGTTTGTAGCTAATGACCTCCATAATGGTCATAGTACCAAAATGTCACACTCAAAAGGCTGGAAGTCAAAGCAGCATCCGGGCCACTCAGTATATCAGTGTTTAATTGACAACGTGCAAGACCTGCTTGTGATTTATAGCCTGATAAAGGGACACACTTTTTATGTTCTGCCAACACAATTGGCAGAATATTTTAGGCACAGATGGCACATTAGCCTTGGACAGCTGGTTCCCTCTCTGCTGTCACATCCAAGGACCATCTAACTAATACTGTCACACATGACCCAGTTCACTGGGTAACCGAGAGGGGTTCTCACGCGTGGCTTCGTGTCAGCCTGAAGGCACATGAAAATCAATCTGCTAAAAGACTGCCTCGAAGAGGTTTCCAAGACTTAGCACCCCACCATGCCCTTCTGGCTGTTCACTTGCTGACCTCTCTCTCTCAGCTGCGTGAGCGTAACCAAAGAGTTTGTGTCTGGTTGTGGAGCGTGCACATGTGCAGCCTGCAGAGTGTGGGTCTCTCCTTGCAGTGTCCTCCACTCTGCATCTGCACAAATGTGGATTTAAAAACACAAAAAGGCAAAACACACATGTAGAATGGGTCTCTCTAAAGTGAGGCAATAAGGGATCACTGAAAGGTGGCTATTTTGAAAAGTGCATCTTTAATACTTAGTAAAAAGAAAAAAAATAATTCGTGGTAAAGAGTATATAGTGCCAGTATAAATTATATGTAGATGACAGTGAGGACAAAAAGAACAAAGGTTGAAGTAAAACTTCAAATGCTTTTGGAAAAAAAAATTCAACCCCAAATTTTTTCTAGAATATAGACAGGAAAGGTCTGAGGTGAAAAGCTGAAAGCTATGTTTGTTGACAGATGAAACACATCTCTGAGATCAGAAACTTAGTATTTCAAGGTATGGTGCCAATAAAAATAAAACAGTTTTTCCATAATTTCTTGCTGTTCTATCAGAGCTTCACTGACTTTACTGAAAACTGCTGTGCGGAAAGCCTTTAAAATGTGTTTTGGTTTACAACATCAGACAGAGTCCAAGAAGAGGTGATGGGACTAGTATGAGCTTTTATTGATGCCAAGGTATTAGACCAGAAACATTGGAGGTTTGTGTTTAAAGATACAATTTTAATAAGGTAGAATACAATTTGTCCCAGGAACAATGGCCTTGGATTGTGGAGAGGTAACCAACCAAGAACTTGGAGTGGGGAAACATCACCCTGCCAGGGGAGCACTGGGAAAATATCCACTTGCCTTATCCCTGATCTCTTCTGTCAGCAAGGTTTCACTGGCTGTGCCTGGAGAGCAGCTTGGTTTGTCTTGGAGCAAGGAACACGTGGATGTCTGTGTGCAACATGATGCTCACAATGTGCTGGCAGTGCCAGGGACAGTGTCTTGATCCCAGTCACATCTTGCAGAATTTCACCTAACTGGAGCCCCAGACTGTCTAGGTGTTATTTATAGAAATTTTGTGCTGCTTTAGGGGTTAATGATAACAAAAGATAGACTGAAGAACCGTTCAAGTTCAGTTATTTTCCAAATTAGAACAAAGATAAGGTTTTCCTTTGGATTTTTCTTACAATATTATCTGCTGTTTTCATTAGGGTTTGCCCCCAAAGGTGAGAATTTCATAGGATTTAGTGGAGAAAGCTGCCTAAACATCATGAAGTTCTTCATTTAACATTAATGGAAGCAGATAGCAGTAGTTGAGCTCTCTTTTAAACAAAATCAATATTAAAGGTCCTATCTCCAGGAGACAAAGCAGACTCAAGGCATCTCTCTGAGCTGTATATTAAATGCCTCTGCAGAACTGCCATAGAAGTTGCAGGCTTTCACTTTCATGGAATCTGGAATATTTCAGCATGGAATGTCTAGCTCTGGGTGCGAGACTGTGGTGTCAAATTTCATTTGCACTGGAGTCCTTGCAGGTGACATGTAAAAGTGCCTTTTAAATTTGCTTTTGGAGGCGCTGGAATAGATTTGTTACATTTCCAGTGCACTCTGTGTTGTGTGCATTACTTGACAGACCAACTGTCTCTGAAGGATAACATTTCTGAGGGCTGTGGCAGAGTCAGGTAACCTTTGAAAGACTTGGTGCTGTAGTAAGTACAGTGAAGTACATCACACTGATTTAGCATCCCAAGGGGTTTGGTAATCTCTAATTAACAAATTAGTGCCAATCACCAGCCTGTTTGGACATCAGTGATCGATTAGCATTGGGACTGACATTGATGTGCTCCAGACTCCTGGTATTTCATCATGAAGATGAAATTTCAGCACATGAAGACCTTCGTGCAGCACAGGATGATGATCTGCTGTGCTCTCAGTGCAGTGAGGAGAGTTGTCAGCCCCAGGCAGGAATTAAGAAGCAATTGGTTGTTCCCAAGCTGAGCAGGTGACCATGGAGGCTGGGGCAGCCAGCTTTAAGGGGGTGGCAAGTGTTTGAATCACCTGGGTATCCTGCAGGTGGAATGACCTTCCCTCCCCATTTGTTCCTCTCTTTTCACTTCTGCCTGTTTGCTGCACTATGAACAGTGGGGAAGTGCTGATCAGCTAGATCCATCGAATGTGAGCTGTAACTTCAGGCCATACTCTAAAATTACAGCAAATGTGACAAAGAAATTTGCACTGCACCACAGAAAGGTTTGTGCCATACACCTGCAGGTGTTGGCTGCCTTTTGTGTTCTTGGCTTCAAAATTAGGCTGTGGGTAAAGTAAGTATGGACACGGGTGAAAAAAAAATCTATTTGCGCTTGTTTTATAATGTTGAAATTAAAAATTTTAACTGCACTGAAAACCATATATTCCATTTGCTGTAATTACAGTTAGTACTTCTGACTGCATACGAGCCATAGGCAAAATTATTAGCAAATGGGTACACTTCTGTGTGCTTACTGGCATGCTAGTAATTGTTTCATCCTTTCAGATCATCTGTGCAATGGCACAGATTGTGAAAGCCCTTGTCCTAAGCTTTTATTCAGTAAAGGAGCTGTGCTTGATAAGATAAGGCATTATGGTTGATAAGAGCCATGCAGCTAAATGAGTACATGACAGTACCAAGTGGACAAGTGGGTGAGTAATGGAATATCCATTCAGTGCCCAAGGAAAAGTTTGCTTCATTTTGAAGAGTGGGTTGTTTTCTGGTGCTTTGAATTTCCTAGTGCCTGTTGATTATCTATGCGAGTATTTTTATCTCCTGCTGCCTCTGAGTTTTGACTTGGAGGTTTTGCTGTGGTGTGAGAAGAGTGTTGATTGATGGAACCAGTTCTCCCAGACTGCTCTGGCAGGAGCAGTGTTGCTGTTTGGGCTTTGCACTTGTTGAGCAAGAGCTCTCCATAAATTGGTGTCCTTTGAGACTCCAGGTTGCTGCCAGTATCCAGCACCGAGCATCCATATGATTCTGAGAAGAGCACTCCTTCCCTTAGTGCTGCCTTTGGCTGGAAGGGAGGACTGATGAGGCAGCTGGAGGTTGTACAGATGGTGGGCTCTGACATATTTCAAAATATTGCTGTTGTTTTGGGCCTGTAACGAGGGAAATGGGAATGACCAGGTTGGCACTTCGGGAATGTCCTGGGTTGCCCTGTGTGAGCTGGGAAGATTTCCTGAGGAAAAACTCAGTCAAGGGTTGACTCCATCTGAGCTGTTAAGGATTTTGGCAAAATGAAGATTGTGTTTTGAATGAAAGCTCACTCCAGGTGACATTCCAAAACCTTATTGATCGCCTCCATGAGTTTCATGCAGACTTTTCTTTCCTCGTGTTGTGGTAGTTAGCTTAGGAGAAGGAGGGATGTGTCAGAGTTTGTTTTGTTACAGTTGGACACTTTACCCAAGTATTCTTCTCAAACAACAAAATGAGGTGAAATCCAGTGTAAACGTAGAACGACTCATAATGACAAGTTTAAATCACTGCTTCTAATTAGTGAGCACTTCCTGGGGACTCATTAGAATTATAAAAGCATTATTGTTGGTATGCAGTGGCTGGAACATGTTGAGTTTTGGGCAGTTCAACAGTATTAACTTGGAAAAAAAAAAGAGTTTTGCAGCTTTTAAGAATTTTCTGTGGTTTGTGAGAAAGCCCACATTGCAATGTCCTAGAAATCCTTTATGAATTGGGCCTTATGTTTGCTCTTATAAATGAGGAGGGGTTTGGAGTTTATATGCCACAGCATAATAGGTATATAGTGACTGCTTAATGGGATTTACATTCCCTCAAACAAAATTAGGCTGGTAAAAGACAATGCAACATGCTGTAATGTAAACGGGACTGACGGCAGAATTAAATGTTTGTGGAAACAGGGCAGCAGATCTATCAAGAGCTAATTAGACAGAGAGTTCAGAGACAGACTTGGGAGTAAACAGCACCAACAAAGAGAGAAGGGGAGCGAGAACGAGAGAAAATGGAGTCTTTGTGTGGTGATGAAAAGGAGTTACAAACAAGGTTATTTAAATTGGAAGGTCTGATGGAGCCTATCCCGTGAGAAGGACTTAGTCTTATCTGAACCTGTTGATTAACACAAGTTGAATGTCAACTATGATAACTCCTTTTATGTGCAAATAGTTCCTCTTTGTTGCAGTTTGCTATTCACGGTATCTTCCTCTCCTACACTTTTTCCACAGGATAATGTTTCCATTTGAGCCTTTCTCTGAGGCACCAGCTTAAAAACAAGACTTGGGCCAAAATATTTCCAGTGGGGAGAGAGAGAGAGAGAAAGCCTGGAGAGCAGCACCAGGGGAGGAGCGAGGGGAGTTTGGGTATTTGCTGTTCCCTGCAGGGGTGTGTGCATGGGAGGGAGGCAGCCCTGCAGAGAGCCATCAGGTGAGAGGGATGCTGTGGAATAAGGGCAGACTGGATGAAGCTGGCAGGTAAAGGATGCTGCGTGCCTGCCACACCATCAGCTGTGGTGCCCTTGCCATGACTGCACCATATGGCACACCCACTGCCTTTGGTAGGCTCCTACTGCCACGTGAAGGGAGCAGTATTTGTTGGAATAAAACCCTGCATGTGTTTAGTTCACAAAGGTTAGTCCCTGAATTTAGCAGGAACAGGATTTGATCAAAATAAATTTGTCGTAAGGAAACTTGCAAAATCGCTAAGAAATCAATTGCTGAGGTGTTTAAATTATTTTTGTTTAACTTTTTTCTTCAAACCTACCTTAAGGAATTCTCTGGAATTAAGGAATTCTGAATAAGAAACAACATGATAACTTTGTGATTTTATAGTTATAGAAGGCTTATTCAGGGCAGGCCATGGCATTTCCCTAATTGCCATCTTTGGCAAATCCCAGTCTGGGCTTTTTTTTTGTTTTTCCTCCTTTGAGCTGCAAATAGATGGGCCTTGCTGAATTTTGCATGTTGCACGATGATATCTGTACTGGGAGAGGATCAGAAAGACCCTTGTGCTTTTTGGGTTGGGTTGGTTTTTTTTGTTTGTTGGTTTGGTTTTGGTGTTGGGGTTTTTTTTGTTGTTGGTTTTTTTTAATGGGAGAATTGTCCTTTCTATTTTGACAGCAGAGCTGTGATTATGAGCATGTGAGAGCTGGGATGAGAAGCTGTGCTGGTTGCTCTGACAGAAAGTGTCATTTTTCAGAGGGAACCATGAAGCCTTGCTAGGAGGAGTTGGTGAAGCAGGAAGAAGGGAGTGCCATGTCTAAGGGCCTTTCCCAGAAATTTGAGCTCGAATTTCTGTCTGAAACCAAATCCACTGACTCTGAAAGCCAGATCAGATGGGAACACTCTGTGTGAAGTGTCTGAAAAACGCAACTCTGGTTTCAACAGAAATACACCAAGTCTTGTCTCATTTGCTCAGAGATGCTGAGTCTGGGAGAGACCATGATTTTATCTCTTAGGGAGTGTTATTTGATGAAAGACATCTGGGCTTGTGCCAGGAAAATGGAGCCCATGCTGAATGCTAGAGCTGTGGGACAGGGAGGGTGGCTCTTGCCATGCAGACTTGGCTCAGGGCTACTCCAGCAAATCCTCCTGCATTCCCATTTTTGAAGTAACTTTGTGCTTTTGTTGGGATGCTGAAAACCCGTGCTGCTTGGAGTTTATTCCTTCCCCTGAAATAATACTTCTGCAAGGATTAAAATAACGTGGATTTTTGGTTTCGTTTTTTTTAGTTTCATCTTTGAAGAGGCATTCCCCAGGGGGAAAAAAAAAACAACCAAAAAACTGGCCTGGGTGTAGTAGCTACCCATCAGAAATTAATTTTTTCTTTTTTGCTTGCTTAGTGTTCTTACAAGTGTAGGTCACAGTTTCTTTGCCTTTCCTTCATCAGAGCAGCATCCTTGTGTTTGACAAGGTCTGTGGGAAACCATTGACTTTCATGTTCCTTTGATTTCAGTTTAAAAACGAAAGCTCTGCATTTTGGCACTGACAACACAAGCACAGGGATGTTTTGGATCCCCTTTCTTTGGTGTCTCATGCGAGGAGGGAGGTGAGCTGGTGTGTTTGGGAGGGTTTGGTCAGGGAGCAGCCGGGGTGTGGGCCAGGGGGAGGTCTGGGTGGTCAGGAAGGCACTTTTTCCAAGTCCTCAGGCAACACCCTCTGAAGAAACTTTATTTAGGGAAGGGTGCTCATGCTTGGATTGCAGGGAAGAATCTGCAGGTAAGAAATCAAAACTTCCTATGTGATGAATCTGAGAGGACTCTTGTTGTAATAATAATAATAATAGATTATAATAGCACTGCACCAGTGGTGCAGTGTAAATGGCATAAAAAAGATTTAGCATATGTCATTACTTTGCTGGTAACTGTCACCAAGCTTGTGACTGAATGCAGAAGGATAAAACCACACACCCTTTTACCTTATTTCAGTCATGCTAGAGCCTTTGACAAATTATTTTCTTGTTTCTTGGGTTTCAGCTGAAGAACACAAAGCAACAGCTCAAAATGTGTGAGGGTATATCACTACAGCTGCACACACAGATCCCAAATCTCCTCTTGTTCTCTTGGGGAAAAAAAAAAAAATATTAGTGCTAAAGAAATATGATTTGGTGGTTTTCTTTCCCGACTTTTTTAGGAAGAGTTTCCAATGACATTTTCTCAGAGGACATGACCATTCTGAACCTGGTGCAGTAAATCCTTTGCTTGCCCACCCTCTGCTAGCCCTGAATTCAGTTCATTCTGTGAAATGGAAACAGAGGTGTTGTTTTGGCAGGGAGGTGCCAATTTGAGGTCTTGGGTTCAGCTTTGCATATAGTCAGTGCCTGCAGTCACAGTCACTGGCTGTTGCAGGCTGCAGGGGACTCTCAGTTGGTTTTATTACAATATTTTTTGAGGTTTTATATGGATTTTTTTTTTTTTTTGCTGTAGGAAGTAAATATCTGTCCTAACATTTCATCCCCCTCATTTTTTTTTTTTTTGTACTTTTAGAANTTATATGGATTTTTTTTTTTTTTTTGCTGTAGGAAGTAAATATCTGTCCTAACATGACATCCCCCTCATTTTTTTTTTTTTTGTACTTTTAGAACATCATAAAATGCACCAAATCATGTAATTTTGTTAATTTGATGCTGTTACATACACTATATAATTTTAGTGCAGAGGTGTCCTTCCAACGTGAGATTGCTATTTGGTGCACAAGTTCCATTTGATTTCACGGCAGGAGAATTTTGCAAACTAAGGGTGAATTCTTGGACGTCAAAACCCTCTGCCCCTTTGAAAAAACCTTCCTGCTCCGAGTTTCAGCTTCCTGAGGCTGTGCTGGAAGCCTGGGTGGCTCTGCTGTTTGCTTGTGTGGTGTTCTAGGAATACAGAAGTGTATTGATTGATTACAGTTGCCAGCTGTGACTACTGTACAGGAGAGCTGTGGCTGAAAATTCCAGGGGTAAGCAGATTTTCATCCGCGCTGCTCACATCCTGCCCAGCGTGTCCCTTGTCCCCCCTCCCCACCTGGCATCCTCGCCTGCTCCCTCACGTGACAAATAACAGTGCCTCACCAAGGTCAGTGGGAAAGGCCCTTTTTACATATCCCATAAATTTTAGCCAGGTGCCACCGATGTGAGATTAATGTAATGGCACTCCAGCAAGCACTCAGGCTTGTCTTAATTATGCTAAGGTTGCCGGTTCACCGTTTCTCTTCATCTGTCTCCCGCTTTAGGGAACACTAAACACTATGTCATTAGATTGTCTGTTCCACAACATTGGCCCTTTGCATTTACAAAGTCATCAGATGGCTTATGACCTAGCTTTTCTAAGATATTAAATTAAGTAAATAGTGAAAACAAAAAATTAAGTAGAAGAGGAGCCTGTTGGTGGAAGGAGGGCAGAAGGAGAGAGCCGAGGGGGTATAAATGCACGTGCCTTCGTGTCTGGCTGCAGTGGAAAGGGCTGCAAGCCTGGGGGCTTTTCCTGGTTTATTCTTGTTGGATTTGGGGGGTTTGTGGATTTTATNAAAAAATTAAGTAGAAGAGGAGCCTGTTGGTGGAAGGAGGGCAGAAGGAGAGAGCCGAGGGGGTATAAATGCACGTGCCTTCGTGTCTGGCTGCAGTGGAAAGGGCTGCAAGCCTGGGGGGCTTTTCCTGGTTTATTCTTGTTGGTTTTGGGGGGTTTGTGGATTTTTTTTCTTGGTAATTTAAAAATCCTGTGCTGCACTGTTTGGGGAATCAGTTGAGAAGGGGCTCCCTGAGGCTCAAACCAACCTTGGATGTTTCTTCCCTGAGCTCTGGCAAGGGGACACAGGGTAGCACAGTGAGTCCCTGAGCTGTGGGAAGGGGACAGAGGAGGATAGCAGGGTCCCTGAGCTCTGGGAAGGGGACAGGGGATGATAACAGGGTCCCTGAGCTCTGGGATAGGGACAGAGGAGGATAGCAGGGTCCCTGAGCTCTGGGATGGGGACAGGGGATAGCAGTCCCATGGCAGTGAACTGGTGGTGGCTTTGCATCCTGCCATAATAAAGCTCTTGTTGAGGCAGGGAACCATTTCCTCCTATATCTGGGGCAGTATGAGTAATATTTCTTGGACATTTGTTCCTTTCCATCTGCAGGCTCAGTTTAGCAGCCTGGAAAAAAGGCTGACCTTGATTTTTATTTTATTTATTTTGTGCTTTATGGCCACAATGAAAGTGACTTTTGTTTCTAGTCTGAGCGTCCTCTGCTGGCTTTCCAGGCAAGCCTGGGGGCAGATAACCAGAAAGGACTATCTGAGGCACCAGTTTTGAGTAAATGCCTCAAAAGGACCTGAACAAGGCTTGTGTTGGAGCTGCTTGGTGGCTGTAGCCAGGTTGGGGCAGTCTGATGCTTTCCCATGAGAAATCAGGTGTCTGGTATGTTCAGTAGCAGCTCCCTGCCATGTGCTGAGATGGCTCACTCTTCCCTTCTCCAGCAGTTCCTGAAAATTCATGTGGGGATTGCAGATGAGACAAGTTTTTCTGTTGATCTGCATGCTCTGAGTGCGTCAGGTCCTAATTTCTGCAACCAAGGCTAAATTGGAGCTTTGTGCTCCCTTTACTACCTAGTACTTCTACAAACCTTTTAAAAAGGAAAGAAAAAGTATCCTTCACAAAGGAGGGCCTTATGTGAGGCACAGAAATCCAGCCAGAGCAAAGCAGTCATTCTTTGAATTGCACAGAGGGCAGCTCTCTCCAGGCTCCCCAAGCCAAGGGAAAGGACCCAATGAAGAGGGAGTGAGAACAATCTGATCTTTTATCAGTATTGTACACAAAGCTGTCACGGCTGCTGCTCTGTGCAGGGACTTCTGCACCAACATCTCCCTCTCTGCCTGAGTCTCCTGAGCCACCACGGGACCCTGAGCTGCCTGCCTTGGCTTCCCTGCTGTTGGAAATTAATGCAGCAGCCACACATAACACCAGGGGCTTTCCTGTGGGGAGGGAAAGCACGGGTGGTGCACACCTGACCTTTCCAAAATCAGTGCAGAGGTTAAATGTTTTTAAATACATCAGAACTAATCTAAACTAAAACTACATTTGCTGAAGACAATCCTAAAGAGGCTCTGTTTCACTTCCTGGTTACTCGACCAGCTGCTGGTGGCTCCAGGGCACAGATGTGTCACCTGGATGTGGAAGGGCATGGGATGGCAGCAATTACCAGTGACACAGGAATTACTGCTGTAATTGACAGCAATTGACAGTAATTGATCGAAAATATTGACATCATTTTGTTAACTTTTTTTTTTTTTTTTTAGCCAATAGACTTTCTACAGTCGACTATCCATGGAATAATTATTTTTTAACCCCCAGACATTGTTTGAAATTCACCTGCAGTGTATGTGTAAGCAACTTAGTTGAGAGTGTTTTTGGAAATAGTGTTAGCACTTCTGCTCAGGGACAGTCTCCTGCCAGCTCAATTCCAGTGGAAGCTTCTGTCTGCTGTAGAGTTTGCTGGTTATTCCCAGACACAATAACTAGAAATGTTCTATCCAGTAATGATCTGTGCTGGTGCATTGTCACAGAATTATAGTGAAAATAACTCCTGTCACCACAGGAGGAAGGACACCCATGCCTTCCTCTAAAATGCCTCTGAGAAGAAACTTGGCTATGAAAAACCCCAGTCCTTAATGGCACATTTCAGAGCATGGAAGGTCTTGTGCTACCAACTTCTCTTAATGGGACAAGATTTATTTTATGGAGTGATTTCCTAAGTTGGAGTTAATATGTTTATAGACAGCTTGAATTTTAGCTTTGTTTTGCTCGTCTACTAGACAAGAAGAAATGCCACTTCTTTGGTTTTGTGAGTAACATTTTTGCAAAAATATTTTAGAGGTGGGTTTAGGTGGCTGTTTTCTGGTGAGTGCTCCCACCAGACNCTCGTCTACTAGACAAGAAGAAATGCCACTTCTTTGGTTGTGTGAGTAACATTTTTGCAAAAATATTTTAGAGGTGGGTTTAGGTGGCTGTTTTCTGGTGAGTGCTCCCACAGAAACCAGACCCCTGTGCCTGACCACCAGAAATGCGAGCAGGATTTATTGTTCTCCTCAAAACTCTTGACTTTACTGCAGGGACTATTGACAAGGGTGTGAACATCTATCCTGATGGCCCTTGGAGGAAGGCTGAAGCAAAAACACTGACTTTTTGCCTTACCTACCTCTGTTTCTCAGAAGTAAAGGGAACAGCTAGGGAATATGGATGTAAAATGAACCAGTGCATTGCCTTGTTTTGGTCAGAAGTGAAATGTTTGATGGTCAAGTGGCAAATGCAGTGGGGACAGATGTGCTTCTGAAACACCACTCTTTTTCACTGAAATTTTTCAGTCTTCTGGGGGTTTTGTGTTTACCCAACTAATTTATTTCTTTGATTGAGCGCAGTAATTGCATGTTTAACTGAAGAAAATGGCTTCATTTAAACTCAAGTTTTATCTCTGTGTCAAAAAGCTTGTGAGCAAAGGCTCTTCTCCTTGCCCACCATCATATTCCTGTGTTGACTGGGTTTTTTAGAGTTCCTTGCCCTTACAGTGCTCTCCCTGCTACCCAAGACCCTGGGGATAATGTCAGCCTCTTTTCAGGTACCACATCCTTATTTCAAAAGGGAGACTGTGAAAAAACATTGGTGGAGAACCTGCCTAAATGCTTGCTGCAGACCAGGGTGCATTTTTTGGCCTTTGGAGTGAAAGATGTGTGTCTTAAGGAAAAGGGTGGGGTAAAAGGAAAAATGTGGAAAAGACCACCAGCTCCAAGGCTTTCGAGCTGTGAGATGATTCTGGAAATGCTTTGTTCACTTAGAGGGTGCTGGAGTTAAAAAATGAAAATTGCTTTTGCAGCAAAGTGCACCATAAGGTCTGCAGGGACAGATTAGCACTTTGGCTCTGTGTGCCTTATATAGTAAATGCTGCTTCAGTGGTTACTCTGAGATAGGATATGAAGGTGAGAGAAGTTAAGGATTGCTCAAGCCCCTGTGATTCACAGTTACCATCACATTAAAATATGGGGAAGCTCTGGTTTTACTTAATTGGCAAAGACAGCAATGGATCAATCAGGCAGTTTAGTGCAGGGTTTTTGTGTTGGATGGCTTGTAACTTCATGAACCATTTCTGTGACATAGGGAGCTTAATTTTCCCCTGATAAGTTGTATTTATTCTGGATGATGGCCTGCTTTGATCCTCGTTGTACATGGGCCAAAGGAAGGGCAGAGGGGTTAGTTTTGAGCAGGCTGGAGAGGTGCAGAGGCAGCAGGATTTTATCTGTGAATGCAAGATGCTGCATCTCTTATGGGCAGAGGTGGCACTGGATGATCTCCAGAGGCTGAGGTTTAATTCACCTTGGTACTAAAAGTAAACCCTCAGCCCATGAACAATTTGATAATCCCAAATTAGGGCCACACTATCACGGTTAACTTCCTAGAGAAGATCAGAATTGCCCATATGATGCATTTATTTATTTATTTGTGTTTGTTTTAGAGCTGCCTCAAGCACACCTGTGACTTGGATGGGAATTTTGCACTCAGCTTAGAAACACTGTTCATGTATTTTTTTGTGAGCAGTTTATCTTCATCCCTGGTAACACAAATCTGATTTCCCCAGTGATCCTAAAGAAAGAGACAGCTCAGAAATACCTATGAGAAGGCAAATCCACTTCAAGGTATCCATGATTTGGTTTAGGCTTGGAAATGGAGAGGGTGAACTGGCAAGGCAGCCGAGTGCTAGAAGAGTTTCCTTCTGGGGTGCTGGGAAGGGGCATCCTGGCAGGTTTCTGTGTGAGCTAGAAAATGTGAAGCAGCCCGTGGAGCCTGATGATCTGCCATGCCAGGGACTTGCCCAGATGACTTGAGGGCCATCAACTCAACCTGAACTTTTTGTGCAAGTTATTCATGCAAATGCAGGTTATTCTTGGTGCAAGTTACCCAGGGTGCACGAGCTGCCCCAAATGGTCTAACAAGCCTCTTCTCTTCTCCACCAGTCTTCCCTGAGCTGAGGTGCAAGCACAGGCCTGAGCAGGAGCCAAATCTGGGACGTGATGTGCAAAGACAGAGGAAAAGGGGGTTTCTGTGCATGCAGTGAGCTCATGGATGTCTGAGAAGGCTGGGCAGCTGTGGGTCACCTCCCTGAGCAGCCCTGAGCCAGGGCAAAGCCTGCTTGTTGAAGGAAATGAATCCTATAAATGGGTTTGCTACTATCAGCAGAGAGGGCATCAAAATGTGTATGCAGAAAAGATCATGGCTGGATTTGCTATCTTAAATGTAGTGTTTCCTATACTACATACAAAAACATCTTTTTCAGTCAGGAATATCCTTTAACAGAGACATCAGTAATGAGGCACAAACCAAATATATATGTTTATATAAGCAAAAGAAAAAAATCCTTCTAATACTTATTTACACTCTGTGTATGCCATGTGGGCCATGCTTACGGGCTGTCTCTTACAGATTTTAGTGCCAGAGAGGCAAGCAGTCTCTGCTCAGGAATAGAATTTCCTGCATTTTCCAGGTCACAAAGACAGTGACTCATTATATGCTAAAAATAATGAAAACCTGTATAGGATAAAGGATGGCATGAGTAAAATGTTGTCTGGCACATGCTGAAATAGGTAAATCTTTAGCAAAAGAGACCTGTCCCCTTGCAATTTTCTTCCTCTCACATTTTATTGAGTGCCTATTTCACTAAGCTTACTGAGTCCAGTTGCTGCCAGTTTGGCCAAGTCTCTGGCTTGTGCTTCATTGGCCAAATATGTGTCCAAAGCAAAGCTTGACAGAGATCTTGTCACGAGAGGGACTTCTCAGGAGGGCAGGTAGTGATTAGACTACGAGGAGAAATGACTTTAAGCTGAGGGAGGGCAGCTTTATCCAGATATTAGGAAGGAATTCTTCGCTATGGGGTTGGTGAGGCCTTGGAACAGGTTCCCCAGGGAGGCTGTAGCCTTCCCATCCCTGGAAGTGTTGAAGGCCAGGTGGGATGGAACTCTGAGCAACATGGCCTTGTGAAAGCTGTCCCTGCCTGTGGCAGGAGGGTTGTAAGCAGAGGATCTCCAAGGTCCCTTCCAACCCAAACCATTCTATGATTAAATGCCCAAAGTTTTGCTCTAGCGGACTTGCGATGTGGAGGTGCTAAAAGTGAATATATCAAACATCTGCCTGTGGAGACAGAGGTTTATTTCATTAAACACTGAAGAAAAGTTCTTGGTACTGAGTTCTTGCCAACTTTATCTCGCTTAAATATTTGCTTCTCGTTTTAGAGAGTTTGTGTTTGCCTGCAGGTGCAGAAAAGGAAGGGAATTGCTTAATTTGAATAAACCTTTTGTTTTAAACTATAAATAGGAAGCCATCCTAGTTTCTCACTCCTTTAATCAGGCAACTTTTTATTAGTCTTATTTTGACATTTGTGTTGGAATTAATGTGATTGGCAGCAGAATCCAATAAATGAGAATTTCAGAGGTGTTTCTGTGCCGCTAAATGAACCTTTGCCTGCAGTTTGACTTGGCAGCACTTGTAGGGTTCTGCATCAGCTGGATTTTATTGTGTGGGGAGATAGATAATCAAAAAGGGAATGGTACGTGCCTGCAAATTAAACATTTTGCTCAGAGTGCTCACTCGTGGTTGAGCAGCAGTGTAATGTCAGGGAGGGAGGGCGGGGGAGCCAGCCCAGCGCTAAACGCCTCGTCGTACAAAAGCACAATGGCAAATGTTCAACAACACACTTGTGTCAAAACAAATCAGATCATAAGCAGCACCAGCTTGCTGTGCTTTGTTTGCAGGGAACTTCTCATCCCTGCCTCGTCAGGAATGGTGCTGATAAGCACAGGGGGAGTTGCTGTATATAGCTAATGTCTGCTTTAATACCTCTTTGAATAGTAATTTCCTAGCAGAGATGTTCTTTACATTTAGCCCTTTGCAAGCCCTCCAGAATAAGTCATGATACTGCTGCACTAATGCTGTAATTGATTTAATTGTGCCAGTGTGTGATTTAATTTTTTTTTTTCTTGTTGCATTCACAAGGCTTTGCACTGTGCAGAGAATGGCAGCATCCAGCAGTGGACGTGACCTCTCTTGTGCTGGGCCAGGATCCCCAAAATCAATGGGTCACACTCTGCTTCTTGGATACAGAGCCAGTCCTACCGAAGCACACAGTGCTAATTTGTCTGAATATTGATGATGTGTTGGGAGAAGTCATCCCCTCTCACTCCCTTACCTCAACGGACCTATTGATCTTTTTGTTACGTTTCTGTAATTTATAGAACTTGGTCTGATGGCTAAAGAAAATTATCCATTGAGCAAGCTAATTTTCAGTGAGTGTTTTTGATACTATGAGGGAGTGTAAGCAACATAAAGCTACAGTGTTTCTCAGTTGTGCACGGTGGGACATGACATGAGCCCTGTAGCTACCTAGTTTTAATAAATTTGGAAGTATTTGGCTGAGTCACAGTTCCTGAAAACAAACAGTATTTCAATTTTGTTAAAGAACTCCAGTGATCCTTGCTGTTGTCATATTTGGAACGCTGTGTAAGAATGGAGATCATTGTTGTTGCAGCTTTCCCCAGGAGAGGATCAGAATGGACTCGCTGGTTTAAGCTGGCAACAGTCAGTCTGTAACCAGAAGTTTTTGCTTTATTTCTGGGAGAGAGTACTTCTCCTAAAGACCCCACTTTTGCAGTTCCCTCCCAGAGTAACTTGGTGCTTTTCTCCATGACAGATGAGCTGGGAAACTGTGATGTATCTTCCTGAAAACTTGTGATCTGGAATATTTGTATGCTGGAAACTGGTCCCACCATCCTTGTTTTGGGGCAGGATGAGGGGCTGTGTGCTGCAGAAGCAGAGGAGGATTCAGATGTCGAGCATTAGAGTGCTTTGAGGTCATTGTGAGGGGTAAAAGCACTCGGCTGCAGAGGGCTGTCCTGGCCCCCTGCTCTTTCCTTGCCATGTTGCCTTCCTGGGGGCAGCCCTGCTGGAGGAAAAGCCTGTGAGATGTGTTAGTGGGGTGAGTCCCACTGCATTCACTGAACAGTCTGAACCAGGGCTGATGATTCAACAAATCCTGTGGGACGGCTTTTTGATTATTGTATTAATTGAGCAGGTGGAAGGTTTGTAATGGAACAAATACACCCCACAAACCTTACTGAAAGAGCTTGAGGGACCTGGTGGTGGTGAGCCTTTGGAAAACACCGGAGGAGCTGCACTGACCCTGTACCTTTAAGTCTGCCTTTTTTCAGATGCTCTGTGAGGTGATATTCAACTGCATGTTCTTTTCTCCTGAGAAACATGTTCCTTGGGCAGGCTCTGATTCAGGTAAGCATTTGATGCTGTTGATTAGACATCAGTGTGTGCCTGTGTCTGCTTGAAGAGGGACACAAACATCCTAGTGACACTCAGGCTGCTTGCACAGGCTCTGTGATGGAGGACATGGGGCTAAGGGCTGTTTCCTCGTTTATTTACATGCGCTGTCTATGCACACATGCACTTCTGTTCCTCCATCAAGTGTCCAAAATAAACTTTCTTAGTCCTTCATTGAGCCTCAACTGGAGGCATCTCCTGAGAGTTACCAGGAAGATTTGATCAGGTACATGGGAGCTAGTTTTGATGGTGATTTTGCTCATCACTTTGCCACAATGAGTGGCAAATGCAATCACAATGGGTGGAGCAAAATAAAAGTAACAGAACATAAGTCGTGGCTTACCTTCAATAGTATCATTTATTTAAAGAACCCAAATCAACCAAGCATATCCCAGCACCATTCTAGCCAATGTTTCAATCACAAATGAGGCAGTAGGACTGAACACTTTTTCTTACTGCCTTTTTGCTTTCAACTTATAATTTTCTGCTTGCCATTTATGCTTCTGTTATAAACTGAAGCTGTGTATCCAAACAAGCAAGGAAAAAGCATCTCAAGGAAAGCCACAGGTTTGAAATCTGATTTTTCTAAATCATACATAATGTATTTCATCTGGCTTTTCTGGTCAGGGGTTTCAGCTCTACAGGGCATGCTGGGCAGAGCTGATGGGCAGAACCGAAAAGATTAGACATGTAAACGACATGAGCTGCAAAGAGGATTTTGTCTTTTCTGGAAGGTGGGGGAAATCCTTCATCAAATGTGTAAAATTTCTTTAATAACTAGACCTTGCAGGGAAATGCATGGAGTGATAATCAGTGCTTCAAGTCTCTAGAACAGCCAGTGAACCAAAAGATTTGTGTTTACCTAATTCCTTCAGGACTTGAACACATGAATGTCATTGCATTCATGCCAAATAAGGGCACATACAGAGAAAAAACAAAACCCCAAAATAAAACAATAGAAGGGCTGGGTCTTGTCTATAGTTATTATTTTTTTCATGATTTAGTAACTGCTTTCTACAGATCATTTTTAGTGCTAAGTCTATCCAGCCCCGTGTCCCTCTGCAGGCAGGGATCAGCCTTGGATCCTCCTGGATAGTCCTTGGAAGCTGGTGTTTAGCCCAAACTCCTGGTCTTTCTCCCACTACATTAGCCCAAAATACATGGAAGCACGTACTTACCTCCTGCATCCACCAGTTGAACTGGTATCTGTTGGTCAGGGCTTAGAAATTCTCACTCAGAGCTTTAGCTGGTTTTTTTTTTTTTTAATATGCAAACCTTTGCCAGAATTAGTCAAGATGGGCAGACCTGTCCTATGAGGGAGGCTCTGCTCTCTGGATGCTCAGTTAAACGTAGGGAAATAGCCCCTACTGTCCCAGGGTGGGGCTCTGTTCCTGGGGGTGCAGGCCAAGAGTGGCTCTCTCAGAGCAGAGCAGTGTCCTTTTCTGTGCTTGGATAGAGGATTTAGGAGATGATGTGTCACTTGTCACGAGCTGTTTTCACCTGAGCTGGTGATTTGCTGGAACGTGTAAATCCCAAGTGGTGCCTCCTTTTTCTCTGTTCCTGGGGCTGTGGCTGCTGGTTTTATTGCTTTCCCTTTGCATGAAAGCTGTCTGGGAGCCTCCTGCCTCCATAGCCCTCCTGGGAGGAGGCTGCCGGAAGATTTCGGGTCGAGGGAGTCTGATTTTCAAGCCTTGGCACAAGGTACAACCACCCCTCCTCTCGGCTCTGCCAAAACACACCCTGGGATGCCTCAGCACAAAGGCTCACACTGCAGCCCCGAGGAGCTGGAGCAGAAGTAATTATCCACTCTCTGCTGCTGGGCTTGGGGGCCATCAGTGAGAAAAACGTGTGAGCTCCTGAAAGGGATCCAGGCTGAGCTGTGGTTGGGATATTAATCAGGATATTAATTGGGAGCAGTCCGACCTGGCAGCGAGCAGGAGCCCCTGCAGGCACTGTGGGAAGTGGTTTGCTGTGCCCAGGGTGGACTGGACCTCAGATTTGAAGGCAATTTAGAGCTCCACTGACTTGTAAGGTAAAAGGGAGGTGGGGGTTTGCTTCATTCCTCCCGTGGCTCAGGGGTAGTGAGCTGGTGCAAGGGAAATCTGAGCTGCCTTCACCCAAGCAGAGTCTTTGCACAAAGTGTAAAAGTGAGCCAGGCCTTTGCAGTGCCCAAGGAAAATATCCTTCTTCAAATGCACTAGGGAGGCTAAGTCTTTGTGGTAGGACCAAAAAGTTGGGGTGGCTGAAGGGGGAAATGGTATTTTTGTTGCTGGAGAGTGTTTTCTCTAGACTTCAAGTAAAATTGTTAAAGAGTTGAAGATGAGGGAAAATTTACATATGCTTTGAAAAAGCTTTATGTTGTACTCTCCCTGATGCTTCTCTCACTTTGGAGTTGAGAGAACGTGTCATCTTTCCTTCTGATGGTGCCACTTTATTTATTTTTTTATCTTTCTTGGGGCAAATAATAGTAAACCTCAGCAGTGTCTACAAAAATTCTGAGTTGCCTAATCAATAGTACCTCTGCTCTCCTAAAAACATGAGTAGCTTGGATTTTAAAAAGTGTCATATTTAAAAGCCAGGCAGTTGTGCATTTCTTGGAGCTGCACAATAAGGAGTAGGAGCAGCTTGTGATTGTACTTAATTAGGCAGCCTGGGGCTGGGAGGGCTGAATGTGAGTGGGTACCAACCTCAGCAGAAGGGTGTCTGCTGTTATCCCCCTGGCAATGGCAGGGAAGGGGCTCCCTGTCACAGTCACAGCACTGGTTCTGGTGAGCCAGCTTGCAGGATTCCATCTCAACTCTCCTTCTGCACCACAGGTGTAATGACTGGGGATTTTGCCACCAAATGATCTCAGGTGGCAGATGAACCTGGATTTGTGCTCTGGATCCGTGCAGCACCGGGTAACCATTGCTTCTGTCACTTGTGGAGCCTTGTGTTTTAGCTCATTTATCTTGATAATGACTTCTGTTTCACACTTCTTCAGACAAGCACAAATGTGGAAATGAATACCATTAGGGAAGGAGGAGGATCCTGGAGGCTGAACTCTCAGAGAAATAAGGTTTTTACCTCTGGCAGTACATGGAGGGCCTGATGCTTTGCTACCAAAGAGATGCATCCTGTCCTTCTTCTGCTCTTTCAGACAGTACCAGTTGCACACTGCTAGCCTGTGGAATGTGGCCAGAGTGGGTCTGTTCTTCACAGAAGCTCAGCTCTTGTGTGAGCAGTGCCTGAGATGGGGACCTGGAAGGGTCCCCTTCCCTCCATTACAACCTCAGTTTTGCTTTAAAGCAATGATGGACACTGTGCTTTTTTGCCTTTTTTTTCTTTTTATTTCCTACAACATTTCAGAAACCCAAGTCTGAAAAAGGAGGGTTCCTCTGTGTAAAGCCTGTTGGCCTGTGCCCCTAGAAAGTGCTGTGGATCAAAAGGCTTGAGCTTTTTTGTGAAATGAGACAGATTGCTGCCAAGCATCTCCAGAGGACAGCTGCTGTTCCTGGTTTTCAGGGAAATTTTGTTGGGGGAGAGGGTGGCAGGAAGGGCTGGAGCAAAGCCCTTGTTTGCTCCTGGCACGTGCTCTCCTTTTGTCCTTCCCAAGCTGCAGCAGGAGCACAGGGGCTGCCAGGACAGGGCTTTGCAGAGAGCTGGCCACGGCCACCAGCCGGGGCATTCATCCCCTCAGAGGTGGCTCCTTGCATTGGAGCTGCCATGTGGCTGTGGGAAACAATCCTGCCAGCACTGGCTCTGAGATGGGTTTCCAGGAAACCTGGATTCTGATTCCACTTTGATTGCGCTCTTTGAGGCGTGTGTTGGAAATTTCTTTGGCACGAGCGGCACGGGACTGGTGGGAGACGCGTCTGGAACTTTTTGTTGAGGCATCAGTCTCATTCCATGGTTGGGACAATGGAAAGGTGACTGCAGCTCACATCTCGCCAACAACAGCTGAAGATTTCTGTCTTACAGAACATTTAAAGCTTTTCAGCCAATAAAGCCAAAGCTTAGGGACAGTTTTTCCAGCCAGTCACTAAAAGCACACATGCTTCACACAATGCTTGCTTGTATACTTTATAATAACAATACACAATGCTTCATTATTAAGCTTAAAACCTTCTACTATCTTGCTAGGCATATTTTTCTACAGCCTTAAGGTCTACCAGCCAAGCCTAAGACTCAAGTTTATTGTCTCATGTCCTTGCCTACTATGTTAATGTAACTTTTCTACTTTCAAACCTTGCAACTGCAGCTTAATTAATTAAGTTGTCTGTTCTGTTCTGGTTTTGAGGCCTTGTTTTACAGCTTTCTAAAAACCTTCTTACCTTTACTAATTCCCACGAGGTGGTCACTGATCTCTTTATTTTTATGGCATGACACTCCTGTTGGGTTATCTCGTCTGGGCTGTGTTACAGATGTTGGTCCTGATGCCTGATGGGGCAGATTTTTGTTCAGGGGACTGATCCCTTCCTATCAAGGTCTTGCTTACAACCCATTAGTCCCATAGTTGGACTTTAGGCTCTCCAAGGTAGGACTTTATTTGTGTATTTGTGTGTGCTTGACACGGAAGAGCCACGATCTTCCATTGTGTGTTTAGCTATTCCTGCAATGGAAATAAGAGTTTCCTTTCTCATCTTGCATGAGCAAAGACATGCAAAAGTTACACAGGAGTGGCCTCTCTGTGCAAAGTAGAACATGAGCATCCTGGAGATCCTTGGGTATAGATGGCTTCTCTCTTCTCTGGGTAAGCACTTTGGCCAAGCTGGTTTTTCTTGCATGTTTTGTAGTCTTCCAGGCAGTAACATGGAGGAGGAAAAAAACCCCAAAATTATGCTTTAAAAGCACAGAACTGTGCGTGTAAGACAGAGCACTGATACCCTTTGAACCTCAAACCAAGTAGCTGCGAGCTGAGGTGGTTGTTTGGTTTTTTTTTTAAATCCAAAATAGCATGCTGTAAGTGTAGGGACACTATATATTCTGAGAGATTTTCCAGGGTTTAAGCATAGCTATTAGCTGCCTCCTTTTAAATGAGCCATTTCAGAGTGATAATCTCTCCCTATCAGATCATGATTTTGAGCAATTGGTATCTCTGATATTAGCTTTAACCTTTCCTGTGTAAGCTCATTAAGATGGAGAAAACATACACAGGGGACACCACACAGAGCTCATCTTTCAGTGAGCAGTCCTTCCTCTTTAGCAAGGGAAACTGCTTTAAAAACAGTCAATAGAAAGCTGTGGTTTTTTTTTCCCAGGAGAGCACCATGGAATAAATGAGATTGTGGATTCATGAAAAATCATGTCACAAATCGGCTCCAATGCTTTGGTCTTGATGGTTGATCCCTCAGCAAAACCTGGGGGAGTGGAGCCAAGTGAGGGAGAACACAGTAAGGAGGAGCAAGGTGCTTATTGGTGCTGCTGAAAGGATGATTTTTCAGAAAAAAAACGTGTGGGGCTTTTGTTTCCTTTGTGCTGTGATCCCTGCAGCAGATCTGTTGCTGTTTACATTTCACCCTAATCTGTACAATGTTGATCTAGATGTTTAATGAGTGGATTGGTGTGAAATCAGGCTTTAGGCTCCCAGGCAGTGGCTTAGTAAATACAATAAGCAGCCGCTCTTCTAGCCTGGAGGGGCTGTTATGAATTTTTTATCACTTTTTTTTTATCACATACCATTCTGACAGCATTTGGATTAGTAGAAAGAAAATAACCCCAACCTCTCACTTTCCCAAGAAATCTCAGTTTCAAATATTTACACAGTGCAGCACAACTACTACCTAATTGTTGGTGAGTAAGCCTTTCATGTCATTATGACAGTGGGGGAGACAGACACTTGAAAGAATCATTCTAATATTTACTCTGACAGGCAGATTGAGAGAGACCTGATGTGAGAGGAGGGTGTCAGGGAGCCTTGGGGACAGGCATTACCTGCTGAATGCCCTCATCAGTCTTTAACTCTTTCTGTCAGCTGAAGGTTGGATTTAGAGCAGTGGTGGTTCTGGCATGCCTGTTCTTTAACTCTGCTCAAAATGCCTCCTGGAGCTGATGGACCAGCTCCGTGCAATTGCCCCACTAACACTCTTTCCAAACTATTGTCTTGCTCTTAGTCCCTTGCAAAGACTAAAAACCCCCCAGAAGATGGAAAATGAAATGTAGCCCATTCTAGATAGCTCTGCTAAAATCAGGAGATTTTGAGTAGGAAAGCTGAGGGAAGCAGAGGCAGCCCAGTTCTCCAACTTTGGTGATGAGATTACTTGCACTGCAGGGACACAGAGTGCTGAGGGCTGTGCAAATACAGCCTTGGAGCATGAGAGTGCTCTGTGAACAGAAGTGAAGGCAGAGCAGGGAGAAGGGGGTGCCCTGGCTCCCCAGAGCAGCACAGCAGAGGACACAGACACCTTGTGGGAAGGGGCTGGGGGGCTGCCCTGCTAGTGGCCACCACCTTGCAGCCCTGCCCTGGCCCATGGGCTGTTGGTGGGGCTTAGAGGGCTCAAGATGTACTCACCTGTGTGCCAGGCTGCTGTGGTCCCATTGTGGAAAATGCTGAAAACGCCCTTTGCGTCTTCATGGAATGGAATTTTCATTCCAATTTTCCCTGGACTGAAGCGACGAGGGGACAAGACTCCAGAACACCTGCACCCAGGTGTACAAGCAAAGCCTCCTTATTCTGTGCTGCTTGCTGCTGGTTGGGCAGGAGCTGTGGGGCTGGAGTTGCAGTGTCTGCTGCAGCACACACGAGCTGGAGAGACAGTGACTCCCTATTAAAAATAGGTAATGGGCCGTGACGTCCACTAAATGAGGTCTTGTGATAGTCACAAAAAATGCAGTGTTTCAGGCAGATGAACATAATTCTGTCAGTGGGATTAAAAGGAAATGCTGCAAAATTACACAGATGGTTTTCAAGAAGTCATAAAAAGTTAATTGAAATGTTTTTTTTTATTTTTTTGGTTGTTTTTTTATTAGTTCTGTGCCATGTTGCCACAGAGCACTGGGTGTGTGGATTAAAAAAGGATTTTTAGGGAGGTTAGGTAAAGTGGGAAAGGATTTGATGGGACCTGCTTATAAAGAGCTCAGGGGAGGTTTGTTCTTGTCCTCTCCTGCAGCTTTGCATCTGCCCAAAAGGAGGATGCTCCTGCTCATTCCTCCTAGCAAGGCCACCTGAAGGGAAGAGGCAGCAGCACTCCATGCCAGTGCACTCGGGGATGGGGTGGGCAGGGCTGCTGGGGTGCTTGGGCACTGAGAGAACTTTCCTTCTTCCAGAGAAGAACCCATTTAAAACTGTTCTTTGTTGATTCTTGTCTGGGCAGTGCCATTTTGCTTGTGCTGAGGAGCTGGCCAAGCACACAGCCTGCCCTGGCAGCTTGTGCACAAAGTGGCAGTGTCCAGTTTGCCCAGCAGTCTGACTATGAAAAATCAGAGCAGTCTGAGGAACCCTCGGATGCATATGGGCCTTCTCATCCGAGTACTTCAGCCCTTCCAACTGAGCTGCAGGCCTTGGCTTTCAGCCTTCACAGCCAGTTTGGTTCCTTGAAAATTGAGTGTGTGTCACAGATTACAACAGAGCTCTGACTTGCATTGTGAGGGTTTTTTTCCGACCTGCTGCTCCTTGCAGAGCTGGGATCTGAAAGCTCATGGATGGGCTTCTTCTTCATTGCAGACCTGATGATGGGTGGTGCCTGTCTGCAGAGTTCACACATTTGGCAGTTTAACACATCAAGGGTGGCTTTGGCATGATGGTAAGATAAAGGCACAGAGTTCAAAATACAATTTATCATCTGTTTTCAAAATGGCAGTGATGCGCCCTGAGATGTGGGATCCTTGTGCAGGAGGAGATGATCTCCATCCCAAACACGCCGTGGATTAGTTGGGAGTTGAACTGAAAACCAGAGGCACAGAGTCCAGGCAATCTGGCTAATCCTGGGGGCAGATTCTGCCTGCAGTATTTGGGCTTCTAATGCCTGGGTGGGGGCTTTGGATCCTGGATACCCTGCAGGTATCACACAGTGGTCCGTGCCCACTGTGCTGAGGGGACAGGATGGTTTGTGTGGGGGCTGCCAGTGTCCCATGGGCTGCCTTGCCATGCCCTGGCCACCCTGCATGAATGGTTCAGGGGCTCAGTGTCCCTGAGACTTGTGACAACTTCGTGTTCCTTCCCTGTGCTGTGCCAACACCTTTCCAGCTACCAAAGCACTGCACTATGAGGGCTACTGTGAGAAAAATTAACTCCAGCTCAGCCAGACCAAATGCACTCCACTAAAGGAGGATTGGGAGAGAGCCAGCATGGGAACAAACTCTACAGCAAGGGCTAGGTGAAGGGGAGTGCCAAAAATGATCACCCACATTTGCTGGGTGGCCAAACTGAGCCATGGAGGTGCACTGTGTTGGCACCTGCCAGGCAGAGAGGCACTACAGCGATGTTCTTCCTCTCCCAGCACCAGCCAGGCACTGGATTTTGGCACAGGCACCTCAGGTGTTCATGGGCAGGGGCCTGTGGGCACCCAGCACCTGTGTCTCAGCCCGAGGTAAAGGTGCAAACAGACCCAAGCCACGTGCCTGAGTGCAGAGGTGGGCAGCCTCCCTCTGTGTGAGAACCCAGGGCCTGTCTCTGACTGCCCTGGGAGCTCAGGGACCTGTGCAGGGGGCCCAGAGGGCTCAGAGGCCCTGGCACCAAACCCAAGACACCTGTGGGTTGGATTTTAGTCCATGGGAGCGATTACCAACTTTGAAAGAAAAAATACAAGTCTCACAAATTTAAATAGAATAATAATAAGATTGTCACAGGGTGGAAAAGTAGATTTTGGGGTTTAGTACATGGGGGTGGGTGAAGCCAAGATGGAGGAACCACATGGCTTTTGGGCTTCTTCCTTCTTCTTCATCTCCTCCATGATTCTGCTGTGATGGTGGCACTGGTGATTGGTTTAGAGAGAATGCACACTGTCTAACAGGTGATAGGTATTGGACAATAATTGTAAATAAGGTGTAGGTAGTTTTTAGTATAAAAGATAACCACTGCCCTTAGGGCGGGGATCGCCTCGGACTGTCGGGCTGGGAAGGCCTCGGCAGGACAGAGAGAACAGTGTTCTAGATAAGCTATAATAAACAATAATAAAAAAAAATCTGAAGACTGAAGATTCTACATCTTTTTTTCATCTCAGGCAAGGAAAAGGACTTTTAACATCTCGGGGACATTTCTGCAAAAGCAGAAAACCCCACACCTCTGAGCCTCTTTGTGAATGCCATCATCTGAACCAGAGCAGAAATACTCTTTCTGTAGAGGTGTTACCGAGGGGGACAGGCCCTCTCTCCATCCAGGTGGGCAGCAAAGACCTCTGCCAGAGTGCTCCTGTGGTGATCAGGGCCATGGGAAAGTTCAGTCCCCCCAATGAAACATCTCCCTCTGATGGATCGTGTCTTCATTCAATGTTTCACGCTGACCTCGTGCGCGGTGTTTTTATCCACTCTTTGAATTCTTGTGTGGTATTTAAAGCTTACTTCTTGGGGAGGGATTTTTGGCTCCCCACTTGTGTGGGGAAATGTCTTTCAAAGACTTCCAAAGTGTTGCAGTGTTTAGTACAGTGTTGGAGAGTTAATTTCTCCTTTTAATGCTCACCTGGCGTTGCTTTGCCGTTTGTACAGCCTGTGGGAAGCGCTGCAGAGATTTGCATGGGATTTGTTTGACCCTGCCATGTGATGAGCAGGATCAGGTTTTAGTGGTTTTATCAGCCTGTCAGCATGCATCATTTTCTCTCGGGGGAAATAAGTGATCTGCTTGCCTTCCCTGCTTATTTCACATTTGACTTGATGCTCCCACTGTGGCAAAGATAGCCTGAACTCTTTTAATCGTGCTCCTTTGGAGGCAGGGATAAAAGAATGTGTTCTCTGAAGACATTTCCTCTGCCTCTGGGCTAATTGGGGCCAGTGGTGATTTGAAGCAAGCATCCTTGTAAATGAGCCCCTGACCAGGTTTTGCATTTCTGTGTCCCTAGTCTGTCCTTACATTTTAGGGATTTTGATCATCAGGATCAAGTCTGAGGCACCAGATCTCAGTTGCAGCTGTGCTTAAAGCAACTCCTTTTATCTCTCTCAAGCAAACTCTCCTAATTCTAAGCAGGTAAGAAGGATTAACACTAGTTAGTAATTTGTGTCTTGCTCTTTAATATGCTTGTAGCCCCATGGGGACAGACACTGCCTCCAGTGCCTCAGAGGAGGCAAAGAGCTGGACAAACAGGGCAGCTGGAGGGCTCAAGTGGGCCTTAGGCAAGAAATAAATCTGTGCCTTTTGCTCAGGTACTCATTCAGGCTTCCCTCTGGCTTGGAAGCTTTGCAATCTCCCGCTCCAGCAGCCCTGCAGCAGTTCTGCAGACAACTGTTGAAATCTACAGCCAAACAGGAGGCAGAGCTGCGCTGTCTTGTCAGAAATTCGTCCTTGAATGTCTCCTGCATCTGTGATGTACCTGGGGGATGAGTTTCAGATTTCCCACTGTAGTTTTGTCAAATTTGCTTTATATGAACTACTTTGCGACTGAAATGGAAGATGTGGCCTTGTCAGGCGCCTTGCTTTGTGATTTGTGCTTTTTCCAACCTCAATCAGTAAAGGAAAACAATAGCATGAAAACACCCCACCTGAGTTAAAGCTTTTGAAAATGTGGGATTGAACCGTGTCTGCTGTAAAGTGACATCCTGCTGCATGCTGGGACTTGCAAGGCCACTAGAGAGTTTCTCAGACGTTGCCTCGTGCAACCCTTTGAAGGCAGAACACGATGCAGGAAAAGTGTTCTCACCAAAAATCTTGGTAACTTCACTGAATAAAAGGTTTAATCAAGACTGAAGAGGACTTCAGTGCTCTGAAACACTTCTGTAGTGCTTGGGTGAGTAGGGATAGACTGAAAGAAAGAACGCCTAAGGTTTTTTTTCCTTGCGTGCAGACACTGGCAAAATCAATAGTTTCATCTTTGCAGTAATTCAGGTGACAGTGTGCATAGTCACAATCAAAACACTTCACAGAAAAAAATGCTACTGTTAGAAGGAGCTTTTTAAACAGAGCAATTGGCAGCTACCTGCTTGGCTTGAATGACTTTATTAGAATAAATTAGCCATTTCCCTTTGTTTCCTCTGCTACCGTGTTACAGGTTTACACACAACCTCCTACACATTCCCATGTGTTTAAGGTGCCTGAAATGGATGCGTAGAATCCGCCTCAATTCCTGGCAACTTGAGCAATCAGCTGCAATTTATTGGCAAAGGAGAGGCAACTTTCCTGTTTTCCTAGTGAGAAATTAGTTTAGTGAGAATTTTTGTTAGCTTCTATTTACACTTTTCCTTCACCTTTACAAATCTTGTTGGTGTTTTTTGGTTTAGTTTCTTTTTTTTTTTTCCTTGATGCACTTAAACTTTACTGTCCTCTTTTCAGACAATTACAGTATTTTCTGCTTTCCACCATAGAGCCTTGGCCTCTTGCATAGCAGTGGCTGAGCAGCGAGAATGCTTGAAAAATTGCCAGGAAAGTTCAGCGACGTTCAAAAGCAACACAGAAGAAATGCTTATGAATTCTGGGTGCTTCATTCCAGTGTTTTCAGCACTGCTTGGTCCTCTTGTTCTGCCATGTTTTTTGGGATGACCCTGTTCTAGCTAAGATATAATGGGATGGTGCTAGAGACCCCAGGAGACTGCAAACAGAACCTTAAACAGCTTAGATGGGCTAATGAGTTTTGAAGGAAGAACAGCCAACCAACAGTAATTATCATGAAACAGCAATTAAGTTGTCTTGGTTCACTGTTGTGGGCCAGTGCTTTTTCAGATGTCAGAACAGAATCTGGGCAGCTACAACCTCAGGTTGTATCAGTGTGATAATTTTTCCTCCCTTTGTGCTGTCAGCTTTCATTTCGGGCTGTGTCATGTTCAGACGGGCAGGATGCCTCATGAAAATCCCTGTCCTCGTGCCTTGTTAGTGTCATTTACAGCTTGTGCTTTTTTTTTTTGGATGGCATCTTCTTAATACACCCTGTAGCACAAGAGTTGAGCACGCTTTTCTGGGTAATCTACTGCCATGAGCATTCTGAGCTTCACCTGCATCACTGGGCAGTGTGTTTAGCTCTTTGCCTGTTTGGTTCCCCATCACAGTTGATATTTGTGGGAGGTTCAACTTTCTGCTACATTTTCTGCTGCGAGTGAAGTGCTCCACAGGGTGAGTGGAGCAGAAGGAACGTGGCTGGCTCTGATGTAGCATCTCTGGGGACACTGAACTTGTCCTAACTAATAGGGAATGTGCTTGTTGGTGCTTCACCCCTTGAAGCTATGGTTGCTTCTCTCAAAACAAATAGAGGTTCTCCCTGCATTGGAGAAAGTGCACCAATTACAGCTAATGGTGGGCAATTAGTCTGAATCCAGCAGAAACTCTGCTGTCACAAATTGGCAGCTTAACTTTTATTCCTCTGGTTCTGCTGTCGCAGCTATAATTGGGTCAAACGCTTCCGCAAGGAATGCACCTCCATTGCCCACATCATCCCCCTTGGCAAAGGCTCTGTGCCACCAGAGGGGACCTCCA